>OX439005.1:51550301-51867801 GCA_949316495.1 Amphiduros pacificus
CATAAACTCCCGTGATGAGCTTAACATTGTCTAAGGGGTGACCTTTCTCTAGTGCTTTGAGGGATGACTGTGAGTCTGTGATTACTAGTACGTGGAATAGAATGAATGAATGAAATCTATGCAATATTAAATTGCAAGAGGGCCGTAGCCTGGAGAGGCGGCCCTGCAGTGTGATTGCTGTGAATTGCAATCATGTATTGTTAAATTTGGTCATTGATTATTGCTATTGACAAATGGACTATTGTTGTTGTGAGTTGGTTAACTGAAAGGTTTTTTTTCAGAGACCATTCGCACCGGGTTCCCCCTACTCTTTTCGATAAGTGCTACTGGGTTCTTTAACGTGCTCTGGGATAGGGTCAGATACACGGGACCACGACGTTTTACGCCCAATCCGAGCGGGCGAGCAATAACCTTGCTGGGGGACAATTTAACCAGGCATTGTCAAAGGGGGACCTACCCATAGTGAGTTTAGAGGTGGTTTTATGTTGTGTTCAGACTTTGTGTGTGGGTTGCATATATGAGAAGTTATGTAGAAATTTTGATTAAAAAAGTAGTGAGAATTGCATTTTACCCAGTGGGGTGTCCATAGGCAAAAGTGAACCTTTTTTGTTTATGCTTGTTTTGTTTGCTTTTGGATGACAGAATAATTCAGAAGATTTATATTATTATGTGTTCCATCTTATTATGTGTATAAATGCCTAATTATAGTCTATTTGAAATTGCTATGGGGTGGGTGGTGTGTGATTATCGGTGCAAATGGCCCGATTTGGGGCACTGAAAGCCGACTATGGGCAGGATATACACTGAATATCTCTGCAACCGCTGTTGGTCATTCTTGTGAAACCAAAGCAGGCAATCTGTGACCCAGGCCAGGCATTTTCACTATTATGGGTGGCATGTGTTAGTAATGTGTTAGGTTTATCTACCCTGGCTGTCAATGTAGGGATGTAGGACATACATTCCATCATTGCAGCCAGTGGTAGGATCAGGTTCGTTTCCGTTTTAATTAGTCAATGTGTCCTCGGGGAATCAGCCAGTGGCCACTGTGACCCGATCTCTTAAGTGACCATTGATTGACCATCCGCAGTCAGTCAGTCATGCGGGCTGCCTACTTCATGGGTTCTAGTGGGATCTTTTCCAGTTCCTATCTGGGCACAGGATACTGAGTCAGGATATAATGCAGATCCACAAAGTTTAAGGCATTATAGACCACCTCAGCTGCAGCCTGGGTGTGGTCAGCGCCATCTTCCACATCATATACTCTATTGTCATATTGTCTAAGAGGCATTGTGTAAAAGCATTCTAGCAGGTAGTGCCACAGTGGTTTACTGGTGGGCCTACTACAATGCTCGCAGGCTCTATCCATATCTCCTAACAATTCCCAAGTGCACTTGTAGCCTAGTCTAAGTCTATGCATGGTGACCTGTAGGGATCTGTGGTTCTCAGCTAGTCTGGGGAGTGGCATGTATCTAGTGGCTATGGCATACCATCTGGCAGTTCCTGAACCGGGTACACTGTATTTGTGCCTGAGATAGTGCCTTTCCTTTGAGTCAGAGACAAAAAGTCGTCTGGTCTGGCTAAGAGAGGGGAGGACATGGGCTGATATCTTGGATAGCTTGGAGCCTGCATTCGCAGCCTCGTCTGCCATATCATTACCCTCAAGTCCAATGTGACTGGGGATCCAGTGTAGCACAACAGCCCTATTGTCTGATTGTAACTTATACAGGGTAACATAAACTCCCGTGATGAGCTTAACATTGTCTAAGGGGTGACCTTTCTCTAGTGCTTTGAGGGATGACTGTGAGTCTGTGATTACTAGTACTGGACCTGTCTTGTTGTGAAGGGCATCTAGGAGGGCAAATGAAATGGCAATGAGCTCAGTCTGCAGGGTTGAGCAATTGTCACTATTTCTCCATAATTCCTGTCTACCTTCCTGACAATAACCAGAGCCTGACCTGCCATCTTCCTGAACTGAGCCATCAGTGTAGTACACTGTTGCTCCCGGGGGGCGAACAATATCTATGGATGCATGAGCCTGTCTGAGCATGTCTGCCCTATCTAGGTCTGATTTCTTGCTGGCCATAGGCATGTATGTAATGCTATAGGGGAGTGGCTTCCAGGGTGGAGGGATGACATAGTTGGAGGCTGGAGTGTCTGCACCTTTGTGTAATACTAGTCCATCTCTAAACCCTAGCACTAGGGAAGCAGCCCTGGTGGCCCAGTGATTTCTCCTGGAGGGCATTTTGCCACCATCACCGAGGGCTATCTTGGTACTTTTCCTAAGAGGTGTTACTACATGGGAGTGCATAACCTTGGCTAAGAAGCATGCTGTGGTCTGAGCTATTCTAACTCGGACAGCTGGGATGCCTGACTCAAGTTGTAAATTCTCTGTTTTAGTCCATAACGGGGCACCTAATATGAGCCTGAGGGCTTTGTTTTGTATGACCTCAACCTGCTGTACTGCACTATCTGAGGCAAATGCTAACAGTGGTGTGGCATAGTCTATTAGGCTACGTGTAGTGGCTAAATAGTAGAGTCTGAGAATCTCACTTTTGGGGCCTATCTTGATGGAAGAAAGGGCTCTCATGACATCTATTCTCTTTTGGCATCTTTCCTTGAGGTAATTGACCTGACAGTGCATGTTAAAGGCGCTATCTATCCACACCCCCAGATACTGATACACAGGGACCCAATCCAGGGCATGGCCCTGTATTTGGAGCTGTGAGCTGGGTGTGTTCATTTTGATGCACATTGCTTTTGTTTTGGAGGCAGATATCTTGAGCCCTAAGTTTGTGCATTCTCTAGATAGGATGTCTAGCGAGTTCTGAGCTTTGAGGGTCAATCCCTTACCTGTGACTGTCAATACCAAGTCGTCAGCATAGCAAAGCAGCTGTACACCTGGGGGGAATTTGAGGGAGACTAATCTGCTCATGAGGATGTTGAATAAAGTGGGGGACAGGACACCACCTTGGGGCGTGCCGTTCTCGTGAGCATGATAAGCACTATAAGTTCCCTGATAGCGCACCCTACTTTTCCTGCCTGTGAGATAGGAAGCAACCCAGGCAAGTAGCTTGCCTTTGATGCCCTTGCTGGCTAAAGTGGATAAAATTGCTTTTGGGCTGGCTAACTCAAAGGCTTTCTCAAGGTCTAAAAAGATGGCAATGCTTTGACCTGTCGTGATGATGGAAAGCAGTGTGGCTATACTGTGGGTGGTGCTGACTGCCTTAATGTACCCGAAGATGTTGTGGTGAAAGGGCCCTAGTTCATACAGCAGCCGGTTTAGTACTAATCTCTCCATTGTTTTGCATATGCAACTCGTGAGCGAGATCGGCCTAGGCTTGGTGGGTTCTTTGGGCTTGGGGATGGGCTGTATGTCAACAAGCTTCCACTTCGACGGGAGCTGGCCAGCTTGATATGAGGCATTTATGAGATCTAATATCATCATTTGCCCAGCTGTGCCTGCGTTGCTGATCATACTGTATGTGATCTTATCTGAACCTGTGGCAGTGTCTCTACCTTTCTTCCTAGCATTGAAAAGTTCTTGTATTGTGAAGGGAATGTCTGCTCTGTGTGTTGCCTGGCAAGCCTCACTAATGATTTTGTCCCTGCCACTAAGCAATTCGTTTTGTTTGAGCCTAATGCTTCGTGACAGATTATCTGACGAGGCCCTGCTGGCAAACATGGCTGCAAGTCTTTCTGATTCCATGCTGGGATTGGGATGGTCTGGAATGGGCGAGATTTTCTTGCCACTAGAAATTTTCAATTTCTTCCAGAGCTCAGTGAGAGATGTGTGCTCATTGAAAGATTCGCACCACTCTTCCCATTTACTACGCATGGCACCCCTGCAGATCTCCTGCAGGTGTTTGCTAACCTCCCTGAGCATTTGCCTATTGTGTGGGGTGGGATATTTTCTATATATCTTCCTGGTCCTATTTAGCCTATTCCTATACTCAGCTATTGTGGGATTATAGTACCAGTAGTTTGTATGATGGGTACCTGTTGCTTTCTTTAAAGGGATGGCTTCATTAGCCGCTAATGTAAGAGCCTGCGTGACTGCCTCTGAGTGTTCGTCTATGTCCTGTGGTAGGACAAATTGGTCATACCAGTCAGATATTGTCTTTTGAAACTTGTCCCAGTCAGCTTTCCTAACGTTCCACTTGGGTGGGGGTGGAGGAGGGGGTGGGATGTGTGGAATGTCAAGCAAGAGAGTGGTACCATAGTGATCACTGGTTAGGGTGGGGTGTACTCCCCATTTAGCAAGTTGGGTAAGGGCTGAGGACACAAAGGTAAGGTCTAAACAGTGTCCTCTAATGTGAGTGGGCGTACCATCATTTAGCAGGGACAATTCATCAGTGTCATTGAGGAGGGCATTGATGTGATGGCCATTATGATTGTAATATTTGGAATACAAAATGGGGTGATGGGCATTGAAATCACCTAACACAGCAATGGATTGTGAGCTTGCAACTCTTGCCAGATTGGTGAGATCTATTTTGCCCTGGTGGAATGGGTTGGGATTGGAGTATATATTATATATAAGGACAGGACCTGTGGAGAGGGTGATCTCTATGGCTAGCACTTCTATGCCTGTCCCACAGTTAAGAGGATCAATTATCTTTTTGGATGGAATTTTATTTCTAACGTATATTGCGAGACCTTTCCTATTATTTTCACTTTTTTCAGTGTAGGGTGTGTATCCATTGATTTTGGGGGGAGAATCTTTCTTGTCTAAAGTTTCCTGGAGGGTAATGATGTCTGGATCATCTGTCCCAATGCAGGCTTTGAGGGTGGCAATTTTGGATTTTAGTGAGAAGCAGTTCCAGTTAATGATTTTCAGATTCTGACTTACTTCTGTGAATTTAACTTGGCCGAAATTTCTATGAGGAGATTTACTATTGATCTAGATATGTCTCTGACCTCTTGAGTAACTGTGGCTAAATGTGACAGGGCCTGAACAAGGGAGGCATTCACAGTATTAACAGGAACCGCACACAGCGGTAAAGGATTGTGTGCGGCTGATGATGTGGGAGGGATGCTTTGAGTCAGTGGAACGTCAGTTCTATCATTTTCTGGTGAGGGAGAGTCAGATGTCGGGAGGGAAACTGTCATTTTGCTGGGCCCTGGGGTGGGTTCAGGGGTGGGGGTCGGGTTCACACGAGAGTTCACGGTTGGGGGGTTCTTGATTTTGGGTGGGGGTGGGGGTGGGAGTGGGTGTAGGGGGCGTGTGGGGGTAGTGTTTTTTGTGGACTTCTTGGCAGGGTTTTTGACCTGCTGGCCTGGCTTGGCCTTTTTGGTTGGCCATTGGGCAGGCTGGGGGGCAGGCAGGGGGGCAGGCTGGGGGGCAGGCAGGGGGGCAGGCTGGGGGGCAGACTGGGGGGCAGGCTGGGGGGCAGGGGGTGAGGTCCTAGAAGGAGGATGGGTGGGAATGGTCATCAGGGGGCGCACTTGTTGAAGTTTTGGCTTGTTTTGCGCATAAATTCTGTTTAGCCTCTCAGGACATCTTTTGTTCCAAGCATGATGCTTTTTGTGACAGTTTGGACAACAAGGAGCAACCTGTTCTTTATTTCTGAGTTTGACAAGGCACTGTTCGGTGTCGTGTTTTTTGCTACAGATGCCACAGACTGCTGAGTTTCTGCAGAAGGTAGCTATGTGTCCAAAAGATTGACAATTTCTGCACCTACGTGGCTCAGTCCTAAACTGCTCGAGGTTAAAGTTACCAAGATGATTGAGAGTGACAGAGGCAGGGGGAGGACCTTCGAAAGTGATCTCAACTTTTGAAGTGGGTTTGTCATTGAAAGTGTATCTTTTTGCGTGAAGCACGTGGGGAAGGTCAAGGAAAGCATCAGTGGATATATATATGGGAACTCTCAGTGCTACTGCCTTAGTGGGCTTTGTGTTTGGATTCAATTCACTTAAATTGACAGCTTTGCCTTTGAGATGAGTGATGCCTCCCAGCATAGTTACTGTACTGGGGGATTTTGGGCAGATTATGAATTCACCTTTTGCGTTGGGGTGGGCAGTGAACTGTAGGCCAGGCCTAACGTCATCCAAGGCTTTGGTCAATTGATATGTGTCAGAGATATTACTAGTGTTCAGCTTGAACTTGGGAAGGGAGCTGGTAGAGGGAGTCTTTGTTGTTTTGTGAGTAGGGGTAGGTTTTGGCACAGTTCGTGTGGCTGGGCGGGGGGTGGAGGTTGTGGGCTTGGCAGGGGTCTTGGAAGGAGTCTTTTTTCCTGTATCAATAATAAGTTCTGGATGGGCAATGACAAGAGGGGTGGAGGACTTGGTGTATGGGGATTTGCTAGCAGTAATGTGGGGAAACTCTATTTCAGAAAGGTCATCTGTGGTAACTGTTGTTCCTGGGGTGAGTGAGAGTGATTTGGACCTCTCTGTTCTGACTGAGGAAACCTCATTATCAAAATCGTAGTCCTCTACCTCATCAAAAGCAGCTACTGCATTGCAATTAGGGGTCATTCTTTCAAAATGTAGGGCCTTTTTGGGCTGCTTGGCTTTTTTACGTGTTTTTGGCAACTGCCAAAATCCAGACACTTCCTCTTCTGAAGAGGACGAGAAGTCTGCTATCCTTTTCAGTGGTGTCTGAGTGGGAGGAGCAAGCTGAACTAATTTCATCTTTGGGGGGGAGATAGTGAGTGAATGGTATGGGCTTTTCTTAGCCTGTGGCGGGGTTGTTTCTACTGCAGGCAGTTCAGCGGGTTTGTCCTGAGAAGGACTAGCCCTCAGAACCGTCATCATGGCCTTCTCTGGGATAGAGGAGGACTTCTGCAGTAGAGTGAACTTCTGCAGTAAAGTGAGGTTAGGTGAAGTGGGTGAGGGGGGAATGCTAGCTATTTTCATGTTTGGTCTGTCTGTTGGTGTGAAAAACTTTCAAGTTTGATGAAATTGGGTCAATTGCCTAGTGTAACATATTCACTGAGTGGGTGTGAAAAACTTCCAAGTTTGATTGAATGGGGTCAATTGCCTAGTGTTGCATGTTCACTGAGCCGTGACTAATGGCTTGAAATAATCAAGCCACCAGTTCCAGCCATTCTGCCTATATACCTATATGAACTGCCTATTTCTATGTGAATATGTGAAAATCTGCCTAATTCTATCCTAAAATAAGTGTGTATAGATCATGATACGGCCCCTTGGCTATTAATTCAACAATCCCGCTAATAGAAAAGGCACGGTCAGGATACAGCCTTTTCTACCTTCGGGAAAGTAACCGTAAGCTTCAGGGGTTCGTTTGTTGGTGTGGTGTGTTTGTTAGTGCATACTTATACGTGAAAACCAAAAAATATTGAACAAAGTTCAATTATTGAATGATAGTGAATATACCTCAAGCAGGGGTTAAGGCACTGCCTCCCACGCTCAAGGCGTGTGCAGGGAAGGCGAGTGCTCTGCCGTAGAGGTGGTCAAAAGATTTCCTAAAAAATTAATAGCTGTACTGCCATTAAAGTCAAAAAGTTTCCAAGAAATTTTTCAACTGAAGTCGGGAGATGTTGCCACGAGAGTGAACACCGCCAGACTGACGTGGAATACAAGTTGAATGTATATATATGTGTGTGTGTGTGTGTATGTGTGTGTGTGTGTGTGTGGTGATGATGATGATGACAATGATACCAATAATGCAGTAATCGTGCTGGAGAGGAAGTCTTAAGGTATCCGGAATACTGTTTGAAGCTAGGTTGTTGATCCAATCCAGGCAGGGTGTAAATCTGGTCATCTTGGTATCCACTCTTGTACCCTGCTTGATCATTATTCCCCCTTACACCCCAAATCGTACTCAAAATGTAAAATACAACAAGAAAAATCCTCATTTTAAGAGAGAGAGACATGACAGGCCAGAGTGTATCACAATCCAGCCCAAAGAGAAATGTTCCAGTGTGCATGAAACCCAGACGACAAACAAAAATAGATATGCATTGGTCATACCCCAGTAATTATGTGTACCTCCAGAGAAACATTAAGAGTACATTGTAAAAAAAATCATTTCTGTCTTTGATCGTTATAAAGTGTTAAATTGATGAAAATTCTTTAGGTTTTGCAAAGTTTAACAGTTTATAACGAGGACTTTCTAAAATTATATAAAAAAATGAAGTTTGAAAAGAAACTTTGCTTTTATGAAGAAAAACAGTGCCCCCTCTAAGTTACAGTATTTACTTGTATGTACTTATCTGGCAGTTCTGGATGATGGTGGTGTGTTGCTGTGTGCCACTCCTGATGTTGCCTGTTTCTATTTCCTTGGGTTTGGCGATCTCTCAGTCTCTGCTTGCTTCCTTTGCCTTTCAGTCCTTCTTCTTTGTGACTTTCTTTATGGCGGCCTGTATTAATTGATTTAATATAATAATATACTTTTCTTCCCTTTATTGTCAACTCCTTGACTTCATTAGTTCTTCTCTTCTTTTCTCCTATCCTTATTATTCCTTAAAGTACTTATTTTCAACTAATAACTAACCTCTCAAGATTCTCACTTACTTGAAGGAACGTAATAACTATTCTGCACAATTATTGCCATCTGCAGAACTCGTCACCATTTGCTGGGCAGTAAATTAGCATAATCCACATACAAAGTGCATTTGGTGACCTCTTGCACATGCACACAATTCGGTGAACTTTGCGCCAGTTATTTTTCACTTGGAATATTAGGATTCATTTAAATTATTTTTTGAAATCTAAAAGTTGTGAGTGGCACCATCTTGCTACTGTCAATAGTGCCGGGGAAATGCTTTTTAAATAGCATTAGGGGACCCTCCTTAACACGTATACCAAATTTGGTCAGCTTTGAATCGACCTGCGCCAAATACTTTTCACTTGAAATATTAGGATTCATTTTATTTAATTATTGAAATCTAATAGTTGTGAGTGGCGCCATCTTGCTACCGTCAATAGCGCTGGGAAAACACTTTATAAATAACATTTATGGGACCCTCCCTAACCCCTATACCAAATTTGGTGACTTTTGAATTGACCTGCACTTGTTTTTTCCCCCTTGTTTAAATCTTATTTTGGTTTTTATAATTATTATAATTTCCTTTCACATAATATGCCACAAAATCCAGCACGGTGATATTTGGAACACAATTTTGGAAATCTGACATGTTGACAAAGTTTACTACAAATTGAGGAAAGAATTTGAATAATGAACTGTGAATAGTTAATAAATAACAAAGTTCACACACATTACAAACGTTGAATTAACTACATAATATTAAGCATAGCTAATCTTTAACCAATGCCTGCAATGTATCAGTTTTATCCTTTTAGAGATATTAGACATTTATACTAAAATTTAAATCATATCCTATAACTGTCCTTACAGAGAACCATGCGCTATATTTTATCTATATTTTAAATATTATACATATCAATTTTAAGTGTTCTTCAATGTATAGCATTCGCAGATGCTTCCTAAATTGTCAGTTGTTTTATGATGGAAAATTAATAAGTGCTGCCCTCTAGTATAGAAAAAAGTGCTGCCCTCTAGTATAGAAAATAAGGGCGCACCATCAAGCTCAATTGGAATAATCTGTATAAAATATCTCAGTCGTATACAGATTAATAATTGCAACAATATTGATATATAATTTGGTCACTTGTATTGGGAACCCCCCGGGGGGAACCCATCCTAGTTAGCATGAGGGGACCCTCATAAGCCCTAACATAAAATTTGGTCAACAAGAATTTAACCTGCACTATTAATTTTCATTTGAACTGTCCCATCTCCATCTCAAGTTTAACAAATATTAATAATATAAAAGTTAACCTTCAAGTTAAACCCTTCATAACTTGCTTCATGGTACCCTATGAACCCTTCTGGTAACATAGAAATTGACCTGTGCTTGTTTTTGTTTTTTTTCACTTCGGGTGTTATTTTTTGAAAATGTATTTTTGATATTATATGGCATAAATCATTATTATTTAATCAAATCTTATTACATCAACCTTTGCAATTTTAAAGTTTTGCCATACTAAGGTAACAAAATATTTGTAAAATCAAGATTATGAACTGTGAATAATCACTTGACAGTCCAATAAATATTTATTTTACCTGATAATAGAATACATCTTTGCCATAATAGTAACTCAAGAATGATTATCTTCATTTTATAATAATACTTGATAAAATAATACTTTTTTTCATATGCATCTTTTATTCTCTGACAAAAATACAACATTGAATAATAAACACAGAGAGTTTGCTTCAAGAGCCGATTGATTGACAGCTGGAATGGGATGCACGTGGTCGAGCAGAAAGCAACCAATCAGCGGTCGTTGCGCCTCGAGTGCGGAGCAAGATTTGTTTAGTTGATATCATGGCGGGCGAAGGTGATGGGTCGGAGTTGGAGAGCAACTTTTCAACACCCCGAGGCGATTATTCACAAGAGACTGCATATATTCCAATCAAAGTATTGGGTCGAGGGGCCTTTGGAGAGGCCACTTTGTACAGAAAAGTTGAGGTTTGTGTTTTTTGTCTCGCTGCATTATAGCATTTTTGCATTTTGTTTTGGTGCTTGTGTATTTCAAGAAATGTCAAACACGGCGGTGATTCATGCATGACTAAGGTGAGGACAGTTGACAGGTGGAGGCTGAGAGGCCGGGTCCAGGCCCCCAAACCATCACCTTCCCTACAAAGCCAGGTGTACACTTAATATACCTTGCTTGATATAAGGAAATGCACTTGACTCGTCTCATATTAGGTATTTAAAATTAAATTAAGTCAAACTGAACGCTGTGGTTTTGCCATTCCCGGATAATGGACGATATAACAAGTGACATCTCCAGTGGTGGTTTGGAACAGTCCATGGTTCCAGGAATAAATCTCATGGAAATATCTGTCTCTATTTGAGAGAACACATTTGAGCTGTGCATTATTGAAATGACTGACCTCTGTAGTGTTGGAACGAAATTTCCTTTGATTCATAAATATTTATATCAATTTTATATAAAAATGAAGGACACAAATTTGATCAAAAAATATGTAAAACTTATGCCATTTTATAATAATTGTTGACATACAATGTTTTTATTATTTTTTTTAACTTGAAAATTTTCAAACATTTATTTAAAAAAAAATTGCTTTCATTTTTTAAGAATCAACTCAATTGTTTAAAAGCTACTTTTTTTCAAATTTAATGACAAGATGCACACATTTAAAAGAAACATGAAATTGAGAATGTAAAATTTGCTCAACTTTTGATTTTTAAAAATTGACAGCACTAATCAGGCTCAGCACCAAATTCTGCAGGAAATAAATTTTCAGACGATTTCTGCTAATATGAATTTGTTGTACCATATGCCAACAATAGGATAAGACTATAAAAGATCAAGATAGCACATCTTAATAAGTCTTTATTGCCTAACAGATTATGTAAAATGCTCTTGTGAAAAAAAAATTGTATGTCAAGATTTTAATTTTAATTTGAGGGTTTTGAATATTGCGACATAAAATATGATACAAAAGATGAAGAAAATAAGTGTGATTTTTATATTTACATCCTGGTATCATTGTCTCTATGCTATTTATGTAATCAACGATGTGAAATTAAGCAGGACGTTGATCAATTGTTTAAATATTATTGCAAGGCCAAAAAAATAATAATCTTGTTTCTGATTTTAATGTATCTAGAACTTCACATTCTGTTGTACGAGGTTATTCATGCTTGTGATTCTGTATATCCTCAGTACAATAACAAATCCAGTTGTCCATATGCATGCAAAAGTGTGTGGATTTGGATTAATTAAAACAGAGGGTGAAGATGTATTTTAGCATTTACAGCATTTCCCAAGCTGCACACCATCATGGCCTATGCCAGCACACATTAAGACAGCACACATTAAGAGAGTGTTGGCTTTTGGGGATCCCAGCTTTTGGCTGAGTGTTTGTATTGAATGATGACATTTGTGGGTTGTCAGCATACAGATGGGTTGTATCCATACACAGTTTTATAAGAACTGTTTAATGAATGTTCAGCATGACATATAGGAAGGGGGCTTATATTAATCTGATAGAGTCCTATTATGAATGTTACTCATGCTTAAACAGTTGGACCAAACATGACTTTATGAGGTCATGCCAGGAGGTCATATCAGGCAGTCATGCCAGGAGGTCATATCAGGCAGTCATGCCAGGAGGTCATATCAGGCAGTCATGCCATGAGGTCATATCAGGCAGTCATGCCATGAGGTCATATCAGGCAGTCATGCCAGGTCATATCAGGCAGTCATACCAGGAGGTCATATTGGTCCTCCGTTTTTCATGCTTGTTAAAAATGATATAGTGTACATAGAAAAGTTGGGCTTGTGTTGGAGTGAATGCGTCATGTCTTACATGTCATTTACGGAGTCGGTGATGCATGGCATGCATGTGAAACAGCACTTGACATGATGAGTCCAGGGGTCAACCTCGGTGCATGCATGCATGGTAGGGCAGTAGAAACAAGCTCCTCAACACTTCATTATGGTGTAGTATTCCTTGCCAAGAATATAGGCGAAGAAAACATCTCCTCAGTTAGAGTATCATCTCACATGAAGATACCTGCCACCAGGGGGAGCAAGACATATATTAGATTAGTTATGCTAATCCATCATTTGACCCTATTGTGCCATGTCATTTGGCAATTGAAGATAGACTTAATTTTTAGTTTGTGTATGAACATGCTCAAATATTTAGAAACAGAACAGTATGCATGATAAAATGTTGTGAAATATGAAGAAATGCATGTTCAAATGTTGTGAAACATGAAGGGATGCATGATCAAATGTGAAATATGAAAGAATGCATGATCTAATGTTGTGAAACATGAAGGGATGCATGATCAAATGTGAAATATGAAAGAATGTATGATCTAATGTTGTGAAACATGAAGGGATGCATGATCAAATGTGAAATATGAAAAAATGCATGATCAAATGTTGTGAAACATAAGAGGATGTATAATCAAAAGTTATGAAAATTGAAGGTTTGCATGACCAAATGTTGTGAAACATGAAGGAATGCATGATCAAATGTTGTGAAATATGAAGGAATGCATGACCAAATGTTGTGAAACATGAAGGAATGCATGATCAAATGTTGTGAAATATGAAGGAATGCATGATCAAATGTTGTGAAACATAAGAGGATGTATAATCAAAAGTTATGAAATTTGAAGGTTTGCATGACCAAATGTTGTGAAACATGAAGGAATGCATGATTAAATATTGTGAAAAATGAAGGAATGCATGATCAAATGTTGTGAAACATGAAGGGATGCATGATTAAATATTGTGAAATATGAAGGAATGCATGATTAAATGTTGTGAAATTTGAAGGTTTGCATGACCAAATGTTGTGAAACATGAAGGAATGCATGATTAAATATTGTGAAAAATGAAGGAATGCATGATCAAATGTTGTGAAATATGAAGGAATGCATGATCAAATATTGTGAAACATGAAGGGATGCATGATTAAATATTGACTATATTGTGATTCATGAAGCTATGCATGATCAGATGTTGTCAGGTCAAGAGATTCTTTTGGTGGCCAGAGCTTGTTGGTTCACGCTGATGTGTGCCTGTGTTTGACCCCTGTACTAGTTGCAGTGTTTGTGATTCATCAAGGTTTTTCTGGGAGCTCAGTGTAAATACTCATCATATCCTGGCCACTTATCACCAGTTGAAGGATGTTTACATCAGGTTAAACAACCAGGATTGATAGATTAGTTCCATCTTAACAACTTACATCAGCACCACGAGCACACCTTGTCTGATTTAGGGCTTTATAAATATCTATTAATATTTATTATTATTTATTATCTGTGATCTCTTTGATAATTCTATGGTCTGGTCACTGCTTATTTGTCTATGTTATGCCTAAGCCAAGGATATCATAGTGAGAAGTTGGTACCCAGCAGGAGTTAGAGAGTGATACTAGGCTGATCTACTGAGGCATTTGATAATCCTGGGCGTGAAGTAGTCACATCACACACCTATAACCCTTGATGAAGTCTGGCATTAAGTCAGGGATGTTATAAAGGACATCCTACAGTAAAAAAAACCCTCTCTTTTCACAAGCAAAGAAAAGAAAAACATAATGAGACAAAATAAGGAAACTGAAATACCAGTGTGTGATGTTATAGACCAGCTTGGCTGGTTGCCAGGATTTTGTTCATTGCGGGTCCATTGGGCCGTGGAGACTTTACAACTGTAGTGTGCTTGTACATTATTGATACGCACCGCCTTAACTCTCCACAAACTAGCACATAAAATCCATGTTATCTAATTTGACCAGGTGAAATTTAGTTGAAAGTTTTGTGCTGTTATGTTTGCTGTTACCATAATTGACATGAAATCTTGGATGCAGCCCCTAAAATAATATTACATAAGTTGACTGGCTTTAGATTGATGAGCCTTGGAAGTCAATAGAATGCATTATGTTTTGAACTTCATTGAGCAATGATGATATGAGCGATAATTATGATATGAGCGATAATTATGATATTTATTGTGATGGTGCCAATAAAACACTGATGATGATTGTGCTGAATGATTCTACTGATGATGATTGTGCTGAATGATTCTACTGATGATGATTGTGCTGAATGATTCTACTGATGATTGTGCTGAATGATTCTACTGATGATGATTGTGCTGAATGATTCTACTGATGATGATTGAGCTGAATAATTCTACTGATGATGATTGTGCTGAATGATTCTACTGATGATGATTGTGCTGAATGATTCTACTGATGATGATTGAGCTGAATAATTCTACTGATGATGATTGTGCTGAATGATTCTACTGATGATGATTGTGCTGAATGATTCTACTGATGATGATTGTGCTGAATGATTCTACTGATGATGATTGTGCTGAATGATTCTACTGATGATGAAAGTGCTGAATGATTCCACTGATGATGATTGTGCTGAATGATTCCACTGATGATGATTGTGCTGAATGATTCCACTGATGATGATTGTGCTGAATGATTCTACTGATGATGATTGTGCTGAATGATTCCACTGATGATGATTGTGCTGAATGATTCTACTGATGATGATTGTGCTGAATGATTCTACTGATGATGATTGTGCTGAATGTTTCTACTGATAACTTCACTCCACCAATCTCATTTCTTATAGAACTAATCATTAAGAGGACATCATCTCCATGGTAACACCCCAAAGAATATGACAGGAGTTATGCAATAATAAAGGAATAATGATATGTACAGCCTCAGACCAGCTGGCTGAATGTGTGCAGGAAACAATATTGTTAATTGGTTTTCTTTTCTTCAACCCTTTCAACAACAATGGCCATGTGACGTAGACTTCCGAATCTCTTAACCAGTGTGAATGTGACACTTGCGGCAGTGGGATTTGAACCCACCACCTCTCATCCTATCCTTATATACAATATAACCAGTGTGAATGTGACACTTGCGGCAGTGGGATTTGAACCCACCACCTCTCATCTTTCTGGATATATGTTGGGGTCATGCAGTCAAGGAATAAAGCTATTTTGGAAGAATTATGGGACCAAGTCATAAACATTGATAATCATATCAGATATCTTTTGAACAAGCCAATCAAGTAAGATAAACATCTAAAATGTTCAATATGGAAGCAGGAATTCTATCTGGAAAATAATATACAGGTTAGGTCAACTTTACACGAGTAAATAGTAAAATTTCAACTTTTCTGAAGCTTAACAACACATTATGTGTTCAATAGGTATGCGAGCCAGTTAATTTTGAAAAAACCTTGAGCAATCAGGAATTTTGGCACAAACCTAGACTAGTAGAAACACAGTCGGGTTAGTACACCTTCCCCTGATGCTAGCCCATAGTCCCAGACGAGTAGAAACACTGCCGGGCTAGTACACCTTCCCCTGGTGCTAGCCCATAGACCCAGACTAGTAGAAACACTGCCAGGCTAGTACACCTTCCCCTGATGCTAGCCCATAGTCCCAGACTAGTAGAAACACTGTCGGGCTAGTACACCTTCCCCTGATGCTAGCCCATAGTCCCAGACTAGTAGAAACACTGTCAGGCTAGTACACCTTCCCCTGATGCTAGCCCATAGTCCCAGACTAGTAGAAACACTGCCGGGCTAGTACACCTTCCCCTGATGCTAGCTTGTAGTCCCAGACTAGTAGAAACACTGCCGGGCTAGTACACCTTCCCCTGATGCTAGCTTGTAGTCCCAGACTAGTAGAAACACTGTCAGGCTAGTACACCTTCCCCTGATGCTAGCCCATAGTCCCAGACTAGTAGAAACACTGCTGGGCTAGTACACCTTCCCCTGATGCTAGCCCATAGTCCCAGACTAGTAGAAACACTGCCGGGCTAGTACACCTTCCCCTGGTGCTAGCCCGCAGTCCCAGACTAGTAGAAACACTGCTGGGCTAGTACACCTTCCCCTGATGCTAGCCCATAGTCCCAGACTAGTAGAAACACTGCTGGGCTAGTACACCTTCCCCTGATGCTAGCCCGCAGTCCCAGACTAGTAGAAACACTGCCGGGCTAGTACACCTTCCCCTGGTGCTAGCCCATAGTCCCAGACTAGTAGAAACACTGTCGGGCTAGTACACCTTCCCCTGATGCTAGCCCATAGTCCCAGACTAGTAGAAACACTGCCGGGCTAGTACACCTTCCCCTGATGCTAGCTTGTAGTCCCAGACTAGTAGAAACATTGTCGGGTTAGTACACCTTCCCCTGATGCTAGCCTGATGTCTAGTAGCAAACCATGATTTTTCAAATATTGATAAAAAAAAAATTCATTTGATTTATGGTACTAAATATTAACTTGCCCTAACCAAGGACAGTACAGGCAAGTATGCTTTGATTCGGGCGAGTGCAAATATCCTCTTACGAGCCAGGCTGTCTTGTAGCCTAGACGTATTTGGCCCAGACTGCTTGAGAAGAAATATTGTTATGGCATTTATATAGGAGGTTGACAGCATCATGTGGTTAATTAATATTTGTCTAATGCAATATGCGACAGAAATAGACAACATGTCCCGAGGGTTTGCCACTTTCATGTCACAAAATCGTACATTTCACCCAAACTGTTGCAATCTTTTATGTATGGGTTGAACAGACATCACATGCTAGATCTGTTCGTGATAATTCATGTATTCAGGAACAGTCTCGGGTTAAACATGACATTTTGGAACTGCGACATGACACTGGCATGACCCTTGTGTTACATATGTGTGACACGACGTTGTCATTGTATTTCAGCAGGGTTAACCTAAGCTTTTAACCCTGTTCAGGTTCTGTGCTGCCATTATGAAAACGAAGGGTTAAATGTTATGGGAAAAATGGCTCACTATAGTGTAAGGGAAAATAATTTGCCTTTATATGCTTGTTTTTTTATTATGAATACAGACAGCATTGAAAATGTGACAAAAGAAATTGTTGTCCTTCAATGTGACCCTATATTTTATGAGAAATAAGAAGAAAACAATTTTTTTAACATAAATTATTATTATTTTGACTGTTAAACTTGTTGCAACCTGAAATGTTTTAATACACATATTTTTAATTACACTTCTGTTGAAAGAACAAATTATGTAAATAAAATTTGAAAACTTGATCCATTATTTTTCTCCAAAAGAGAGGATTTAACTTATGCCTATTGACCTAACTTTTTATCTTTATGTGCATATTGGGCATTGAATATTGTGGGATGTTTTCAGGATCAGACGCTGGTGGTGTGGAAGGAGGGTTATATTGAGTGGAGGCAGAGGGTTAATATTGTGCATGTTTTCAGGATCAGACGCTGGTGGTATGGAAGGAGGGTTATATTGAGTGGAGGCAGAGGGTTAATATTGTGGTATGTTTTCAGGATCAGATGCTGGTGGTATGGAAGGAGGGTTATATTGAGTGGAGGCAGGGGGTTAATATTGTGGTATGTTTTCAGGATCAGACGCTGGTGGTATGGAAGGAGAGTTATATTGAGTGGAGGCAGGGGGTTAATATTGTGGGATGTTTTCAGGATCAGACGCTGGTGGTATGGAAGGAGGGTTATATTGAGTGGAGGCAGAGGGTTAATATTGTGGTATGTTTTCAGGATCAGATGCTGGTGGTATGGAAGGAGGGTTATATTGAGTGGAGGCAGAGGGTTAATATTGTGGTATGTTTTCAGGATCAAATGCTGGTGGTATGGAAGGAGGGTTATATTGAGTGGAGGCAGAGGGTTAATATTGTGGTATGTTTTCAGGATCAGACGCTGGTGGTGTGGAAGGAGGGTTATATTGAGGGAGGCAGAGGGTTAATATTGTGGTATGTTTTCAGGATCAGACGCTGGTGGTGTGGAAGGAGGGTTATATTGAGTGGAGGCAGAGGGTTAATATTGTGGTATGTTTTCAGGATCAGACGCTGGTGGTATGGAAGGAGGTGGATCTCCTGCGACTCAGTGACAAGGAGAGACGTGATGCACAGAATGAGATCGACATATTATCCATCCTCAATCACACGAATGTCGTCTCCTATTATAACCACTTCCTGGACGGAGAAACGCTCCTCATCGAGATGGAATATGCAAATGGTGAGCGGCCACAGTCTATTATCAGTTAGAGCCAACAACTATTTGATTGTCCCCCGCATTCTTCGCGAAGACCGGGGGACATTAAATTGAGCTGCGTCCGTCTGTCCGTCCATCCATCTGTCCGTCCGTCCGTGGTAAATTACTTGTGTGCACGATACAGCCAGAATGGTTTGATATTTACCTTAGATATTGCACACATGCACTCCTGGGGACCTTCCGCTGATCTGATTAGATACTGGCTGTGATTGGTCAATTTATTTTGCCATGACAACCATTCATAATGAGACCATGATGAGTGACACCATTCACAATGAGACCATGATGAGTGACACCATTCATAATGAGACCGTGATGAGTGACACCATTCACAATGAGACCATGATGAGTGACACCATTCACAATGAGACCATGATGAGTGACACCATTCACAATGAGACCATGATGAGTGACACCATTCATAATGAGACCATGATGAGTGACACCATTCATAATGAGACCATGATGAGTGACGCCATTCATAATGAGACCATGATGAGTGACACCATTCATAATGAGACCATGATGAGTGACACCATTCACAATGAGACCATGATGAGTGACACCATTCACAATGAGACCATGATGAGTGACGCCATTCACAATGAGACCATGATGAGTGACACCATTCATGATGAGACAGTGATGAGTGACACCATTCACAATGAGACCGTGATGAGTGACACCATTCACAATGAAACCATGATGAGTGACGCCGTTCACAATGAGACCATGATGAGTGACGCCATTCATAATGAGACCATGATGAGTGACACCATTCACAATGAGACCATGATGAGTGACACCATTCATGATGAGACCATGATGAGTGACACCGTTCATAATGAGACCATGATGAGTGACACCATTCATAATGAGACCATGATGAGTGACACCATTCATGATGAGACCATGATGAGTGACACCATTCATGATGAGACCATGATGAGTGACACCATTCACAATGAGACCATGATGAGTGACACCATTCACAATGAGACCATGATGAGTGACACCATTCATGATGAGACCATGATGAGTGACACCATTCATGATGAGACCATGATGAGTGACACCATTCACAATGAGACCATGATGAGTGACACCATTCACAATGAGACCATGATGAGTGACACCATTCATGATGATACCATGATGAGTGACGCCATTCATGATGATACCATGATGAGTGACGCCATTCATGATGAGACCATGATGAGTGACACCATTCACAATGAGACCATGATGAGTGACACCATTCACAATGAGACCATGATGAGTGACACCATTCATGATGATACCATGATGAGTGACACCATTCATGATGATACCATGATGAGTGACGCCATTCATGATGAGACCATGATGAGTGACACCATTCATGATGAGACCATGATGAGTGACACCATTCACAATGAGACCATGATGAGTGACACCATTCACAATGAGACCATGATGAGTGACACCATTCACAATGAGACCATGATGAGTGACGCCATTCATGATGAGACCATGATGAGTGACACCATTCACAATGAGACCATGATGAGTGACACCATTCACAATGAGACCATGATGAGTGACACCATTCACAATGAGACCATGATGAGTGACGCCATTCATGATGAGACCATGATGAGTGACACCATTCATAATGAGACCATGATGAGTGACACCATTCACAATGAGACCATGATGAGTGACACCATTCACAATGAAACCATGATGAGTGACACCATTCATAATGAGACCATGATGAGTGACAGCATTCACAATGAGACCATGATGAGTGACGCCATTCATAATGAGACCATGATGAGTGACACCATTCATAATGAGACCATGACGAGTGACATCATTCACGATGATACCATGATGAGTGACACCATTCACAATGATACCATGATGAGTAACACCATTCACAATGAGACCATGATGAGTGACAGCATTCACGATGATACCATGATGAGTGACACCATTCACAATGATACCATGATGAGTAACACCATTCACAATGAGACCATGATGAGTGACACCATTCATAATGAGACCATGACGAGTGACGCCATTCACAATGAGACCATGATGAGTGACGCCATTCACAATGAGACCATGATGAGTGACACCATTCATGATGAGACAGTGATGAGTGACACCATTCACAATGAGACCGTGATGAGTGACACCATTCACAATGAAACCATGATGAGTGACACCATTCATGATGAGACAGTGATGAGTGACACCATTCACAATGAGACCATGATGAGTGACACCATTCATGATGAGACAGTGATGAGTGACACCATTCACAATGAGACCGTGATGAGTGACACCATTCACAATGAAACCATGATGAGTGACGCCGTTCACAATGAGACCATGATGAGTGACGCCATTCATAATGAGACCATGATGAGTGACACCATTCACAATGAGACCATGATGAGTGACACCATTCATAATGAGACCATGATGAGTGACACCATTCACAATGAGACCATGATGAGTGACACCATTCATAATGAGACCATGATGAGTAACACCATTCATAATGAGACCATGATGAGTGACACCATTCATAATGAGACCATGATGAGTGACACCATTCATAATGAGACCATGACGAGTGACATCATTCACGATGATACCATGATGAGTGACACCATTCACAATGATACCATGATGAGTAACACCATTCACAATGAGACCATGATGAGTGACAGCATTCATAATGAGACCATGACGAGTGACGCCATTCATAATGAGACCATGATGAGTGACACCATTCATAATGAGACCATGATGAGTGACACCATTCATAATGAGACCATGATGAGTGACACCATTCACGATGATACCATGATGAGTGACACCATTCATAATGAGACCATGATGAGTGACACCATTCATAATGAGACCATGATGAGTGACACCATTCATAATGAGACCATGATGAGTGACACCATTCATAATGAGACCATGATGAGTAACACCATTCATGATGAGACCATGATGAGTAACACCATTCATAATGAGACCATGATGAGACCATGATGAGCGACACCATTCACAATGAGACCATGATGAGACCATGATGAGTAACACCATTCATAATGAGACCATGATGAGACCATGATGAGTGACACCATTCATAATGAGACCATGATGAGTGACACCATTCATAATGAGACCATGATGAGTAACACCATTCACAATGAGACCATGATGAGTAACACCATTCATGATGAGACCATGATGAGTAACACCATTCATGATGAGACCATGATGAGTGACACCATTCATAATGAGACCATGATGAGTGACACCATTCACAATGAGACCATGATGAGTGACGCCATTCACAATGAGACCATGATGAGTGACACCATTCACAATGAGACCATGATGAGTGACAGCATTCACAATGAGACCATGATGAGTGACACCATTCACAATGAGACCATGATGAGTGACACCATTCATAATGAGACCATGATGAGTGACAGCATTCACAATGAGACCATGATGAGTGACACCATTCACAATGATACCATGATGAGTGTCACCATTCATAATGAGACCATGATGAGTGACAGCATTCACAATGAGACCATGATGAGTGACACCATTCATAATGAGACCATGATGAGTGACACCATTCACAATGAGACCATGATGAGACCATGATGAGTGACACCATTCATAATGAGACCATGATGAGTGACACCATTCACAATGAGACCATGATGAGTGACGCCATTCACAATGAGACCATGATGAGTGACGCCATTCACAATGAGACCATGATGAGTGACACCATTCACAATGAGACCATGATGAGTGACAGCATTCACAATGAGACCATGATGAGTGACACCATTCACAATGAGACCATGATGAGTGACACCATTCACAATGAGACCATGATGAGTGACACCATTCACAATGAGACCATGATGAGTAACACCATTCATGATGAGACCATGATGAGTAACACCATTCATAATGAGACCATGATGAGACCATGATGAGTGACACCATTCATAATGAGACCATGACGAGTGACATCATTCACGATGATACCATGATGAATGACACCATTCACGATGATACCATGATGAGTGACACCATTCACAATGAGACCATGATGAGACCATGATGAGACCATGATGAGACCATGATGAGTGACACCATTCACAATGAGACCATAATGAGTGACACCATTCATAATGAGACCGTGATGAGTGACACCGTTCATAATGAGACCATGATGAGTGACAGCATTCATAATGAGACCATGATGAGTGACACCATTCACAATGAGACCATGATGAGTGACACCATTCATAATGAGACCATGATGAGTGACACCATTCATAATGAGACCATGATGAGTGACACCATTCACAATGAGACCATGATGAGTGACACCATTCACAATGAGACCATGATGAGTGACACCATTCACAATGAGACCATGATGAGTGACACCATTCATAATGAGACCATGATGAGTGACACCATTCACAATGAGACCATGATGAGTAACACCATTCATGATGAGACCATGATGAGTAACACCATTCATAATGACAACATGATGAGACCATGATGAGTGACACCATTCATAATGAGACCATGACGAGTGACATCATTCACGATGATACCATGATGAATGACACCATTCACGATGATACCATGATGAGTGACACCATTCACAATGAGACCATGATGAGACCATGATGAGACCATGATGAGACCATGATGAGTGACACCATTCACAATGAGACCATAATGAGTGACACCATTCATAATGAGACCGTGATGAGTGACACCGTTCATAATGAGACCATGATGAGTGACAGCATTCATAATGAGACCATGATGAGTGACACCATTCACAATGAGACCATGATGAGTGACACCATTCATAATGAGACCATGATGAGTGACACCATTCATAATGAGACCATGATGAGTGACACCATTCACAATGAGACCATGATGAGTGACACCATTCACAATGAGACCATGATGAGTGACACCATTCACAATGAGACCATGATGAGTGACACCATTCATAATGAGACCATGATGAGTGACACCATTCACAATGAGACCATGATGAGTGACACCATTCATAATGAGACCATGATGAGTGACACCATTCATAATGAGACCATGATGAGTGACACCGTTCATAATGAGACCATGATGAGTGACACCATTCACAATGAGACCATAATGAGTGACACCATTCATAATGAGACCGTGATGAGTGACACCGTTCATAATGAGACCATGATGAGTGACACCATTCACAATGAGACCATGATGAGTGACACCATTCACAATGAGACCATGATGAATGACACCATTCACGATGATACCATGATGAGTGACACCATTCACAATGAGACCATGATGAGTGACACCATTCACAATGAGACCATGATGAGTGACACCATTCACAATGAGACCATGATGAGTGACACCATTCATAATGAGACCATGATGAGTGACACCATTCACAATGAGACCATGATGAGTGACACCATTCATAATGAGACCATGATGAGTGACACCATTCATAATGAGACCATGATGAGTGACACCGTTCATAATGAGACCATGATGAGTGACACCATTCATAATGAGACCATGATGAGTGACACCATTCATAATGAGACCATGATGAGTGACACCATTCATAATGAGACCATGATGAGTGACACCATTCATAATGAGACCATGATGAGTGACACCATTCACAATGAGACCATGATGAGTGACACCATTCATGATGAGACCATGATGAGTAACACCATTCATGATGAGACCATGATGAGTGACACCATTCACAATGAGACCATGATGAGTGACACCATTCATAATGAGACCATGATGAGTGACACCATTCACAATGAGACCATGATGAGTGACACCATTCATAATGAGACCATGATGAGTGACACCATTCACAATGAGACCATAATGAGTGACACCATTCATAATGAGACCATGATGAGTGACACCATTCATAATGAGACCATGATGAGTGACACCATTCATAATGAGACCATGAAGAGTGACACCATTCATAATGAGACCGTGATGAGTGACACCATTCACAATGAGACCATGATGAGTGACACCATTCATAATGAGACCATGACGAGTGACACCATTCACGATGATACCATGATGAGTGACACCATTCACAATGAGACCATGATGAGTGACACCATCCACAATGAGACCATGATGAGTGACACCATTCACAATGAGACCATGATGAGTGACACCATCCACAATGAGACCATGAGACCATGATGAGTGACACCATTCATAATGAGACCACGATGAGTGACACCATTCATAATGAGACCATGATGAGACCATGATGAGTGACACCATTCACAATGAGACCATGATGAGACCATGATGAGTGACACCATTCACAATGAGACCATGATGAGTGACACCATTCATAATGAGACCATGATGAGTGACACCATTCATAATGAGACCATGATGAGTGACACCAATCACAATGAGACCATGATGAGTGACACCATTCACAATGAGACCGTGACGAGTGACACCATTCACGATGATACCATGATGAGTGACAGCATTCATAATGAGACCATGATGAGACCATGATGAGCGACACCATTCACAATGAGACCATGATGAGTGACACCATTCATAATGAGACCATGATGAGTGACACCATTCACAATGAGACCATGATGAGTGACACCATTCACAATGAGACCATGATGAGTGACACCATTCACAATGAGACCATGATGAGTGACACCATTCACAATGAGACCATGATGAGTGACACCATTCACAATGAGACCATGATGAGTGACACCATTCACGATGAGACCATGATGAGTGACACCATTCACAATGAGACCATGATGAGTGACACCATTCACAATGAGACCATGATGAGTGACACCATTCACAATGAGACCATGATGAGTGACACCATTCACAATGAGACCATGATGAGTGACACCATTCACAATGAGACCATGATGAGTGACACCATTCATAATGAGACCATGATGAGACCATGATGAGTGACACCATTCACAATGAGACCATGATGAGTGACACCATTCATGATGAGACTATGATGAGTGACACCATTCACAATGAGACCATGATGAGTGACACCATTCATGATGAGACCATGATGAGTGACACCATTCACAATGAGACCATGATGAGTGACACCATTCATAATGAGACCATGATGAGACCATGATGAGTGACACCATTCACAATGAGACCATGATGAGTGACACCATTCATGATGAGACCATGATGAGTGACACCATTCACAATGAGACCATGATGAGTGACACCATTCATAATGAGACCATGATGAGACCATGATGAGTGACACCATTCATGATGAGACCATGATGAGTGACACCATTCACAATGAGACCATAATGGGTGACACCATTCATAATGAGACCATGATGAGTGACACCATTCATAATGAGACCATGATGAGACCATGATGAGTGACACCATTCACAATGAGACCATGATGAGTGACACCATTCATAATGAGACCATGATGAGACCATGATGAGTGACACCATTCATGATGAGACCATGATGAGTGACACCATTCACAATGAGACCATAATGAGTGACACCATTCATAATGAGACCATGATGAGACCATGATGAGTGACACCATTCACAATGAGACCATGATGAGTGACACCATTCATAATGAGACCATGATGAGTGACACCATTCACAATGAGACCATGATGAGTGACACCATTCACAATGAGACCATGATGAGTGACACCATTCATAATGAGACCATGATGAGTGACACCATTCACAATGAGACCATGATGAGTGACACCATTCACAATGAGACCATAATGAGTGACACCATTCATAATGAGACCATGATGAGACCATGATGAGCGACACCATTCACAATGAGACCATAATGAGTGACACCATTCATAATGAGACCATAATGAGTGACACCATTCATAATGAGACCATGATGAGACCATGATGAGTGACACCATTCACAATGAGACCATAATGAGTGACACCATTCATAATGAGACCATGATGAGACCATGATGAGTGACACCATTCATAATGAGACCATAATGAGACCATGATGAGTGACACCATTCATGATGAGACCATGATGAGTGACACCATTCACAATGAGACCATAATGAGTGACACCATTCATAATGAGACCATGATGAATGACACCATTCATAATAAGACCATGACGAGTGACACCATTCACGATGATGCCATGATGAGTGACACCATTCATAATGAGACCATGATGAGTGACACCATTCATAATGAGACCATGATGAGACCATGATGAGCGACACCATTCACAATGAGACCATGATGAGCGACACCATTCACAATGAGACCATAATGAGTGACACCATTCATAATGAGACCATGATGAATGACACCATTCATAATAAGACCATGACGAGTGACACCATTCACGATGAGACCATGATGAGACCATGATGAGTGACACCATTCACAATGAGACCATGATGAGTGACACCATTCATGATGAGACCATGATGAATGACACCATTCACGATGATACCATGATGAGTGACACCATTCACAATGAGACCATGATGAGTGACACCATTCATAATGAGACCATGATGAGACCATGATGAGTGACGCCATTCATAATGAGACCATGATGAGACCATGATGAGTGACACCATTCATAATGAGACCATGATGAGACCATGATGAGCGACACCATTCACAATGAGACCATGATGAGTGACACCATTCATAATGAGACCATGATGAGACCATGATGAGTGACACCATTCACAATGAGACCATGATGAGTGACACCATTCATGATGAGACCATGATGAATGACACCATTCACGATGATACCATGATGAGTGACACCATTCACAATGAGACCATGATGAGTGACACCATTCATAATGAGACCATGATGAGTGACACCATTCATAATGAGACCATGATGAGTGACACCATTCATGATGAGACCATGATGAGTGACACCATTCACAATGAGACCATGACGAGTGACATCATTCATAATGAGACCATGATGAGACCATGATGAGACCATGATGAGTGACACCATTCACAATGAGACCATGATGAGTGACACCATTCACGATGAGACCATGATGAGACCATGATGAGACCATGATGAGTGACACCATTCACAATGAGACCATGATGAGTGTCACCATTCACAATGAGACCATGATGAGTGACACCATTCATAATGAGACCATGATGAGTGACACCATTCATAATGAGACCATGATGAGTGACACCATTCATAATGAGACCATGATGAGTGACACCATTCATAATGAGACCATGATGAGTGACACCATTCATGATGAGACCATGATGAGTGACACCATTCATGATGAGACCATGATGAGTGACACCATTCATAATGAGACCATGATGAGTGACACCATTCATAATGAGACCATGATGAGTGACACCATTCACAATGAGACCATGATGAGTGACACCATTCATAATGAGACCATGATGAGTGACACCATTCACAATGAGACCATGATGAGTGACACCATTCACAATGAGACCATGATGAGTGACACCATTCATAATGAGACCATGATGAGTGACACCATTCACAATGAGACCATGATGAGTGACACCATCCACAATGAGACCATGATGAGTGACACCATTCACAATGAGACCATGATGAGTGTCAGGATCGAATGTGTGGAGTACCAGGACCTCAATGAGAGCACTGAATATGTGACATTTTAAAATACATTTCAAGCATTTATAGAAAATTATCATACATGAAGAGAACAATGAAATACTGTTATTATTGATATCATATGATGAGTTTAGATGCAGATTTCCAGAGATTGTGAAACAAGACGAGATTGTTATTGTGTCATTGTCATAGTGAAGTCATTTAGCCCCCCATAAAGAGAGGAGCATATTGCTGGTATGACAACAGTATGGTCTCCGTGTTATGCTTAATAGATCAATACAGTAGATCATACATTATGCTACCACACGATCAGCAATCACACACTCCAGTCTCTCCTCATAGCATTTTGTCACTCTCCCCTATGCTCTGAATTTCACAGTTTTGCAATATAAATATATCTATATATATGTATATATGTATATGAATATGTATGTATATATTAAGAAACATGAGTGAGGAAAGTATCCATGGGAAGATATATATAGGAAGATATATATATATATATATATATATATATATATATATATATATATATATATATATATATATATATATGATATATATGATATGATGGAGTACAATAAGGACAAAGATAACATGAATTGAAGGAAAACTGCAAGGCCTGTATATTATTGCTAAAGCATCTGATATATATCTTCTCAGCCAGTAGGTTGGGAAATGCTGCAGGAAATGAGAAAAGTTGAGAAGTGAGGGGAAGCCGCAATTTCCTTGCATAATTGTCAGTAAAATGATCTCCACAGATGCTGAAAGTAAATGTAAGAATGGTAAAGGGTTAAGTGCAGAGAGTTATTATCTGGGATACTCCAGTGTGAAAAACAAAAAGGTCTAATTTGATAAGGCTATCATGCAGCAGTAATTTGTGTCAGCGTCAGCAGATAAAAACTGAGAGAGTTGATAGAACATGCTTTAATTTTGCTACAAAATGAACTGAACACAGATCTGTAGGTTTTAATGGATCTAACCTTATTTTCTAACCAGTGCCCTAAAGTTGCCTTTTTGTCTTGCCTGTAACAGCTGTGGGCAAGGCTAAGATATCATTCTGTCCATCTGTCCGTCCATCCGTACGTCTGTCTGTCCATCCGTCTGTTACAATGGACCTTTAAGATATTCACTTATCCGTGTGCTACTTTATTGGGAGGTGGAAGTTGGTGAGCGAAAATCCCACTGCCACCAATAGCTTTGTCAAATGACCTCAAATGACCTTAAAAGTTAGCATGATATATCTCTGTACCGATAAAGTTTGAGTATGTCTTATTCAGTCAACACGAGTGGGTTATGTGCCTGACTAGGATGAAAATGGTCGAGGATTTGAATCCTGGTAGTTTTGTGACTAATGATATATCTCAGGATATATCTCAGGATATATCTCGGTGCAATCCTCAGGATATATCTCGGTGCAATCCTCAGGATATATCTCTGTGCAATCCTCAGGTTTTATTTCGGTGCAATCTTCAGGATATATCTCAGTGCAATCCTCATGGTATATCTCGGTGCAATCCTCGGTATATCTTGGTGCAATCCTCATGGTATATCTCGGTGCAATCCTCAGGATATATTTCGTTGCAATCCTCAGGATATATCTCGGTGCAATCCTCAGGATATATCGGTGCAATCCTCAGGGTATATCTCGGTGCAATCCTCAGGATATATCTCGGTGCAATCCTCAGGATATATCTCGGTGCAATCCTCAGGATATATCGGTGCAATCCTCAGGGTATATCTCGGTGCAATCCTCAGGATATATCTCGGTGCAATCCTCAGGATATATCTCAGTGCAATCCTCAGGGTATATCTCGGTGCAATCCTCAGGGTATATCTTGGTGCAATCCTCAGGATATATCTCGGTGCAATCCTCAGTGTATATCTTGGTGCAATCCTCAGGATATATCACAGTGCAATCCTCAGGATATATCACAGTGCAATCCTCAGGATATAACTCGGTGCAATCCTCAGGATATATCTCGGTGCAATCCTCCGGGTATATCTCGGTGCAATCCTCGGTATATCTCGGTGCAATCCTCAGGGTATATCTCAGTGCAATCCTCATGGTATATCTCGGTGCAATCCTCAGGATATATCTCGGTGCAATCCTCAGGATATATCACAGTGCAATCCTCAGGGTATATCTTGGTGCAATCTTCAGGATATATCTCAGTGCAATCCTCATGGTATATCTCAGTGCAATCCTCATGGTATATCACGGTGCAATCCTCAGGATATATCTCTGTGCAATCCTCAGGATATATCACAGTGCAATCCTCAGGATATATCTCGGTGCAATCCTCAGGATATATCTCGGTGCAATCCTCAGGATATATCTTGGTGCAATCCTCAGGGTATATCTCGGTGCAATCCTCAGGATATATCTCAGTGCAATCCTCAGGGTATATCTCGGTGCAATCCTCAGGTTATATCTCAGTGCAATCCTCAGTGTATATCTTGGTGCAATCCTCAGGGTATATCTTGGTGCAATCCTCAGGGTATATCTCGGTGCAATCCTCAGGATATATCTGAGATATAAGTTGTGTGTGGTATCATGACTGGTGAGCTAAGTAACTTATAAATCCTGGAATGAAAATCCCAATAAAAACATGAATGCATAAATGGTGTTTGGTGAGAGCAGTAGGTTTTATAATGTGGAAATCAATAGGGTTTATGTTGTATTGACGGAAAGCAGCGTGTGTGATATTTACGACATATGTTACATGTTAATGAGGCATCAGACATTGGTCTGCATACTTATCTATTGCCTCTTGCACAAAGCCTATTTCATGTCAATTTCAATCTCCTCATATTCATTGCTTTTCACATTTAGGAATATATTTCACTGCATTATTGGGGGAGGACTTTGTATGTGTTATTTATCTCCTTTGTACATAGAGTGATAAGACCTCTCTTTATGAATATCGTTTCTTTTTTCAGGAGGAAATCTGTCCGAGAAAATTGCCGCCCAGAATGACCTCATTCAAGAAGAGGTATTTACTTTTTGAAAATATATTTTTGTGTAATTGTGAAATAAAGGTAACCTTAAAAGATAAATTGTTTTACAGGCATGCGACAAGATCAGTATGTTATGAAAACAATGTCTGAAATACATTCAAAGTTACTTAATAGTTATATTGATAAGATGACCTTAAAGTACTCTGATCAAAGTAGTTGATAAGATGACCTTAAGGTCTATAATCCACAATAAAAAACTGGGACATACTTATGTTTTTTTTGGCTTAAATGTGTTCAAAGTAATGTTATTTGTTAATTTAGCACAGAAAAAGTAAACTTAACCAGCTAGTCTTAATTTTTCATTAGTTTAATTGAACCCGTTTTAACTACTGTTAAAACGGGTTCAACTCAGTTTTTGCAGCTGGTGACTTATATTAAGTATTTATATTTTCTTTATTTAATGCCATCCAAAGAATAATCAAACCTTTTTGGAACATTTTAGATATAATCATGGCATAAAATATGAATTATCACTGAAAGAGTTGAGTATTTAAAAATCTCATGCAAACGAGTTTGTCCACCATGCGTGCCGAAGGCAGTTACGTAAATATACGAGACCACCCGAAGTTCTCTCCCGATGCTTCAAACTGATTGTGGATTATAGACCTTAATGTACTCTGATCAAAGTAGTTGATAAGATGACCTTAATGTACTCTGATCAAAGTAATTTGTTGAAAATTGCTGATTGTATCATCTATGATATGTTAATAATAAATGTATTAGTTTAAGTATTGAATGGATTAAGCTGAAAAGTGCCAATAAGTGATTGCTTCTTTTAATCAATGAGATATTTGATGTTTCAGACGGCATTGTGGTATTTCTACCAAGTAGCATCAGCTGTCTGTCACATACATGACTATGGAATACTTCACAGGTAAATTGAAGAATGATTATTATTTAGAAAACATTAAATTATTACTTAAATGCCAAAAGATTGGCATATTATATTAATAGATTTATATTATTAGATTTAAAGAGAGTGAAATCCAGGGATTAACCTTGATGGATTATTGTTCTCATGGTGTGAGGCAGATGGGTGGTGTATGGTGGTATATGAACTAGTGGATTATAGCAGATTAGAGAGGGATTATCAATAAATGTTAATCAGGCTGCCACTTAAGCCCGGCTGCAAGGCTTACCATGCTGGTCCTGATGATAATACAGATGATATGCCGAGTATGTACACACAGACTGGGGCCAGCCAGGCTGAGATCACGTGCCGGGTGTGTAAACACAGACTGGGGCCAGCCAGGCTGAGATCACGTGCCGAGTATGTAAGCACAGACTGGGGCCAGCCAGGCTGAGATCACGTGCCGAGTGTGTAAACACAGACTGGGGCCAGCCAGGCTGAGATCACGTGCCGAGTGTGTAAACACAGACTGGGGCCAGCCAGGCTGAGATCACGTGCCGAGTGTGTAAACACAGACTGGGGCCAGCCAGGTTGAGATCACGTGCCGAGTGTGGAAACACAGACTGGGGCCAGCCAGGCTGGGATCACGTGCCGAGTGTGTAAACACAGACTGGGGCCAGCCAGGCTGAGATCATGTGCCGAGTGTGTAAGCACAGACTGGGGCCAGCCAGGCTGAGATCACGTGCCGAGTGTGTAAACACAGACTGGGGCCAGCCACTTCCTACTCTCCACTTCCTGCTCTCCACTTCCTGCTCTCCACTTCCTACTCTCCACTTCCTACTCTCCACTTCCTACTCTCCACTTCCTACTCTCCACTTCCTACTCTCCACTTCCTGCTCTCCACTTCCTGCTCTCCACTTCCTACTCTCCACTTCCTGCTCTCCACTTCCTGCTCTCCACTTCCTACTCTCCACTTCCTACTCTCCACTTCCTGCTCTCCACTTCCTGCTCTCCACTTCCTACTCTCCACTTCCTACTCTCCACTTCCTACTCTCCACTTCCTACTCTCCACTTCCTGCTCTCCACTTCCTGCTCTCCACTTCCTACTCTCCACTTCCTGCTCTCCACTTCCTGCTCTCCACTTCCTACTCTCCACTTCCTACTCTCCACTTCCTACTCTCCACTTCCTACTCTCCACTTCCTGCTCTCCACTTCCTACTCTCCACTTCCTACTCTCCACTTCCTACTCTCCGCTTCCTACTCTCCGCTTCCTACTCTCCACTTCCTACTCTCCGCTTCCACTGAGTCACACTTCTATTTGGTGATGTAATGTGGTCATGTGAAGGGTATTGTCAGTAGTGACTGTATGTTTTGGCTTGACAATATTAAGTATCTATCATATCTTTATCATAAAAAACATCAAGAAATCTGCCAATTGTTTGAAAGCAAATAGCACTTTCATTGATAATCATTCCAGACTATTACTTTACTTATACCTTTGTATCTGTTGGAAGCATGATATTTTTTTTAGGAAAAGTGGATTGGACAAAGTTTGTAATTCTATGAGATGAGATTCTATGTATGGTAGATTGAGCCATATGGTGAGCCCAGAGATATAACCTCCCCATTTCATGTCATGTTGAGAATTATATGGACCATGCTGACATATATGTCATGTTTATCAAGTCCCTGGGAAAGACAAATGGCGGGGATCCAATTTGGCATTCTTGACTTTATTTGTACACTTGAGAGGTAAATCATGAACACGGCCATGGAGACTGATGCTGATGCGATGATTAATGGCAGATAATGCAGTAATATTTATTTGCTATTGTTTGAAATTGTTATACCAACAACAACGATGTGTAAAATGATTGAGGTTTTGATCAATTATTTATAGAGCTGGAGCTGGTATGTAAATACAATTTTATGAATGGAGTTGGCAGCGTGCCAGCAGTGATCATTTGAGTTTCACAGAGTGGAGAGTGTCAGATGGTCATACTCTGATCGCAGGCACTGCAACCTGCCACCTGAACTTGGTTTGACCCAAGTTGATCCTTTGTTTTTTTTTACCAAAATTGATATTTTGTATTGTGACCCGAATTGATCGTTTGTCTTAGAGGTAAAATAACGGAACACTGAGATAGATCCTGTGACACTCAGTGGGCCTGATGCCAGATTTGAGTTTTTCTGTGTAAAATGTGCATTGATTATAATACTGAGTATTAGTCATGTTGCTTGGAACCTGAGGATGGTCTGAGTACCAACTGTTGATCAGATTATTGGTTACATTATTGATAATGGTTTCCCACGCTCCGGTGGTTCTGACGATGTCTGGGCTAGCTCTACTAAGAGCATCTAATGGCCTTAAAGACTCCACACTCCAGGCCAAAATACAGCACCTGCAAACAGCCCAAAATGTATCAAGTCACAATAGATAAACCCAGAGATTGCCCAGAAAAAATACCCCACAATCTCTGGTGAGACAGATCATTTGGAAAATCGAAATGAAACTATTATGTTCAATCCACTATTAAAATGATGAACTTTTCAGGAGAGTTGTGCATTTCTATTGCCATGGTTACCAATAAATATTTGTTCTCCTATTAAATTTTGTTCCCAAGAGGTTTTGTGTTACATTATGCAAATTCAAATTCATCTGGCGTCAGAGTAATATGTGTATCACTAAGGGTTAATATAGAGAATAAATTCATTAATTTAAATGCCAGTCAAAGAGGACATACCTTGAAATTATCAAATATAAACTAAGTGATCATGGGCTGTGCTTCATAAAGTGTTTGAACAGAAACAATCACCCCAAAACAGTGCATATTTTATTGGATGTTTTTCCTGCTGGGCTGTGCAGGTCATGACTTCACAAGATGAGAGGCCTTGGCAGGGATATGGGCAGAATGCAGACGGGATATATTAATTATTGATCTTATGTGTCTACAGATAATGGCACCAAACGAGATCTGTGAAAAGTTAACACCAAGAATTGGCTGACAAATATCTTCTCCAGTCCTTCATGCAGTGTCAGTGTGACACCAGGAGTCCCTCGTACAGTGTCAGTGTGACACCAAGGGTCCCTCGTACAGTGTCAGTGTGACACTAGGAGTCCCTTGTACAGTGTCAGTGTGACACTAGGAGTCCCTGGTACAGTGTCAGTGTGACACTAGGAGTCCCTTGTACAGTGTCAGTGTGACACTAGGAGTCCCTTGTACAGTGTCAGTGTGACACTAGGAGTCCCTGGTACAGTGTCAGTGTGACACTAGGAGTCCCTTGTACAGTGTCAGTGTGACACTAGGGAGTCCCTGGTACTGTGTCAGTGTGACACTAGGAGTCCCTGGTACAGTGTCAGTGGGACACTAGGAGTCCCTGGTACAGTGTCAGTGTGACACCAGGAGTCCCTGGTACAGTGTCAGTGTGACACCAGGAGTCCCTCGTACAGTGTCAGTGTGACACTATGAGTCCCTGGTACAGTGTCAGTGTGACACTATGAGTCCCTGGTACAGTGTCAGTGTGACACCAGGAGTCCCTGGTACAGTGTCAGTGTGACACCAGGAGTCCCTCGTACAGTGTCAGTGTGACACTATGAGTCCCTGGTACAGTGTCAGTGTGACACTAGGAGTCCCTGGTACAGTGTCAGTGTGACACCAGGAGTCCCTGGTACAGTGTCAGTGTGACACTAGGAATCCCAGGTACAGTGTCAGTGTGACACTAGGAGTCCCTGGTACAGTGTCAGTGTGACACTAGGAGTCCCTTGTACAGTGTCAGTGTGACACTAGTAGTCCCTTGTACAGTGTCAGTGTGACACTAGGAGTCCCTGGTACAGTGTCAGTGTGACACTAGGAGTCCCTGGTACAGTGTCAGTGTGACACTAAGAGTCCCTCGTACAGTGTTAGTGTGACACCAGGAGTCCCAGGTAGTGTCAGTGTGACACTAGGAGTCCCTGGTACAGTGTCAGTGTGACACTAGGAGTCCCTGGTACAGTGTCAGTGTGACACTAGGAGTCCCTGGTACAGTGTCAGTGTGACACTAAGAGTCCCTCGTACAGTGTCAGTGTGACACCAGAGTCCCTCGTACAGTGTCAGTGTGACACCAGAGTCCCTCGTACAGTGTCGGTGTGACACCAAGGGTCCCTCGTACAGTGTCAGTGTGACACCAGAGTCCCTCGTACAGTGTCAGTGCGACAAATCAAGAGTCCCTCGTACAGTGTCAGTGCGACAAATCAAGAGTCCCTCGTACAGTGTTAGTGTGACACTAGGAGTCCCTGGTACAGTGTCAGTGTGACACTAGGAGTCCCTCGTACAGTGTCAGTGTGACACTAAGAGTTCCTCGTACAGTGTCAGTGTGACACTAGGAGTCCCTGGTACAGTGTCAGTGTGACACCAGGAGTCCCTCGTACAGTGTCAGTGTGACACTAAGAGTCCCTGGTACAGTGTCAGTGTGACACTAGGAGTCCCTGGTACAGTGTCAGTGTGACACTAGGAATCCCTCGTACAGTGTCAGTGTAACACTAGGAGTCCCTCGCACAGTGACCAGTGTTATTTACAAGTGTCATGTTTATAAAGAAATAAAGAATTTGAAATTTCAAAATCTGTGATAGGGAAGAATTATATTCTAGGAGACAGGAAATAATGATCAGGATTCACTGTTTAACAAGAAAAAAATACTTTGTATAAGAGGCCTTGGAACAGATTTGTGTGTTAAATATGGCTGTCACACAAGTGTTTTCAACAAGCATGATAATCTTGAGGCGGGAGTTACTCCTAAGAGGTAGGGGATTAGCACGGGAGATTAGCGGGAGATTAGCGTTCATGCTGTGTGCAGTATGAGATATAGGGGTGTGTGTCTCTGATGAGGAGTGCAGGCATGCTAAGTACGGTACAAGACACCCCAGTGGTCTCAGCAACCACCCTCTCTACCCAGTAGCATTCACCCTTGGGAATGGGCACCATCTCGGCAGGGGAGCGAAGGTCCACCAATCTCTACAGGTTATTTCTGATTTCCTGGTGTATTCCTGGAAGTGATGTGCTGTTTGTGGTTTGAGGGAAATATTGTGGGTATGAGTCAATTATTTATCATTCAAAGCCAACACTGGCTGACACATGCCCCATTAATGCCATTAATTAAATGATTTCATGGTCATCAATCAATATGTCATTCATTATCATAATTTACTATACAAATGGATATGTTTACCAATTTTAGACAAAAGATGTACTCCCGGAATTAATCAATAGATTCATGATGAATTTAATGGAGTTATACGAGCGCCGTGAAATTAATGTTCACCTCACCTCAATGGCAAAAAATGTTCACCTTACTTCTTATTTTGCTGTTTTTTAACAATGGTTTTCAGTGGGGCATTGTAATCGTGGTCTGAGGCTGTATGGTCCATCGTGAAGTATAAATAGATTTAAATTACTCTGGAATATTGTGCCATGACAAAGTTTTGTGTTATCCTGTCTCAGAGATAATGCAAAAGAAAGAACCTCAGGTACTATTTAAAAGGTTTTAGTGATTGGGTCATGGTAGCAGGCTTTTTGTGGCTTTAAATCTGACCCAGACTCATCTCCTCTCTCCTCAGACTGGCCGTCTGCAGAATTATTAGAATGACCTCTGACCTAGATTTGTAGGATTTGCAGGATTACCTGTTAGTAACCTGACTTCTGACCCAGACTCATCTTAAAATGTTCAGTCTGGTGCCCAATCAGATCTGCAGCTAGCAGTTTGACCTTTGACCCAGATTTGTCTCACTCTGGTGCTCCATCAGATGTACAGTTAGCAGTGTGACCTTTGACCCAGATTTGTCTCAGTCTGGTGCTCCATCAGATGTACAGTTAGCAGCGTGACCTTTGACCCAGACTCCTCTCAGTCTGACTTTCTTGGATTAGCAGTTAGCAGCACGACCTCAGCCTGGTGCCCTATCAGATGTGTAGTTAGCAGCATGACCTCTGACCTGTGACTGGTCTGTGGCATGTTGATAGGATGAGAAAAATTGATGGCTTCTCCCAACCAGACAACTCAATTCCACAGCCGACAAACTGGTTCCTGTCGCATCTCATATCTTGCATTCAGAGTTGATGACCGCCCACAAAACATTCAATATAAAAATATGCCTACCTTCAGTGGTAAAAAGCAGACCATGCACACTTGTTGAGAGCCCAAAATTGCTTCTTGTGGAAATATATCGGTCCAGATTAGGTATTGACAGTATAATGAAGAAACATTGAGGTGGTTAAAACCAGTGAATCATTGAAGCATTCTATACAGCCATTATTTTCTTCTGGGAAAAAATCATGCAATACATGACTTTACCTTGTTTTTTGTTCAATCTTTCAGAGATATAAAGACGCTGAATATCTTCCTGACGAAGACGGGGCTGGTGAAGCTGGGTGACTTTGGCATCTCCCGTATCCTCGACTCCAAGTCCCAGATGGTGCAGTCTGTAAGCATATACCTGCCCTTATATCCTCCATATACCTGCCCTTATGTCCTCCATATACCTGCCCTTACGTCCTCCATAGACACTAATACTGTATGCTATTAGTCAAACAGTCTGTAAGCATATACCTGCCCTTATGTCCTCCATAGACACTAATACTGTACGCTATTAGTCAAACAGTCTGTAAGCATATACCTGCCCTTATGTCCCCCATATACACTAATACTGTACGCTATTAGTCAAACAGTCTGTAAGCATATACCTGCCCTTATGTCCTCCATATACCTGCCCTTACGTCCTCCATAGACACTAATACTGTATGCTATTAGTCAAACAGTCTGTAAGCATATACCTGCCCTTATGTCCTCCATAGACACTAATACTGTACACTATTAGTCAAACAGTCTGTAAGCATATACCTGCCCTTATGTCCTCCATAGACACTAATACTGTACGCTATTAGTCAAACAGTCTGTAAGCATATACCTGCCCTTACGTCCTCCATAGACACTAATACTGTACGCTATTAGTCAAACAGTCTGTAAGCATATACCTGCCCTTATGTCCTCCATAGACACTAATACTGTACACTGTTAGTCAAACAGTCTGTAAGCATATACCTGCCCTTATATCCTCCATATACACTAATACTGTACACTATTAGTCAAACAGTCTGTAAGCATATACCTGCCCTTATGTCCTCCATAGACACTAATACTGTATGCTATTAGTCAAACAGTCTGTAAGCATATACCTGCCCTTATGTCCTCCATAGACACTAATACTGTACGCTATTAGTCAAACAGTCTGTAAGCATATACCTGCCCTTATGTCCTCCATAGACACTAATACTGTACGCTATTAGTCAAACAGTCTGTAAGCATATACCTGCCCTTATGTCCTCCATAGACACTAATACTGTACACTGTTAGTCAAACAGTCTGTAAGCATATACCTGCCCTTATATCCTCCATATACACTAATACTGTACACTATTAGTCAAACAGTCTGTAAGCATATACCTGCCCTTATGTCCTCCATAGACACTAATACTGTATGCTATTAGTCAAACAGTCTGTAAGCATATACCTGCCCTTATGTCCTCCATAGACACTAATACTGTACGCTATTAGTCAAACAGTCTGTAAGCATATACCTGCCCTTATGTCCTCCATAGACACTAATACTGTATGCTATTAGTCAAACAGTCTGTAAGCATATACCTGCCCTTATGTCCTCCATAGACACTAATACGCTTTTTAAATTACATCAGATTTGCTTCATAAAAAAAGCAAATCTGAATTTAATTCAGATCTCAGCAAAATTAGAAATTAATATTTGATTTAATTCTCCTGGCTGGGAGTGGGGACAGGTTCAGTGTATAGAATTTACCATATAATGATACTTGGGATGAAATTGATTAGGTGTCAGAAACTGAAAACTGAAGATGAGTGCTTTTTTGACATGTCAAGAAAAGTCCAACTTTTTCAGGGGTGTAAAAATTGGAGTATTTATGCCATTGAAATATACATGACTGCCCTGGGCATGTTTAAAAATAAGGATATTTTGTAGAAATATGTTATTTGAAAAATAAGCAATATGTTCGATTCCTGGCCCAAATTATGGATGTTTTTTGACTTTAAGGGGAAAATGGTAGATTTTTATTGAATCTCATTTCATAAAGGTACCTTTCAATCAAAATCATGCCAGGAAGGTGTGCTTAACTGAAATATTCCTTGTAGCATAAAATTAAAGTATAATATTGTAATAATAAATGCCAATCATTGCAAATGTGTTCTTTTTTTTGCAAACAAAGGACACTTTTTGACATATTTTGGCCTAAAAACAATCATTAAACCTATTCTACACATTCTAGACCATTCAATTTATAGTCATGAACTTTAATGGAATATGTCCTATGATGCACATCTATAAGTTACAAAAAGCTAGTGTAGATGAGCAAAGTTGGGGTATGGACACTTTTTGACGCATCGTGAAAAAAGGGCACATAATATCCCAAATCCTCAACTGCTTGCACATATATGATAATATAGATGGGCAAATATAATTTCCTTGTTTGTATTCATATCAGCAATATTGTGCTTTTAATTTACTTTGATGATTTCCCTAGAACAATTTGGTTCAACCATATCAACTGCTGACATGATTTTTGGTCTACAAAATAAGATTGGTTCAATTCCTGACATTCAATATTGTGAATGACTGACTATTTTGAGTAGGAGTGGAAAACCTTTCCAACACCAAATACAATACTTGATATATTAAAAGATTTTTTGCATGTTTTAGTCACCCAATGATTAGGAGAATGAATTTCAAATTGGACACTTTTGGACAAGGAGTCTCAAAATATGTGCAGATTTTTTGACCCTGGTCAAAAGTATACAAAAATCCATTCACAATCTAATGACCTTCAAGGTGACATTGACCACACCATATGAAAGTCAGATCACATCCCCTCACAAAAAAAACCCAAATGTTCACTATTTGTGGTGAAATAATGCCATAACAATCCTTTCAAAATATGCACATTTCCCTGGTGGACATCTCTTTGGACTGTCCATGAAGGGGCCACCCTATTTACCATTGTCTAGTTTTCTTTTGTGCCTTCTTCTTTCTTTTTTCACTACCCACTGCTACCAATATGGCTGCTCCCACCAAAAATACTGTCTACACCAAATGTTCCCCCCTATAATTTTCTGCTTGCCTCCTCCAACACCAATGTACACTTGCTGGACGTTTATGCTTTTTTTTGACTGAACATTGTTTCCTAAAATATGGAAAAAATTAGTTATTAATTTCAATGTTTTTGGTATTTTTTACAAGTTTTATCAGTTCTTATAAATGAAATATAAGTAGGATATCATAATTTGCCTCTGCCTACAAGTAAAATGGGCTTTTTGGAGGCAAGTGGACACTTCCAAAATGGAGGGAAAAATTTGGTTCACTGATCACTTTTTGACTGGATATAAATCTTGTAAAAAAGCAGGGTTAGCCTTGGAATTACCAAAAACTGGCTGGACAAAACTTTCATTGGACTCTTTGTGTGGATTTCATACCATCTAGACATCAGTAAGTCATTTTATTTCAAAGATTGAAGCTTTTTAAGAAGATGTGTTTTAACAGGATGTGCACAAAATGCACAAATTTTCCTTGACATTGAACTTCAATCTTCCAGTTTAGCAAGTTAATTATACTTTTTAGCACTTGAAATTATGATCCCAATGTTGCCATATTCATTAGTGACAAGATACTGAAAACCGTTTTTCGATATTGAAAAAAAATTTTTTACCGCGATTCATTCTTTACAGTAGTGTATGAAATGGTGGATGTCCCTCTGACCGGTCTCACGTTCTAGAACAGAGCCATATACCTGCCCATATATCCTCCATAGACACTAATACTGTACGCTATTAGTCAAACAGTCTGTAAGCATATACCTGCTCTTATGTCCTCCATAGACACTAATACTGTACGCTATTAGTCAAACAGTCTGTAAGCATATACCTGCCCTTACGTCCTCCATAGACACTAATACTGTACGCTATTAGTCAAACAGTCTGTAAGCATATACCTGCCCTTATATCCTCCATAGACACTAATACTGTACACTGTTAGTCAAACAGTCTGTAAGCATATACCTGCCCTTATGTCCTCCATAGACACTAATACTATATGCTATTAGTCAAACAGTCTGTAAGCATATACCTGCCCTTACGTCCTCCATAGACACTAATACTATACGCTATTAGTCAAACAGTCTGTAAGCATATACCTGCCCTTATGTCCTCCATAGACACTAATACTGTATGCTATTAGTTAAATAGTCATATATATATATATATATTTATGTTAAGGACCGTTTAGAATTTATCATTCCAAAGCCAAAGATTTTTCACTTACACAGGTTTAGATAAAGGAACAACTTTGATGAAATTTCAGTTTGTTTTTGTATTAAATATGAGTAACAAATATCCCAGCAAAATGTTCTTAAATTGAAAAATTATAAAGACATCACAAGAAATGTAAAAGAAATAATTTTGAAGCATAATTTTGGAACAATACGACATAATGTTGTGATGCAGGCTGCATTTTATGTTGTCTGCTGACCTTCCTTGACCTCTATGTGTGTGGCGTGACCTCTCATAAACATTAATGTCAATTATATGATTTAATAGTTGTAGCATTCAGAGAAATGGTTGGCAAGACATGAGGATGTATCTGGGACTGTGTGTTGAAGTATATCAGCTTTATTGTCATGTCATTAAGTGATTTGTGCTTTATATTTCAGTACGTGGGTACGCCATATTACATGTCCCCAGAACTCATCAAAGGAGATGAGTAAGTAAATAATAAAACTTCAAACAATAGATATCAAACAGAAAAATGTTGTCAAGATTGTAGAAAAACCTATTAATGTCTGTCAGATAATGTGAGAAATTATAAATAAACTTTCAAGTAAATAACTTTATGAATTTGCTTACTGTTGAAGAGAGAGTTAAGTGAACATAGAAATGCCATGAGTAAATGTGAAATTAGCAGTCTCACCTGAGATGCAGTTATCATAGAAACACCTCATACAGGGCTTGACATTAAGTTTTTAGATCTTCCAGTCTAATATGGGCCAGTGGTTTTACAATTCTACCTGCCCAGATTGTTAGTGAATATTTCTTTTATTTTCATTTTTTATGTTATGCGCCAATAGCTTTGACAAGAAGCACGGTGCTTTGCAGCCAGTAAGCAATATTGCTGTGCTGATGGATGTATTATGTTAAGGTGTAGTTTATCTTTGCTCTGCCTGCCAGGTACAACCAGAAGAGTGACATCTGGGCAGCGGGCTGCGTACTGTATGAACTGCTTACCCTCACCAAAGTATTTGATGCAACTGTAAGTATCAGCTCAGCCGTGTGCAAACAATAGACATTTAGATATAGGGAAAATATGCTGAATACTTGTGTGCATATATATATATATATATATATATATATATATATATTAAAAAATTAACAATATATTGACAAAACTCATATTAATTAGAATTTTCTATGTAATTAAAAAAATGAAAAAAATTTCATTTAATTTACAAAATTGAGAATTTTTTTTATGATTTAGGAAAAAAGAGAAATCTTTCATTTAATTTACAAAATTGAGAATTTTTTATATGATTAAAAAAAGAGAGATTTCTTATTTAATTTCTTATTTAATTTGAGAATTTCTTATTTAATTTGAGAATTATTGATGTAATTAAAAAAGAATTGAAAAGATTTTCTTTTACTTTACAAAATTTAGAATGTTATAATTGATTTGCAAAATAGAGAATTTTTTTCAAAATTTACAATTTGAAAGATTTTGTGTATGAAATTAATTTTATTTTTTCATAAAAAGTCATGAATTTCAGGGTACTTAGAAATAGAGTTGATTTTGTTTTCATTTATTAAATGCTAAATCTAAGATCTTTGCACATGTTTAAGAGTAGTATTTTTTTGTAGATCCCAAATATTTATTATAGACTCTCTCTGGTGTATAATTCATACATACAAACTCATGCAGGGATCCTCCCTTATGATAAATACATGGTCTTTATCTGGGAGAAAAAAAACTAGTTTGTAAAGAAAGAATGGAAGTACATACACCTGAGAAATACCATTTATTGTCTTGTACAGGACATCAATCTTCATTGCTGTAATTTGTTCTTTATTGGATGAGTCATATAAGTGACACACAAACATAAAATATCCCAAAAATAATCAATAGGCCTATTGCCATATACAAATATATGAACCTATCATTTCTGCCATAGAAAAATTATGCACCTATCATTGTTGCCATATATAAGTATATGCATTTATCATTGTTGCCATGTATAATAAAATGTACCATTCAAGGTTGCCATATTCAATATATGCACATATTGTTGTCATATGTAATATATGTACCTATCATATTTGCCATATATGATACATGCCTGATCATTGTTGGAATAAATTATATATGTCCCATTTAATGTTATCAAATATAAAGATATGCATCATTCAATGTGGTCACATATAAATATATTTATATACAGGTTTTAGCAAGGAAATTTACCTTTGATCGCTTTGAGAATGAGAATTAGCATATATCTCAATTGGAAAGTGTCTGCAATGATGGGTGCATCATCCCAGACCCATTGTAAATGTTCATCATACATTATTCTGTTTTCATTTCAGAATGCATTAAGATTAGCGAATGAAATAGTACAAGGAGAATTTACCGAGATAAATCCCAAATATTCCAAGAGAATTCGGGCATTACTCAACGATACATTAAACAAGGTAGGAAATATCTCCCTATTCCCACGTCAGGAAAAAAGACATCTTGACGGGTATTTTGTCATGTTACTATATTTGATGGGTTATTTGATGTCGGTATATTTTATAAGTGAATAAATGTAATATATTTAGTAATATACTTTATATAATTAATTTATTTGAGTTAGATTATATATTCATTTATTGTATAAAGAATTGCAGGTAAAATATCACATCAAGTCTTGTTTCATTGTGATGGGTAAGTCCCATGATATTATTTGCCAGAGGGCACCACTGGTTGTGAGAGAAAGTATGGCTCTCCATGTTATGATGAGTTGGTCGACTGTTATCTGATCTGAGGCAGGAATTATTCACCAGAGGACACCACTGGTTGTGAGAGGTTGTGTTATGATGAGTTGGTTGACTTTTATCTGATCTGACGCAGGTATTATTCACCAGAGGGCACCACTGGTTGTGAGAGGTTGTGTTATGATGAGTTGGTTGACTGTTATCTGATCTGACGCAGGAATTATTCACCAGAGGGCACCACTGGTTGTGAGAGGTGTTATGATGAGTTGGTTGACTGTTATCTGATCTGACGCAGGAATTATTCACCAGAGGGCACCACTGGTTGTGAGAGGTGTTATGATGAGTTGGTTGACTGTTATCTGATCTGACGCAGGTATTATTCATCAGAGGGCACCACTGGTTGTGAGAGGTTTCCATCTTATGATGAGTTGGTTGACTGTTATCTGATCTGAGGCAGGTATTATTCACCAGAGGGCACCACTGGTTGTGAGAGGAAGTATGACTTCTCTATGTTATGATGAGTTGGTTGACTGTTGTCTGATCTGAGGCAGATATTATTCACCAGAGGGCACCACTGGTTGTAGGAGGAAGTATGACTTCTCTATGTTATGATGAGTTGGTTGACTGTTATCTGATGTGAGGCAGGTATTATTCACCAGAGGGTACCACTGGTTGTCAGAGGAAGTATGACTTCTCTATGTTATGATGAGTTGGTTGACTGTTATCTGATGTGAGGCAGGTATTATTCACCAGAGGGCACCACTGGTTGTGAGAGGAAGTATGACTTCTCTATGTTATGATGAGTTGGTTGACTGTTATCTGATGTGAGGCAGGTATTATTCACCAGAGGGCACCACTGGGTGTGAGAGGAAGTATGACTTCTCTATGTTATGATGAGTTGGTTGACTGTTATCTGATGTGAGGCAGATATTATTCACCAGAGGGCACCACTGGTTGTCAGAGGAAGTATGACTTCTCTATGTTATGATGAGTTGGTTGACTGTTATCTGATCTGAGGCAGGTATTATTCACCAGAGGGCACCACTGGTTGTGAGAGGTTTCCATGTTATGATGAGTTGGTGGACTGTTATCTGATGTGAGGCAGGTATTATTCACCAGAGGGCACCGCTGGTTGTGAGAGGTTGTGTTATGATGAGTTGGTTGACTGTTATCTGATGTGAGGCAGGTATTATTCACCAGAGGGCACCACTGGTTGTGAGAGGAAGTATGACTTCTCTATGTTATGATGAGTTGGTTGACTGTTATCTGATGTGAGGCAGATATTATTCACCAGAGGGCACCACTGGTTGTCAGAGGAAGTATGACTTCTCTATGTTATGATGAGTTGGTTGACTGTTATCTGATCTGAGGCAGGTATTATCCACCAGAGGGCACCACTGGCTGTGAGAGGTTTCCATGTTATGATGAGTTGGTGGACTGTTATCTGATGTGAGGCAGGTATTATTCACCAGAGGGCACCACTGGTTGTGAGAGATTTCCATGTGAGGATGAGTTGGTTGACTGTTATCTGATCTGAGGCAGGTATTATTCACCAGAGGGCACCACTGGTTGTGAGAGGTTTCCATGTTATGATGAGTTGGTTGACTGTTATCTGATGTGAGGCAGGTATTCTCCCGGTGACATGTTCCAGCCTGTCTGTGTCCTACAGTAGGCAGTCTTGGCAATGTTGACAAGCAATGCCATGGTGTGTGCAAACATGACAAGCGTGTGTATACTGAGCAGTACAAGACAGCAATCAATAAGTTCACCTATAAAGCATAGAGGTCCATGAGACCATGAGGCCAGGAGCTTGTAGTTTTATTGTGGTGTCTTACACACTCATTTTACACACATTTATCAAGTGTGACGAATTCTTGCTTATACCAGTTTGGATGACATCATTGTGGAAGTAATGAACTGATGCATTCTGGGAGCTGACTGTTTAGAACTTATCAATGTTCTCCACAATAAGACATTAACACCATCTGCCTGATACTCTGAAGCTGATACTCTGAAGCTAACACAAGCTTTGTTCAGAATCTTATAATATGGCAGTGGTAATTTGACTCCTCCTATGAGTTGATTGGTTTATACAGACCCCTAATTCACACAGTGGTATTGGATTATATTATGTATGTACACAGTGTACACCTGAAAGGAGTCGTCTCACCTGAGCGAGATAGGCGGGGAATCGATCCATGAAAACTGGATCCCGTCAGTTTGTAGAGGCAACACCCGCCTGGGAATGACATCAACACAGACAAAACAAAACAAAAATACTCTACGCCACTAATAAGCCAACAACTCTGCGTGTTTGTTGAGTGAGAGAATGATGTGATATATGTATTGTAGGATCCTGAGCAGCGACCGTCGGCGGAGGATCTGCTGACCTACCCCGTGCTGGCTGAGGTGGCAGTGTAAGTATGTGATAGACAATCAGCTTAATGCTCTCACTGCCAGACATGTCACTCTATGCATCATATTAGTCCTACTTCATTACTCACAGATCAGTTCATTCAAACGGACTGCATGTCAACATTTAGGCTTTTTATGATTAATAGAAAAGAGTTTATGTAGTAGTAATGGAGTGTAACAAAATTATAAATTATATGAAATAATAAGAATGATCAATATATAAATATTTATATATATATATATATATATATATATATATATATATATATATATATATATATATAGATATTTATAGATATTTTATTTATATATATGTACATATGTGTATATCCCAAGAACTTGGTCATTATAAAAACAAAACTATACAATTTAGAAATATTTTTTCTCTTTGAAAATGATTTGTGCTGATAACTCAACAAATAACATTATAAATGCCACTGTGGAAGTACCTTTGTAAATGTTATCTGAATGCAATCTGATTGGGTGACAAAGGTGGCAGGCTGCCAACCCTTGCCACATTGGACCATATGTCACTGGCGTCTAATACAACAAAACAAACTTATGCGTGGGTACAAATCTCGTAGAAATCGGGATTATCTGGGCCTCAACTTGGCCAGCCCTCTTTGTCGTGTTCTGTGAGATGTGTTAGTTTCTACTTTCATTTTGTGCAATGCTATATGAAAATATGCACTGAGCAAAGGAGAACTTAGATATATTTGGAAAATATTTGTACATCTTTCAAAAACAAGAGTATTGATTAATTTGATTATTGATTAATTTGATTTAAAATTAAGAAAGTTCACCGTTTTAAAAGAAAACTTTGATAACTTGCAGTGAGTTTGACAAGAAGTTGTGGGAATTGGACGCGTCAGCCAGAAGAGCCAGGATGTCAGTGTCGTCCTCTCCGGACGTCATGCCGGTCGTCACCTCCATGTCCAGCGAGGTACCACCTTCTCATTATCCACACAAAGAACACTGGAACAATCAATGTAGAATGCTCCAGTCAGCATCGGACAGTTTCAGCTGTTTCTGAATACACCTCTTCATTTGGAATTCTGTTCTTATGGAATAAAGATTTGTTTTGAATTTTAACGATTTAAAAAAAAAAAAGAAAAAAAGAAAAAGAAAGAAAATTGTATTTATGTAAAGAAAGGTGTCTGAGGAAAGTTTTTCCTTTATATTTGGAGACAAAAAAATTGTTTTGAATTTAAAAGATTTAAAGAAGAAAAGGAAAATATGTTTATATAAGACAGGTATATGAGTAAAGTTGTCCCCTTGTATTTGGCAGACATTTTGTTGGGGCGGTGGCAAGCAGACGCCTCAGAAGCTGGAGGTGTTCACGCGGGACAAGGCCGCGCTGCAGCTCTCTGTCGGTCGCACACACTTCGCCGTCGTCACCGTGGAGAACGAACTCTACACCTGGGCCGTGAGTATTGCTAGAGATGGAATCACAATATACCCTGTGTGAGATGTGCTTTATTACCCCTCAACCAACCTGGATAGAATGGATACTGTTACTGCTTCTGAGTTTGTCAGTCCGTTTGTATTTATGATCTGTCTTATTAAAGCATAAGGTTGACACATATTAAATTTATATCAAGTATTTTTCTCATGATGTGCCAGAATTCTTCTAAAATAAAGTTTTTTTTACAGCATATTGCATTTTATTCTATGATCACTGTGTATTCTGTGCTGTGATTGGTCAATTCCTGGTCACATGAGCTTCTCTAAATTGTTTTATTGACCAGATGCATTATATTGCACGTCAATATACTTTCCACTGCACTGATGGGGAATTCCATGGCGGGAAATGTTGGGGAAGCCCTATAATGACGTCACCAGCTTGCTCTGAGTGACCTGCAGACTGGGAAGCAGACGACAGCAATCAAGTTGATACAGACAAACTCGTCCCTTTCAGTTCTCACTTTTAGAATTAAACCAACAATGGCAGTAATTAACACAGTGATCATAGAATAAAACAAATATGTACCTGGGTGTCGTGCAATATGACTTTTTATGGACCTTCGGAAAGTTATATTGCACGAGGCGCTGCGTATAATATATGTCAAATAAAGTACACATCCAACAAATCCAGAAACTCATGTCCTCATAGCTTTGCTATAAAATATGGGAAAAAATAAAATCAAATAGAAATAAAATCAAATACCCCGGCAGATTAACGGCTGTGTGTATTTTCAGACGTCGCAGGGAGGATCAGAGATGGTGGGTCAGTTAGGTCACAGTGACACAGCCGCGTACAAGGCCCCCAAGAAACTGGAAATGTTCTTTGACATGGCGATAAAACAGGTTTCCTGCGGAGAGGACTTCACTGTCTGTGTTACGGGTATGTACTACCTTTAATATATCAATATGTTAAAAAATAAATGATGAATCAAACATTTTTGTTCAGGGAGGAAATAAAGGGGATTTTTTTTCTCCTCTCAACCACTTTCAGTCTTATAACAATTTAAATTTAATCTAAAAAAATGTTCTGAGAAATTTATCCAAGTTATAGGAGCGATTGTGAAATTTTGGCATAGATTACTATATCTGTCGTACTATTTCCCGGATGAATACACTTTCCAGATGAGGGCGCCGTGTACTCGTTCGGCTCTGACTACTATGGCTGTCTGGGATGTGATAACGCGGAGGGAGATGAGGTGTGTACTCCGGTCCTTATTGAATACTTCTCCTCTCATCCGGTCGATATGGTGTCGTGTGGAGACGCCCACGTGGTGGCGCTGTCGAGGGATGGAGAAGTCTACACCTGGGGATGTGGTGAATATGGTGAGCCGATAGTTACTATCTTCATTTCCAGCATTTACAACTCTTTGACACAGCAATTTTGTTGTTATCCCATTGAACAGAAGATTTGTTTAAGTTAAATATAATTTTTTTCCCAATATATTACAAACTTTACTGCATTTAGTGCAATTCAGCATTCAAGTTGAGACCAGTGCTGTCCTCTGGTGTTGTGGTGCAGCAGTGCTGTCCTCTGGTGGTTAGGTGCAGCAGTGCTGTCCTCTAGTGTTAAGGTGCAGCAGTGCTGTCCTCTGGTGTATAGATTGTTTCATGTACACATTATGGTGTTGCCTGTTTTTCAGGTCGGCTGGGGTTGGGGTCAGAGGATGATTTTGGAATTCCGCAGAGAGTTTCCACTCGAGGGAAGCACGCTATCCGTGCAGTGCATGCTGGTCCTGACAGTACGTTTCTCCTCAACACTAATGGGCGCATGCTGGCGTGTGGTAGCAATGAGCACAACAAGCTCGGCTTCAATAGCTCAGCCAAGGGGCTCGGCAAGAGTAAAAAACAGGTCAGAACCAATATTATACCAAATGAAAAACTTTAAATAAAACTAATTTATGTCAATTCAGTCAAATTTTTGCACTATATTGCTTTCATATTTTGATTTTAAACAGATATCAAATTATAAATATATAGTTATATAGCCGGGATCATATATTATAAAATAACATTAAAAGTTTATGTGCATTTAATTTTTCAGATTTCGTATGATATTCCGTGTAAATACACATTTTCCACTGTGAAGCCTCTCAATAAATACAGCATCGTGTCAGTGTCTGCTGGCCGGACACACACTGCTGTCATTAACGGTAAATATCGTATGGAAGCTTCATTCCATTGTGAAATTATTTCAGTATAAATAATATGTAGATCTGGATATATGAAGACTGCCGTATGCTTGTCGATACTTGGCTGGTATTGGCTGTGCTCTCCATCAAGAAGGTCAGGGGTCAGTCAGGTAGAGGCATTGTGCTGGCTCCTTATCCCAAAGCTTGAAAAGGTCATAATATTTGTCACATGACCTTTGAAATTTTAGAAATGACCTTGACATATAAAGATTTATACATAATTTCCCAAAAGCAAAGGATAGCAGTAAATATTAATAATTCAAATTGACATGATCTCAAAGCATGCAAGGTCACACTGAAATCCAGATTTGACATGACTAACATGGATCTGTGACCTTGACAGTGTTCTGTGCTCCATATGTTAAAGTGGTCATAGAGTTGCTATCAGTTTTTCAATATTTGAGGTTTTGATTTTCAGCTTTTGGACATTGCATAACGTTTGGCTGCAACAAGTATGGGCAGTTAGGTGTTGGGGACTTTAAGGAGCGACAGAGCATCAACATCATAGGGGGCCCCCTACTGGGAAAAACTGTCTACAAAGTGGCGTGTGGTGACTGCTTCACCGTCATGGCAACCTCAGGTATGTCACCATGGAAACAACAGCTTTCATTTGAATTATTTTCCTCTCCATAATTTTTTTCATTGAGTTTTTTAGGATTAATTTTTAATTTGGTTGCTGCTATGTAATGATAGAATTTATCAGATATAATGGTTTAATTTCAGACAACCTGGTGTATTCGTGTGGGTTGGCCGAGAATGGTCGGTTGGGCACCATCCCCAGTGAGAAGGGTAAGGGGCCAGGCAGTCAGTGCTTCGCTCTCCCGCGCGCCATATTTGGCTCCCTCCACGTCGTCTCGCAGATCGCCTGTAGCTTCTGGCACACCATCCTAGTCGCAGGTAAAGTGCCCACTACATGGAAACTAATAGAGTATCTCTGTTCAAATTATGTGGTCTAACAATATTATATTATGTTTTGGATATCAATTTACTGCTAAATCACTTTGTTGACATAATAAAAGTGCAATTTAGTCACCATCTCAGGAAGTGCACATTGACCTATTTTATTTCCAAATGATTCTGGACTAGACACAATATTGGTTCTGATTGATGAAATATTTGCCATAATAATTCACATGTGAACATTAAATGCTCTGTTCAACTTTGTTTACAGATTAGGGTTTGTTGTACATAGATTTATCTCGGCCAAATCATGTTTACAGAAAATAGCAGCATATCTATGGGATTTATAGTCATGACCTTGACACTATGACCTTGACACTATGACCTTGACACTATGACTTTGACACTATGACCTTGACACTATGACCTTGACACTATGACCTTGACACTGACTATTTGCATGTTACTAATAGCCTAATTCTGACTTTTGATATTTTACAGAACAAGTCCTTTTTCAAAAAACCATCAAGTCTTCTCTGTCAGGGTCAAAAGGTAAGTTTCTTCTGCAAAATGCAATCACCAATAGTTTTCATTAATGTAATAAAAAAAAATCTTGTGTTTTTTTAAAAACAAATTTTAATTAAAAGGAAACTTTATGTCAAAGGTAGATGAAAATTGATGAATAAAAAAACAGATAACTGAAGTATGGTCAGAATATATTTTAACATTGTAGATTAGTTGCTTCAATCATATATGTAAAATTTATGCCGAAAAACAATAATGAAAAGACGTAATATAATTGAGTCATTGTAGATGTTGATTGTTGATGTTGATTGTTGATGTTGATTGTTGATGTTGATTGTTGATGTTGATTGTTGATGTATTATCATGACAGCGAGTGCGATATATGAGACCCAGTCAAGCTGTGATAGTGTGTTTGCCTTCAACGACAACATCCCAGGTCTGATGGACGAGGCAGATGGCGCCACCCCTGGGTCGAGTGTGGGGGTGAGGACCCCTGGGACCCCTGGATCCGTCCTGGGAGAAAGCTCCGTCCCACCCTGGCTCAAAGCTGTAAGCCAATAGACAACCATAAACACTTCTCATAAAACTTATTATATGAGGAATATAAAAGTCAATTGCTTCTTGTAAATGTTACCAAAACAATTCTGGATAAAATGTAACAAAGAAATCAAAACTATTATGACATGATATGAAGTTTATTTCCATTATTTTATAATATACAGGTACAATGAGTATAAGTACATGTTAAATAGATATTATGAAATGGCCTGAAATGTGGTGAAGCTTATCGGGGCTGTCTGACCTAAATTAATCAAAATACAATCAAATTAGTGGTTAAATATATGCATGAAATTACAGAATGAAATAAATCTTGCACATACATAATATACATAAAATATTGAATGAAAACTAATAGGTCAAATGAAGAAGGTTTTTTTAAACAATTCTAGAGGTTAAGTGTCCCTTTTTAGAAAAATGGATATTGTTGTATTCTTGCAGGAATTAGAAGATGAATTCATTCCTGTCACACCACAAGACACACCCAAGTCTCGGCAGCAGACAGCGCCCTCTGAGGACAGCGAGATCCCCCCCTGGCTGCAGCAGGTCAGTGCTGATTGGTCACTCCAAACACACACAGACACTAAGATATAATAATGTCACCATGTGGCACCACGTGATATCAACATGTGCTTCCCAGTGTCTACACCAAATACCCTTGATAACTTACATGCTTAAGATCGGCCTCATGGCCGACTTGACCTCAAAGTTTAAAATCCATTATTAAATCTTGAAATCATCAGCTTTGTAGTCTGAGTGTTATAGTTTCAAATCTCTATGTTCTGATATGCATATCACTCAAATAAAATCCCAATGTGAAGATTTCATCTTCAGCATGAAAAATGTACTCGTCCCAATTGGGATTTGAACCCTGAATCTTAAGCATGGGAGACAGAAGTCTGACCATCATCTTGACTGGGTTCCATCTCAATCATACAAGTAAGAATAGTCAGAACTGAAACCCAATGAAAAGAAATCTAACACACACAGATTCTGACACATACCAGACCCAATAGCCCATACCATACCCAATGGCCCATACCAGACCCAATAGCCCATACCATACCCAATGGCCCATACCAGACCCAATAGCCCATACCATACCCAATACCAGACCCAATGGCCCATACCAGACCCAATGGCCCATACCAGGCCCAATAGCCCATACCAGACCCAATAGCCCATACCAGACCCAATGGCCCATACCAGGCCCAATAGCCCATACCAGACCCAATGGCCCATACCAGACCCAATGGCCCATACCAGACCCACTAGCCCATACCAGACCCAATGGCCCATACCAGACCCAATGGCCCATACCAGGCCCATTAGCCCATACCAGACCCAATGGCCCATACCAGACCCAATGGCCCATACCAGACCCAATGGCCCATACCAGACCCACTAGCCCATACCAGACCCAATGGCCCATACCAGACCCAATAGCCCATACCAGACCCAATAGCCCATACCAGACCCAATGGCCCATACCTTGTCATAATTTGGGTCAGGTATACGCCTCATCCCACTCCCTGGCAGCATTGCTGTCTTATATAAACAAAATATGGTATTGTTGGTATTTCCTTTTTTTGCTAGGGGAGTTTCCTCTGTTTAATTTAAACTTGTCTTTGTCTACCTATATAAATGGAACATTTTATAATCATGTCTGAGCTCTGAAACTCCACCAGATAGCAGCATTGCATTGCTATGATTGGCCCAAAGTGCCCGTGAAATGTATGGGCCTTATCTGGGTGTAAAATGTCTTATACAGCTGTCATTTAGCACAGAAGTGTTCATCATAGTGTTTTAATATATTTCAGGAATTAGATGATCCTGAGGTGATCCCAGCAGCCCGCGTCCAGGGAGGTGAGACGCAGACAAACCACAGTCAGCAAAGTCAGCAAAGTCAGCAAAGTCAGCAAAGTCAACAAAGTCAACAAAGTCAGCGAAGTCAACAAAGTCAACAAAGTCAGCAAAGTCAGGTAAACATCAACAATTCTGAGAGCTCAATAATTATTAATTCCAGCGGAAGATGGAATATGTCACTTTCTACATATAATTAACAAAGCCCAGATGTTGTAATATGCGGCTTTGTTTCCTAACTTTGGCCACTTTATTGGCACCATATTGTGACTTAACATACCAAGGCCACTTTATTGGCACCATATCATGACTTAACATACCAAAGTCACTTTATTGGCACCATATCATGACTTAACATACCAAGGTCACTTTATTGGCACCATATCATAACTTAACATACCAAGGCCACTTTATTGGCACCATATCATGACTTTACATACCAAGGCCACTTTATTGGCACCATATCATGACTTTACATACCAAGGCCACTTTATTGGCACCATATCATGACTTTACATACCAAGGTCACTTTATTGGCACCATATCATGACTTAACATACCAAGGCCACTTTATTGGCACCATATCATGACTTAACATACCAAGGCCACTTTATTGGCACCATATCATGACCTAACATACCAAGGCCACTTTATTGGCACCATATCATGACTTAACATACCAAGGCCACTTTATTGGCACCATATCATGACTTTTAAAACATACCAAGGTCACTTTATTGGCACCATATCATGACTTTACATACCAAGGCCACTTTATTGGCACCATATCATGACCTAACATACCAAGGCCACTTTATTGGCACCATATCATGACTTAACATACCAAGGCCACTTTATTGGCACCATATCATGACTTTTAAAACATACCAAGGTCACTTTATTGGCACCATATCTTGACTTTACATACTAAGGTCACTATATTGGCACCATATCATGACCTAACATACCAAGGCCACTTTATTGGCACCATATCATGACTTTACATACCAAGGTATGTCGCCTCAGTCACACTTACACCTACTAAAATAACCACTCGCCATTTCAATATTACCATTTGTTTACTATTGATTGGCTATTATTGACATATGGGAGGATATTTGCAGAAGAATGATAAAATACCGAATTGTTTATATTGCTGCAAATAGTATCGTGCTTGACGGCTAAATACATCAAACTCTTAATTGTGTGCCTCAAGTTCTGAACAGTGTGACATCTAGCAGTCTTTTATTGTTTTTAATTAAGATTAACTTTGTGAAAATGAATGGTGTTGATTGACCTGGAATGATGGAGAAACAAGGGGGGGGGGAGAGGGGGGTTGTTCCTCAGGGAGACATATAACAAATATTTAAAATATGAGGGAATTTAGGCTCTGTTGGTGTTGATACGGTCAGATTGGCATGAGGGTGGGCAAACACCATTAGTAGTAACAATCTCTGAAGAATGAGAGAGAAAGAGAGAGCTTTTAGGAATAATTGAAACAAAATATGGCAGACTGCTGCGTGTTAACCCTACCATGTGATCTGTAGAGTATTATCATCTTCTGTTTTGCAGGAATGTTCTGGAGTCACTTCTGCAGCACAAGTTTCTCAGATTCTAGAAAGAAATGCCTTCCTGGAGAGACAAAATGATCAGGTAAATTTTACCAAGAAAACCCTGAGCTAAGAATTGTTACAGGCAATATATCGGAGATATTTCAGAAATTAAAATCTATCCTTGTTTTTATATCTTAACTATGTGCTATGTTTTATATCACTCTTCAAGTTTGTACCATCTGTGAGAGATTTTCAACAACTTTTAAAAATATTGTTCCTTTTATGTGGAATAAACTTCTCAGACAATTAGAACATTTTATAATAATGTATCTTTTCTTCTTCTCATTAAGTTGCAGTCACTCGTGTTGGAACAAGAGGAAGCCATCAAAAAACTACAAGCCCAGGTCAGTGATTTGTTGTCACGGCAACCCAAGCAGTGATGGGTCCCTGCATGCTACTACAGCAGTTACTGCTGCATGACTCGCCCTCTGATTGGTTACTTTAGCTGCTACTTTTGTTGCTATGGTGATAAGGACAATGCACCATTGTATTTCTATGGCAAGATGGAGAAACTTTTTTTGCTTGGAGGGCGCAATTGTTTCACATGTGACAAAGAATCTCAAGTTAAAGATTTCTCATATTCTTGTTGGAAGTTGGTTGCTTGGCAACAGTTCTGGAACATTGAGAGTAAAAGGGAAATTAGTTCTGTGTACAATATCAATGTGAGAAAAGTCAGGGGTTAGAAATGCACAAGTGATCTCACTGCTTCCATTTTCCTTTTGCAAATTTTCAGATTATTTTGCATTTTGTGTTCTGTTTGTGTTAAGTTTGTTTATGCTATTGATTTGCTATACATTTATCTGCATATTTACTGACAGTATTGTTTTATGATTTTTATTATAGACTATTAATACATGTATTGCATCTTAAAATGAATAACTGCTATGTAATATTCAAAAGGTGGTAAAAATGAGAATGTTTTATAATCCAATGATTAGTTCTCACAGTTATAGACTGACTGAGATTAAGTTCAGCAGATTCTTAAATTATTTTGCTGAAAAGGAATGATTATCTTGTTAATATTGGAAATACAATATATGATACTCCATAGAGCCACCTGGTGGCCAAAATAAGCTTCCAGAGTACATGCACAACTGCCCCCTAGTGTGGAAAGTTGATCAGCTGTCTCACTTTTACGTATCATTACAAATAGATATGCATTTAGTCTGAATCCACATCTGATCTGAAATGCAAAACAGTTGGAGCCAAACTTCTATGGAGTCACGCATAAATGTGACTCAGCTAAGTCTGATTGTCAATGTGTAACTCAAGTCTCACAGTCAAGGACTAACTCAGTTAGTTCTCATAGTCAAGGACTAACTCAGTTAGTTCTCACAGTCAAGGACTAACTCAGTTAGTTCTCATAGTCAACGTCTGACTAAATTAGGTTTCATAGTCAATACGTGACTCTGTTAGGTCTCATAGTCAACACGTGACTCTGTTAGATCTCATAGTCAATACGTGACTCTGTTAGGTCTCATAGTCAATATGTGACTCAGTTAGGTCTCATAGTCAATACGTGACTCAGTTAGGTCTCATAGTCAATACGTGACTCAGGTCTCATAGTCAATACGTGACTCTGTTAGGTCTCATAGTCAATACGTGACTCAGTTAGGTCTCATAGTCAATATGTGACTCTGGTAGGTCTCATAGTCAATACGTGACTCTGTTAGGTCTCATAGTCAATATGTGACTCTGGTAGGTCTCATAGTCAATACGTGACTCTGTTAGGTCTCATGGTTAATACATGACTCAGGTCTCATAGTCAATACGTGACTCTGTTAGGTCTCATAGTCAACACATGACTCAGGTCTCATAGTCAATATGTGACTCTGTTAGGTCTCATAGTCAATACGTGACTCAGGTCTCATGGTCAATACGTGACTCAGGTCTCATAGTCAATACGTGACTCTCTTAAGTCTCATAGTCAATACGTGACTCTCTTAGGTCTCATAGTCAATATGTGACTCTGTTAGGTCTCATAGTCAATACGTGACTCAGGTCTCATGGTCAATACGTGACTCTGTTAGGTCTCATAGTCAATACGTGACTCTGTTAGGTCTCATAGTCAATACGTGACTCAGTTAGGTCTCATAGTCAATACGTGACTCTCTTAGGTCTCATGGTCAATACGTGACTCAGGTCTCATAGTCAATACGTGACTCAGTTAGGTCTCATAGTCAATACGTGACTCTCTTAGGTCTCATAGTCAATACGTGACTCTCTTAGGTCTCATAGTCAATACGTGACTCTCTTAGGTCTCATAGTCAATACGTGACTCTCTTAGGTCTCATAGTCAATACGTGACTCAGTTAGGTCTCATAGTCAATACGTGACTCTCTTAGGTCTCATGGTCAATACGTGACTCTGTTAGGTCATATCCATACATCATGACCTTCTTGTGCCACTTTGTGCATGACCAATTAGATGTTTTACTCCAACTGTTAGATATACAGTAAAAGGTCACTTATTTTACCACCAATGTTAAATATACAGAAATAGGTCACCTAAATTGCAGCCAATGTTAGATATACAGTAAAAGGTCACCTATATAGCCACCAATGTTAGGTATACAGTAAAAGGTCACCTATATAGCCACCAATGTTAGATATACAGTAGAAGGTCACCTATTTAACCGCCAATGTTGGTCACTGCCACAAGACCCCGCTATTGTCTATGATTGCCAATTGCATTTTATGTGATAATCAACTGTGATAGAATGTGAATTTACAAAGATTTTATTATTGATTTATAAATATTGTTAAACATTGATCTCAAACACTGAAATGACATCAAAGAAAACTGTATTTAGAATGTTACACATATATTCTATATAGTTGAAGTTATTTTGGAGGCAAGACATTTTCACGATTTGGCAGAGAATTTTTCAATAAAGAGTAAAAAAAATTCTGCTGATTTAAAAAGAAGTGATTTGTTAATTTCTGTCAAAGTGGAAATTGTCATGGTATTTCACACACCAGAAGCCCTAGGCTTAATCACACCTGCTTACCAAGGCAAGGTCAATAGCAACTGACCTTAGGAAAAAAGACCATTGAGATATATTGAAATATGAGAAATGTTCTCCTCATATCTTGCATGCCAAAAATACTTATACCCCGGAATAGAACAAAATTATTTGAAAAATATATGAATTTGATTTCTTGAGACCCATACTTTCCAGAAATTCAAAAAAAAAAATTTCTTCTAAAACAGGAGTTTCTGAAAAAATAAGACCTGCCACAAATAAAGTGAATTTTAAAGTGAAGAAACATTCCATTTAATTTTTGTATGTGAAAATATGTATAAAAATGCAAAATATGCTTTAAATTTCTTTTTTGTACAAATATCTTGTATAGTTTATGTTAGGTGAAGATTTTATGATATGAAAACAATCTCAATACAATGAAGAGACAAGACATGACTTTGCTTATACTTTGAAATGGTCATGTTAATTTAAATGTGCCTAAAGTAATTTGTAGCCAATCAAAGTAATTCAGAAACAAAAGTATTCAGTAGGTAATTAAAGTAGTTATGAGTTATTCAAATAATTAAATACTAAATATTTTGAATAAGGCAATTATTATCTCAGGATTACTTTGCATATATCCCTTCAGCGCCTCCTTATATCTTCTACTTTAGGCCTGTAAAAGAGGCCCCATACGGGAGGTTGCTTGGTTTGATTGCAGTGATATGAATATTGTATGTTAATATGGCTTGTGTATCAGTTATTATATGTAATAGATATCACTACCCAGATCCAAAATAAAGCATTCCAACAATCTTGAAAACACATGGTTCTTGTTTATTTGAGAATATTTAGGTGAGAATTGCTTCATCAAATACAAAGTTGTAATTTTGAATTAAATGATCTTCTTTTGGTGTAAGCGACAGACAATAAATAAGTTGTAAAGTTTTTTTTTATGTTTTTTTTTTCAAATTTTAAACAACAAATTAACCAGAATTTTTTTAAATGGATGATTTTGTTAAGACTCGCGTAATAGTGAGTGCATTGCATATTTACTGTATGAAATAATATTTGCTTATATATTTGTTTTATTTTTAGAAGCTTAGATTAAGATAAAAGTTTTACTTCTTGTGTAGATAGCTTCTATTTCCTATATTCTATTTATTTCCATTTTTATTATGCTATTTTTAACATTAACATTTTTAAGTTGATAGAAATGTAAATTTTTAATTTTGCACTTTGATTATTTGTGCATTTGTGCATTCACATCGAGTTCAGATCAGATATTAGATCAGATATTAGTTTTGATAAAGCATCTGGCTTTTCCTTAGATATATTAATTAGTGATCAGGAAACTGGGACCAAAAAAGATCAACAAAAAATATAAATGTGAAAATGTTTGAATGTGACGATGTGAAACCATCACAATAGTATTCAATGTTCAGATTAATTCTAAGGGATAAGGTCAAGATTCAATGTTCAGGTTAATTCCAAGAGATTAGGTCAGGATTACATGTACTGGTTATTTCTAGGAGATAAGGTCAGGATTACATGTACTGGTTATTTCTAGGAGATTAGGTCAGGATTACATGTACTGGTTATTTCTAGGAGATTAGGTCAGGATTACATGTACTGGTTATTTCTAGGAGACTAGGTCAGGATTACATGTACTGGTTATTTCTAGGAGATAAGGTCAGGATTACATGTACTGGTTATTTCTAGGAAATTAGGTCAGGATTACATGTACTGGTTATTTCTAGGAGATTAGGTCAGGATTACATGTACTGGTTATTTCTAGGAAATTAGGTCAGGATTACATGTACTGGTTAATTCTAGGAGATTAGGTCAGGATTACATGTACTGGTTAATTCTAGGAGATTAGGTCAGGATTACATGTACTGGTTATTTCTAGGAGATTAGGTCAGGATTACATGTACTGGTTATTTCTAGGAGACTAGGTCAGGATTACATGTACTGGTTATTTCTTGGAGATAAGGTCAGGATTACATGTACTGATTATTTCTAGGAGATTAGGTCAGGATTACATGTACTGGTTATTTCTAGGAGATTAGGTCAGGATTACATGTACTGATTATTTCTAGGAGATTAGGTCAGGATTACATGTACTGGTTATTTCTAGGAGATTAGGTCAGGATTCAATGTTCAGGTTATTTCTAGGAGATAAGGTCAGGATTACATGTACTGGTTATTTCTTGGAGATTAGGTCAGGATTACATGTACTGGTTATTTCTAGGAGATTAGGTCAGGATTACATGTACTGATTATTTCTAGGAGATAAGGTCAGGATTACATGTACTGGTTATTTCTAGGAGATAAGGTCAGGATTACATGTACTGGTTATTTCTAGGAGATTCATTAAAGCCTGGTCACCATCAGAGAAGAATTAGGATGATGATATATTATGCAAAATAGATATTGGCCACTAGGTGGCACTATAAGGTACAAGCTGTATGACATAATGGTGGTAATTAGAAGAAAAAATACTTGAAAGGTACAAAGAAGCAGAGAGAAAATGCTCCAGAAATCATCCCCCATCAACCTGGGACTTATTCTGATATCATTTGCAGTGAAATGAGGAAAAGAAAATGAGAAGGGTTCACTTTTAAATGGGAACTCATTAAAGTGTGATTTAAGGTCGTCTGTGAGTGGGAATCGCGATAGCTTAAGTAAGAAGCAAATGGGGAGTGAATTTAGGAGGATGTGAGATATTAAAGATACTTTGAGAGCTTCTTTTATGTGGAAAATGATAGCATTTTCATTAATCTGGGTCATAAGTTGGTAATAAAAACAGATAGGAATGTTAGTCATAAAACAAGAGCCACTAAGATGTGAAAATAACGTTTAATTAAGCGCACATTATAATGTCAAGAATTAAGGCATGGAGACTTGAATAAAACCAAGATGTCTGTTTTATGGAGTTTGCTAAAGTTGGCCTCATTAGTAGAGATGCGGTTCTCGGGACAAGAGCATGGAAAAAAAAAGCTGCCTCGTTTTCTCGGTTATTTCCCGTATCTGGAAGTACGACCACTGGTACTCTCCAAATGGCGGTCTAAGCGGGCTGAAGACGGGGGCAGACCGACTGCTTTGCTTTTAAAGGTGCACGATGTCTGGCTTCCTCGGCCGTCCCTGTCTTCATAAAGCCATAATTATTTCATGACTATGGTACTACAGGGTGGTTTTCTGTTAACAAGTTTTTGGTGTGACAAATTCGTCAGCACGATCGTAAAATAAAACTGCCCTCTGGTGTTTCCGCCGTCATTAGTCAGGCAAGTTTTTGTCTGGGTTCCGATCATGGTAATGTCTTCCTCTACATCCCCTTTGTTTGACTGCGACCTTTTTCATGGCTTATTTATGTCGGGACAACCTCATAAAACACTTCCCAGCACAAAACTGCGACAAACTCATTTTTCAGGTAGGTCCACAAGCTCAAATAAACTCTACCTGTCTAAACCAACGTGTTGACACGGGCCCTTCTGCTACGTGGAACCCGGCTGGCCCAACGCTTGGGTCATGCCCGGGCTGAAAACTGAGGTCATAGTTCTACACCGACCTGCAAATGATCAGGCGTGAGAGTTTTATACGATCCTCCCTTTGTGACCTCGCACACATAAGATATGGTGCAGCTTTGATGGTATTTTAAACCGCGATCGTTACCATTAGTTTTTGCCAGGACCGGACCCCCTTTCTGATCAGAGGTCCCCGAAGTCTGCAAACTTTACTGCCAGATTCATCAACTTTGTCACTTTTATTATCATAGTGGAGGATGTCTACAGGTAATTATCTAACCGTGCTGTTCACATCAGTACATCAGCAAACAATAACAGCCAACCCCCACACACCATACATTCCTGATTAAGCAAATATTTTCTATAAAAAAGGAGCAGTTAATATTCAGTTGACTCATGATATTTTCCAAATTGTCTGAGTCTTAAGAATCTTAATGTCAATAAGTCACATTTTGCACTTCTGATGGTTTTTGCAATAAGAAATAGCCTCTAATCCACTTAGTTTAATTAAGATATCATATAAAGGTACATGATACCTTTGTGAGATGTGGAGTTCTTTGTATTTGATTGCCGTATATAGTTGTTTTGTTGGTGTTGGGAGTGGCCGTTTCAGGAGTAGGAGTGCTAACTCTGCATCCCGCACCTCACCACATCATCTAGCCACCCTGTCATCTACACTGCTATATCGTGGGGAATACGGTATGATGTAGAGGGTTATATTGTGGAGAATATGGTATAATGTAGAGGGCTATATTGTGGGGAATATGGTATGATGTAGAGGGCTATATTGTAGGGAATATGGTATGATGTAGAGGGCTATATTGTAGGGAATATAGTATGATGTAGAGGGCTATATTGTAGGGAATATGGTATGATGTAGAGGGCTATATTGTAGGGAATATGGTATGATGTAGAGGGCTATATTGTGGGGAATATGGTATGATGTAGAGGGCTATCTTGTGGGGAATATGGTATGATGTAGAGGGTTATATTGTAGGGAATATGGTATGATGTAGAGGGCTATATTGTAGGGAATATGGTATGATGTAGAGGGCTATATTGTAGGGAATATGGTATGATGTAGAGGGCTATATTGTAGGGAATATGGTATGATGTAGAGGGCTATATTGTGGGGAATATGGTATGATGTAGAGGGCTATATTGTGGGGAATATGGTATGATGTAGAGGGCTATATTGTGGGGAATATGGTATGATGTAGAGGGCTATATTGTGGGGAATATGGTATGATGTAGAGGGCTATATTGTGGGGAATATGGTATGATGTAGATTAATTTGGGAAAGTGACTTGATAAAAAAATGACTGATTGCAACTTGATTGGGGAATGTGATTTGATTGGAAAATGACTGATTGCAACTTGATTGGGGAATGTGATTTGATTGGAAAATATGACTTGATCAGGGAATGCAACTAGATGGGGGAATGTGACTTGATCTGGAATGTAACTTGATCTGGGAATATGACTTAATCTGGGAATGTGACTTTATTGCAGGGTGTAACTTGATTGGAGAATGTGACTTGATCTGGGAATATGACTTAATTGGGGGAATGTTACTTGAACTGGAAATATGACTTTATTGGGGAATGTGACTTTATTGGGGAATGTGACTTGATCAGGGAATGTGACTTGATCAGGGAATGTGACTTGATCAGGGAATGTTACTTGATCAGGGAATGTGACTTAATTGGAGGATGTGACTTGATTGGAGAATGTGACTTAATCTGGAAATACGACTTGATCAGGAATGTGACTTGATCGAAGAATGTGACTTAATCAGGGAATGCGACTTGATCAGGGAATGTGACTTGATCAGGGAATGTTACTTGATCAGGGAATGTGACTTAATTGGAGGATGTGACTTGATTGGAGAATGTGACTCGATCTGGGAATGTGACTTGATCAGGAAATGTGACTTGATCTGGGAATGTGACTTGAACTGGGAATGTTACTTCATTGGAGGATGTGACTTGATTGGAGAATGTGACTTGATCAGAGAATTTGACTTGAACTGGGAATATGACTTTATTGGGGAATGTGACTTGATCAGGGAATGTAACCTGATCAGGGAATGTGACTTTCTTGGGGAATGTGACTTGATCAAAGAATGTGACTTGATCAGGGAATGTAACCTGATCAGGGAATGTTACTTTATTGGAGAATGTGACTTGAACTGGGAATGTGACTTGAACTAGGAATGTGACTTGATCAGGGAATGTAACTTAATTGCAGGATGTAACTTGATTGGAGAATGTGACTTGATCTGGGAATATGACTTAATTGGGGGAATGTTACTTGAACTGGAAATATGACTTTATTGGGGAATGTGACTTTATTGGGGAATGTGACTTGATCAGGGAATGTGACTTGATCAGGGAATTTGACTTGATCAGGCAATGTGACTATTGGGGAATGTGAATATTAGGGAATGTGACTTGATCAGGGAATGTGACTTGATCAGGCAATGTGACTTGATCAGGCAATGTGACTTGATCAGGGAATGTGACTTGATCAGAGAATGTGACTTGATCAGGGAATACTACTAGATGGGGGAATGTGACTTGATCAGGGAATGTGACTTGATCAGGGAATACTACTAGATGGGGGAATGTGACTTGATCAGGGAATGTGACTTGATCAGGGAATACTACTAGATGGGGGAATGTGACTTGATCAGGGAATGTGACTTGATCAGGGAGTACTACTAGATGGGGGAATGTGACTTGATCAGGGAATACTACTAGATAGGGGAATGTGACTTGATCAGGGAATACTACTAGATGGGGGAATGTGACTTGATCAGGGAATATTACTAGATGGGGGAATGTGACTTGATCAGGGAATACTACTAGATGGGGGAATGTGACTTGATCAGGGAATACTACTAGATGGGGGAATGTGACACCCTGTGTCTATGGTAGAAATAGACACAGTGAGTCCTATTGCAGTGCCAGGGCCAGGATTTATCATCTTTCTGTCTTCATAATTGCTGACAAAATTGCAATATTCGCAGCAGACAAATAGCATTAGATTGAAGAGTCATAAATCTTGTGGACTTTAATACTGGCAAAAAATTCAAATCCAACATGAAAAATAGGCAGTTTCATTATAATGGAGTGATGATTTAGTTTCGCATTTGAAGGTCATGTTTCCCAGGAGATACGAAGATAAGTACAGAAATGAGCACCTAGAAAACTAAATCTAGTTACACTTGCACGCCTCATGGAAACTTTATGAGTTTTGTGGAGCTTAATGAAGTCAAATAAGCTTTTCATGGGAACACGAGGTATTTTGCAGTGGAAATGAGTGTTGGAAAAAAGTATAAAGTCGTAATCAATATTCGGATAATGAGTCCTTTCGGTTTTGTTACCTCAGGCATTTTCCCTTTACTATCCCACCCTTTAAGAGAGCAGTTTTGTTTGATGAGTTTTTTATTCGTGTTTATTAGTTTTGTGTGAAGAAGAATAATGTCTGAAAATATAACAAGATGAAAATTAATATCTGATTAATAATATATTGTGAGATAGAAAATTATCATTTCAGTCAGACATTTAATGAGAAGCATAAATTATATATATATTTTTATTCTACTGGTCCCCACACACAAGATGTTACCTTAGATACTGGGCCACTATCAGCATCAGATTACAGCCAGTAAAATCAACAAGGTCATAGATTTCCAAGCACAAGATTTGTGTCGAGAGTAATACATGGAGCCCAGCTGCGGGTAGGCCACGTTACCGTAACATGATGCTCAACGTCAGCCAACGTTTCGTAATATTTCATCCAAACCATCTGATTTGTGGCAGCTTTTTTCACAATCATTACACTCAGGTTTATCCTAATTACTCTCCAAGAACTTAATATTGTTTATTGCATTTTCTCCAAACTTTTGCAATACCTTCTTGGATTGAATTTTTTTAGCAATTAATGTTGCACATTAAATCTTTGTCTGAAGAGAGAGAAAATGAAAAAGTGTTTAAAATTTGATCCAACTAACAATGCCAAGACATAAAATAGGGCAGTGGGGATTGGTTCACCTTGTACATAGTGTATGTGGGGATTGGCACACCTTGTATATAGTGTATGTGGGGATTGGCACACCTTGTATATAGTGTATGTGGGGATTGGCACACCTTGTATATAGTGTATGTGGGGATTGGCACACCTTGTATATAGTGTATGTGAGGATTGGCACACCTTGTATATAGTGTATGTGGGGATTGGCACACCTTGTATATAGTGTATGTGGGGATTGGCACACCTTGTATATAGTGTATGTGGGGATTGGCACAACTTGTATATAGTGTATGTGGGGATTGGCACACCTTGTATATACTGTATGTGAGGATTGGCACACCTTGTATATAGTGTATGTGGGGATTGGCACACCTTGTATATAGTGTATATGGGGATTGGCACACCTTGTATATAGTGTATGTGGGGATTGGCACACCTTGTATATAGTGTATGTGGGGATTGGCACACCTTGTATATAGTGTATGTGGGGATTGGCACACCTTGTATATAGTGTATGTGGGGATTGGCACACCTTGTATATAGTGTATGTGGGGATTGGCACAACTTGTATATAGTGTATGTGGGGATTGGCACACCTTGTATATACTGTATGTGAGGATTGGCACACCTTGTATATAGTGTATGTGGGGATTGGCACACCTTGTATATAGTGTATGTGGGGATTGGCACACCTTGTATATAGTGTATGTGGGATTGGCACACCTTGTATATAGTGAATGTGGGGATTGGCACACCTTGTATATAGTGTATGTGAGGATTGGCACACCTTGTATATAGTGTATGTGAGGATTGGCACACCTTGTATATAGTGAATGTGGGGATTGGCACACCTTGTATATAGTGTATGTGAGGATTGGCACACCTTGTATATAGTGTATGTGAGGATTGGCACACCTTGTATATAGTGTATGTGAGGATTGACACACCTTGTATATAGTGTATGTGAGGATTGACACACCTTGTATATAGTGTATGTGAGGATTGACACACCTTGTATATAGTGTATGTGAGGATTGACACACCTTGTATATAGTGTATGTGAGGATTGGCACACCTTGTATATAGTGTATGTGGGGATTGGCACACCTTGTATATAGTGTATGTGAGGATTGACACACCTTGTATATAGTGTATGTGAGGATTGGCACACCTTGTATATAGTGTATGTGAGGATTGACACACCTTGTATATAGTGTATGTGAGGATTGACACACCTTGTATATAGTGTATGTGAGGATTGACACACCTTGTATATAGTGTATGTGAGGATTGGCACACCTTGTATATAGTGTATATGAGGATTGGCACACCTTGTATATAGTGTATGTGAGGATTGGCACACCTTGTATATAGTGTATGTGAGGATTGGCACACCTTGTATATATAGTGTATGTATGATATGTGTGGAGATGTGGGGTGGATGGTTTATATCTTGAGCTACTCATATATGACCCAGATTGGATTTCGGCTTATCTGTTAGGGATCAAGCCATTTGTATATGTGTCATCTTACAGTGATAGAATCAGTGGTTGAAGTATTAGTTTAATATCAATTTGTGAAGATAAGATTCTAGACCTATGATGATGATTAACATATCTTTTGCTGGAGAGATGGGTAATTTATGACAGTTTTATAAACATGGTATAATACCTATTTAAGATGTACTGAGACTCACTTTGGCTAACATATCTGCAGAAAGCTCATTATGGAACAGATTGCTTCCAAACCAAAACTGATCTCCGGTTAATAAATATCAGTCTGGACACCAGTCTCCTGTGCCATCTTATACAACGATAAGAAAAATTGGTCTTGGTAACTTTATATGTGCACGGACCATTGAAAAGTTGTGTTATAAGTAATGTATAAAGTAATTTAAGTTAAGTTATAAATTTCGTCTTGAATATTACCTGTGTTCTGACCTATATAAATATTCAGAAAGTTATCACAAAATGACACGAATACAAATCTCAGATAAGTGCACAATATAGATCTACAGCATAAAAACACACATGGGACCGGACTTTCTTCAAGCCTTGGATTTTAAAAGATTTGTTTTGAACTTTACTTTAAACTTGGAAAATTCTTTTTTTTTATCAGAATATAATTCTTTATCACAATATCGTAAATGTTTTAAGATATTCTACATATAAATTGAGCCACATATTTGTAATAGCCTCTGCCTATATCTCAGAAACAATCATGGGGACCATTTTATTTGATACACGTTCACGATACAGTCTTATGGACCCACAGAAAAAGTTCAACAAAAATCTTTTCAAAATGGACGCTGAAATTGTGACCCTCTGATTTAGTTTAAACTGCCCATTTATTTAACCATTTCTACACATTGTTTTGCTCTGTTAAATGATATCTTTTACATATAGAAAAAGTTGACAACCACAACATAATATGCAAATCAGGACAGCTGATTTTGTGCTGTTCTTATTGTATGAGTAGTGAGGAGACAGGCCCAGGACGAGTGGATCCTAATGAAAATTAATGCCTCCTATTTGGGGGGGTAGGGTGGGGGGGGGAACAGCCACGAGTTTGGAAAGAAGAAAGGCGTGAAATCAACGGCAAGGAAAAAAGTGAGCAGAGTGTTGCCTGATTACGTCTGCATTAGTGCTGACCTTTGACCTCATTAGAGAGCCAGTTAGAGACATTGTCGGGGGAGAAGGAGACATAGAGAATGGTGGCGAGGGACCAGCTCATTCTCTATTCTCTATAATTAGATTAGATAAGTTGCTGCATAGAATAGATTAGATTAGACTGAGAAAGTGTAGCCGTAGCTCTTTGCATGTGTGAAGTTCTACCATTCCCAAATATGTCTATTAAATTTTAATTCCCAGTGGATTGCTCCTCCTTTCCTCATCCGTGGGTAAAAGCATATAATCGTGTTCCCCCAATTCTCTCATTCAGAAAGTTTCTACCATATTGCCTCCAATAATAATACAATGACAACCTTTATTACCATATTCTCCTTACTAGACACATTCCCCCCAGTGATAACCCACATCACCACATTCTCCCAGTGATAACCCACACCACAACATTCCCCCAGTGATACCCCACATCACCACATCCCCCCAGTGATAACCCACATCACCACATTCCCCCCAGTGATAACCCACATCACCACATTCCCCCCAGTGATAACCCACACCACCACATTCCCCCAGTGATAACCCACACCACAACATTCCCCCAGTGATACCCCACATCACCACATTCCCCCAGTGATAACCCACACCACAACATTCCCCCAGTGATAACCCACATCACCACATTCCCCCCAGTGATAACCCACATCACCACATTCCCCTAGTGATAACCCACATCACCACATTCCCCCCAGTGATACCCCACACCACAACATTCCCCCCAATGATACCCAACATCACCACATTCCCCCAGTGATACCCCACATCACCACATTCCCCCCAGTGATAACCCACATCACCACATTCCCCTAGTGATAACCCACATCACCACATTCCCCCCAGTGATACCCCACATCACAACATTCCCCCAGTGATAACCCACACCACAACATTCCCCCCAGTGATACCCCACATCACCACATTCCCCCCAGTGATAACCCACACCACAACATTCCCCCAGTGATACCCCACATCACCACATTCCCCCAGTGATACCCCACATCACCACATTCCCCCAGTGATACCCCACATCACCACATTCCCCCAGTGATACCCCACATCACCACATTCCCCCAGTGATACCCCACATCACCACATTCCCCCAGTGATACCCCACATCACCACATTCCCCCAGTGATACCCCACATCACCACATTCCCCCAGTGATAACCCACATCACCACATTCCCCCAGTGATAACCCACATCACCACATTCCCCCAGTGATAACCCACATCGCCACATTCCCCCAGTGATAACCCACATCACCACATTCCCCCAGTGATAACCCACATCACTACATTCCCCCCAGTGATACCCCACATCACCACATTCCCCCCAGTGATAACCCACATCACCACATTCCCCCAGTGATAACCCACATCACCACATCCCCCCAGTGATACTCCACATCACCACATTCCCCCAATGATAACCCACATCACCACATTCCCCCAGTGATAACCCACATCACCACATTCCCCCCAGTGATAACCCACATCACAACGTTCCCCTAGTGATAACCCACATCACAACGTTCCCCCAGTGATACCCCACATCACCACATTCCCCCCAGTGATAACCCACATCACCACATTCCCCCAGTGATAACCCACATCACCACATTCCCCCAGTGATACCCCACATCACCACATTCCCCCCAGTGATAACCCACATCACAACGTTCCCCTAGTGATAACCCACATCACAACGTTCCCCCAGTGATAACCCACATCACCACATTCCCCCCAGTGATAACCCACATCACCACATTCCCCCAGTGATAACCCACATCACCACATTCCCCCCAGTGATACCCCACATCACCACATTCCCCCAGTGATACCCCACATCACCACATCCCCCCAGTGATACTCCACATCACCACATTCCCCCAGTGATAACCCACATCGCCACATTCCCCCAGTGATACCCCACATCACAACGTTCCCCTAGTGATAACCCACATCACCACATTCCCCTAGTGATAACCCACATCACCACATTCCCCCCAGTGATACCCCACATCACCACATTCCCCCAGTGATAACCCACATCACCACATTCCCCTAGTGATAACCCACATCACCACATTCCCCCCAGTGATACCCCACATCACCACATTCCCCCAGTGATAACCCACATCACCACATTCCCCCAGTGATAACCCACATCGCCACATTCCCCCAGTGATACCCCACATCACAACATTCCCCCCAGTGATACCCCACATCACAACGTTCCCCCAGTGATAACCCACACCACAACATTCCCCCAGTGATACCCCACATCGCCACATTTCCCCAGTGATAACCCACATCACCACATCCCCCCAGTGATAACCCACACCACAACATCCCCCCAGTGATAACCCACACCACAACATTCCCCCCAGTGATAACCCACATCACCACATTCCCCCAGTGATAACCCACATCACCACATTCCCCCAGTGATAACCCACATCACCACATCCCCCCAGTGATAACCCACACCACAACATTCCCCCAGTGATAACCCACATCACATCATTCCCCCCCAGTGATACCCCACATCACCACATTCCCCCTAGTGATACCCCACATCACAACATTCCCCCCAGTGATACCCCACATCACCACATTCCCCCCAGTGATACCCCACATCACCACATTCCCCCAGTGATAACCCACATCACAACATTCCCCCCAGTGATACCCCACATCACCACATTCCCCCCAGTGATACCCCACACCACAACATTCCCCCAGTGATACCCCACATCACCACATTCCCCCAATGATACCCCACATCACAACATTCCCCCAGTGATACCCCACATCACAACATTCCCCCAGTGATAACCCACATCACCACATTCCCCCAGTGATAACCCACATCACCACATTCCCCCAGTGATAACCCACATCACAACATTCCCCCAGTGATAACCCACATCACCACATTCCCCCCAGTGATACCCCACATCACAACATTCCCCCAGTGATAACCCACATCACCACATTCCCCCAGTGATACCCCACATCACCACATTCCCCCAGTGATACCCCACATCACCACATTCCCCCAGTGATAACCCACATCACCACATTCCCCCAGTGATAACCCACATCACCACATTCCCCCAGTGATAACCCACATCACCACATTCCCCCAGTGATAACCCACATCACAACATTCCCCCCAGTGATACCCCACATCACAACATTCCCCCAGTGATAACCCACATCACCACATTCCCCCCAGTGATACCCCACATCACCACATTCCCCCAGTGATACCCCACACCACAACATTCCCCCAGTGATACCCCACATCACCACATTCCCCCCAATGATACCCCACATCACAACATTCCCCCAGTGATAACCCACATCACCACATTCCCCCAGTGATACCCCACATCACCACATTCCCCCCAGTGATACCCCACATCACAACATTCCCCCAGTGATACCCCACATCACAACATCCCCCCAGTGATAACCCACATCACCACATTCCCCCAGTGATACCCCACATCACCACATTCCCCCAGTGATAACCCACATCACCACATTCCCCCAGTGATAACCCACATCACCACATTCCCCCAGTGATACCCCACACCACAACATTCCCCCCAGTGATAACCCACATCGCCACATTCCCCCCAGTGATACCCCACATCACCACATTCCCCCAGTGATACCCCACATCACCACATTCCCCCAGTGATAACCCACATCACCACATTCCCCCAGTGATAACCCACATCACCACATTCCCCCAGTGATACCCCACATCACCACATTCCCCCAGTGATAACCCACATCACCACATCCCCCCAATGATAACCCACATCACCACATTCCCCCAGTGATAACCCACATCACCACATTCCCCCAGTGATACCCCACACCACAACATTCCCCCCAGTGATAACCCACATCGCCACATTCCCCCAGTGATAACCCACATCACCACATTCCCCCAGTGATAACCCACATCACAACATTCCCCCCAGTGATACCCCACATCACAACATTCCCCCAGTGATACCCCACACCACAACATTCCCCCAGTGATACCCCACATCACCACATTCCCCCAGTGATAACCCACATCACAACATTCCCCCCAATGATAACCCACATCACCACATTCCCCCAGTGATACCCCACATCACCACATTCCCCCAGTGATAACCCACATCACCACATTCCCCCAGTGATAACCCACATCACAACATTCCCCCCAATGATAACCCACATCACCACATTCCCCCAGTGATAACCCACATCACCACATTCCCCCAGTGATACCCCACACCACAACATTCCCCCAGTGATACCCCACACCACAACATTCCCCCAGTGATACCCCACATCACCACATTCCCCCAGTGATAACCCACATCACCACATTCCCCCCAGTGATACCCCGCATCGCCACATTCCCCCAGTGATACCCCACATCACAACATTCTACTCAGTTTGAGCAAATTTGATTTGACAATTTTATATCACATGGACATGGATCTAGCTTAGTAAGTCTTGTCAACATAACATATAAGACACATTAAGAGAGAGCAGAGGCATGACAAGAGATATGTTTTGACAAGCAGAGCATAAAGTGTGCATGGTATGCAAGACTGACCCCACCGGTGCCGACCCTATTAGACATCTACATGCGAGTACCATCACCGCGTACCAGACTCTTCATCAAACTGCCAAAATCAGCCGCTATAAAATTTGATGCCACCCAAGAGATTGTACAGTTGGCTTTCTCAATTTGGACTGCAAGCCTAGGCCACTTGCGTAAATCTGACAATTACCCAACCTCTGATGCCACACACTGTGTCCCGTGAAAAATGTGCCACTGTAATGTTGTATCTGAGTGTGACTATTGACGGTGGCTGTTTTATTTGGCTGATTGTGGAGGTGCTGATGGTGTTATGGTACGCTGGGGATAATGAAGGCAGAAATTGTGCGATATTTGGAGGGGTTTTGTGAGAGGAGAACGTGTGGATGGTTGGAGGGGGGTGACATGGGGCAATATACAAGCAACATTCATCATGGCCGCCAATAATAACAATAAGCACCATCGACAGATACGCAACTGACCTGTCACAGGAAATTGTCTCCCCTATGATGGATTAGGTCTAATGCGTGAATTAAAGTTAGTTGGTTTGGAAAGGTCTTGTCACATACCACTCCTTCCGAGCGGTTTTCTGATTCCGTTGTAATGCTTCGTCAATTTGTTCCTATGTTGGAGCCAATGCGGCATCATAATCCACCACCAGGGGTCGCTAGTTCTGATCAACCCGACGCCACCATAACTGACCCTCTGCCACAGGCGTTTGAACATATTTGGACCATGATCACACAGGACTTTTCATGATTCACTGTCCATTGACCAAGATGTAGGATTCAATCGATTGATGCCTGATTAATAATAGATCAAATCTTGCTAACAATATTTTATGCTCCTAAAGAAAAACCTCAGTAATAAAACTGCAGAGAGAGAGATATTCTGTCCAGAAATGGTGCGACATTCAACTAATTCCAACATCACTTTGAGAACATTGAAACTTTTTGTCGTCATTGCAATTCTCAGGGGGTTGAGAGTGAATGTAGTGCTTGGCACATGATGACTGCCAGAATGTAAATTCACCCAGGCCTAGAAGTTCTCTCTCCCCCAAATAACACAGACAAGGAATCACTCAAAACAGCCTTTGCATCTATCAATGCAACAATTGATTTTTGGCTGGCCCAAATGGATTGGTAACAGTGGCGTGGCGGCAGATAATAGACAATGAACAGATCGTGGCCACATTGATATTCTCCCAGACACTGATACTTGGCAACAAGCTGACACACTTACCACACCGATGCAGCTCCATCTGGTGGCAAAAACTTGCCTGCTTGCAAAAAGAGGACAAACCGTTTTTCTTGTAAAAATTGAGATAAAATTGAGATAAAATTGAGATAAAATTGAGATTTAAGTTATTTAAGATTAAAGTTAAATTTATAAATACAAGGTGTTTATCATGAATGTCAATAAAATGATGAGTTAGATCCCAGAGAAATTTGAATTGATTAGCAAATAAAGAGGTCAAGTTGAGTGTCAGACAAAAAGGTCAATCCTAGTGTCGCACAAAAAGGTCAATTTAGAAAACATGCAACAAGGTCATCTTAATGAATAGAATTCATTCAAGGAATGACTTCTCAAATAGGATATAAAAAAATTTCTCTGTGAGTTGCCATATAAGAATGAATATTGATGTGGGTGCTAAGGGGCGTCATTCAAAGTCTCATGTTTTGGGACAGTTTGATAGGTGCAATAAGTTTATGGGGGGAACACCTTGTAAATGATATAACGTGATGTGGGACCATTCGTTCGTGTCTGGTCTCGTTTGGCACTTGTTGCTGGCCACATGTTTTTATGAGATGGTGACTGACATGGCCACATAAAACAACGCGTGATATATGGAAACCCAAACACGACTGACCTCATAGTGTTGCTGCAGAAAGATAAATGCTTTGTCAACAATGACCTCTGCATGACCTTTAGCGTTCGGGGGGGTGAAAGGTTCTGAACGATGAGAATGACCCTGGCTTTCTCTCTAAACACATTGTGCCATTAAGCAGAACATTAGAGTTTGTGATTGGCAGAGGGGGTCTATTTGTTACAATGAGGCAAACATTGGCCCATGCGCACTGTTTATCCATTCAGAGTTTACTGGGGAAGGTCGTGCATGAGGGGAGAGCCCATCATGGCCGCCGATATAAGAATAGGGCCGCACCAAGAAAAGGGCCTTCCATTGTTGGTTTAAAATTGCTTTGTGTATTCCTGTGCCATTCTGGATGAAGCGTCTGCAGGAAAAGGCGAAGGACCCACGAGAACCATTGCCGACCCTCCTTCCTGTGTATAACATGTCGTAATTGTGATTTTACGACCCAAAGAATATGTTAGCGATAGCGTTGATTGTGGACCTAGGGGACCCATTTGGGTGAACCGGTGGAGAAAGTGGGCATTTTTTAGCCTCGGCCAGTGCAGATTGAGAGAGCAGGCTTATAAGGTCCCATTCTCCGCTACTCAGTGCTGATCATAAAACGGAAGAGAGCTTTTGATTCAGAGTATGATTTCCCTGTGGACTGAATGTAAATTTCGGTGGTGAAAAAAATGTCCGCTAAAATGAGCAGGGAGCGGTCAGGTGGGGCAAATACTGGCTTCTCCCGAGACTGATACGCGATGATGATACCATTATGTCACCATCCGCAGGGAGCATATATCACAAAAGAAATAAATGCTGATCTAAAGCGAGGCTTAGAATGTCGTTGTGGAGGGTTAGCTGTGATTTTGTCAATTTCAGATTAAATCTGAATTGTTGTATATTGTTGCAATGACTTTTGATCACAGACTTTGTTCTAAGCTTATGCCACACCGATAATACCTTGAATTATTTATGGTAAATGTAATGGAATTTGACTTACTTAGATGACTGTAGTGATGGTTCTATTATGGGAAAAATGCAAGATGACTGTTGCCTTCACAATGTTGAAATGCTTTAACCATTATCAAACTTGATAATCATTTATCAGAGATTGCATAAAGACAGATATACCAAGAGAAGAAGACAAAGCAATCTGGGATGTTTAATTACAACTCATATATAACTTCTGGGAGATGTCCAAAGGAAAATAAGTGCTTGTTGGATGTAGATAAGTTTCAAGCTAGATACACAAGAGGAATCAATGTAGCACCAGACCAGAAAGCAACCATTTAGGATCAAATATAATAATTCTTTGCTCTGCAAAACTTTCGGTATTGATCACCATTTCCACTGTGTGAGGATAGCTTTAATTCTCCCCATCTTTTGTGTGATGCATAAAAGAACAAGTAACTAAGTGGTGCATTATTGGAGGAGTGGTGCATCGTGGGAGGAGTGGTGCATTGTGGGAGGGTGGTGCATTGTGGGAGAATTAGTGCATTGTGGGAGAGAAGTGCAAACTCCACCAGAGGGCGACTTGGTGAACCTATCACCTCTGTACAAGGTGCCTTTTGGTGCTGGCTCAGCACATCCACCAATTTTCATGCAACTGTCCGTCTTACTTATTTTTATTTCTTAGATTGTACTCAGATTGGTAAAATATGATATATTTCACCCTAAATACAAAAGTTTGTGCATATAGAAACAACTATTAAGTGAAATAAAACTTAGAACTACTTTCTCAATCGGAGGAGCCATTTTCTAGGAGTGTGATAAGGCGGAACCACAACAAAGATGGCCGCTTTGTTTATAATTTGAATTCTTTTAATCTGTTATACTTTTGGTTAAACTAACCAACACAAAACGTTCAAATGTTAAGAAATGAACTCTAATGCATCTCAAGGCAACTTCATATTTGATATTAAGAGATGTTAACATGCCAATCACATTTACAACACAATGACAGTTCTTGAGCACATGGCCAGTAAAAGTAGGACCGGATGAATACTAATCTGGGTTGGCCAGAGGTAATAGTTTGCGTGTGCCTCTGGTGGACAGTGTGAGAGAAGTGGTGTATTGTGAGAAGAGTGGTGCATTATGGGGGTTTAGTGCATTGTTGGAGGAGTGGGGCATTGTGGGAGGGTTGGTGCATGATGGGAGGAGTGGTGCATTGTGGGAGTAGTGGTGCATTGTGGGAGTAGTGGTGCATTGTGGGAGGAGTGGTGCATCATGGGATAGGAGAGAGCCTGGACAGAATCTGGCTGCCACAAACAGGGTTAGCAATTAGTTGCGGATCTGCCGAGGCCACATTGAACACCTGTAATTATCCCACGCTTTCATCTAATCAAATGGTATCGAGAGATCAGGGCAAAGATCGAGAATCGGATCAAATGGGCTGATGCATTGTGCAGACGTCTTGTGCTTCACAGGGTCTCCGCAAAGTGCTGTGCTGGTTATTGGGTTTAGGCAGACCACGCCTCCCCATTGTAATTGTGTTGTGAAACACGAGGGAATCATAGGAAATCAGCAGGGAATTAGTGGGGCAGGCACTGATCTACCGTCTACAATGGTTTTCTAAAGATCACAGATTACGTTTCTTTATAATTACGGGAGCCCGGTGGCACACCCCGACACCTTAATAAAACTACACAGACTATCTCTTTATGAGATTATAATGGGTCCAATAATTTGATCACTCACCAGAGGTCTGCTGCCTTGAATTTGCCAAGCAACATCGCATTGTTGTTTTTTTCTAATAGGGGTTTGGATAAATCCTGGCAAGCAAGATAATTGGCAATGATATAGGTCAAATGATTTAAAAAAAAGGAGATTTAAAGGCCTGTGCTCTTTGGCAAATAAATATCGAGAGGCTGCCGACTTGAGGAGACTGTAATGTGCTGCCATCTGGTGGCAGGAATCTGATGTACAGAAGCAATCATCTGGTGGGGTCGTGTCAGCTTTGCCTGTTACATGTACATTGAGCTTAGTTTAATTCATCAAAGGCCCTGCTAAGTTCAGCACTTCTATATGTCAAGCCTGGCTTGGTGGTGTGTGTGAATGGTATGATCCGATATATGGGTAGTGTAGATCAGAGAATATGCCTCCAACTCTCCGGCTAACACATGTCTGAAGGGCATGTATTTATTTACGCTTTTCTTACCTCCTTCATCTTGTTCTTTTTTTCCTCTTAATCTCTACCTGCACCCTACCCTTTTCTCCATTTCACCTGTTCCTGCACCCTACCCTTTTCTCCATTTCACCTGTTCCTGCACCCTACCCTTTTCTCCATTTCTCCTGTTCCTGCACCCTACCCTTTTCTCCATTTCTCCTGTTCCTGCACCCTATCCTTTTCTCCATTTATCCTGTTCCTGCACCCTACCCTTTTCTCCATTTCTCCTGTTCTTGCACCCTAAAATTTTCTCCATTTCTCCTGTTCTTGCACCCTACCTTTTTTTCCATTTCACCTGTTCCTGCACCCTACCCTTTCTCCATTTCTCCTGTTCCTGCACCCTACCCTTTTCTCCATTTCTCCTGTTCTTGCACCCTACAATTTTCTCCATTTCTCCTGTTCTTGCACCCTACCATTTTCTCCATTTCTCCTGTTCTTGCACCCTACCTTTTTTTCCATTTCACCTGTTCCTGCACCCTACCCTTTCTCCATTTCTCCTGTTCCTGCACCCTACCATTTTCTCCATTTCATCTGTTCTTGGACCCTACCCTTTTCTCCATTTCTCCTGTTCTTGCACCCTACCATTGTCTCCATTTCTCCTGTTCCTGCATCCTACCATTTTCTCCATTTCATCTGTTCTTGGACCCTACCCTTTTCTCCATTTCTCCCGTTCTTGCACCCTACCATTTTCTCCATTTCTCCTGTTCCTGCACCCTACCATTTTCTCCATTTCATCTGTTCTTGGACCCTACCCTTTTCTCCATTTCTCCCGTTCTTGCACCCTACCATTGTCTCCATTTCTCCTGTTCCTGCACCCTACCATTTTCTCCATTTCATCTGTTCTTGCACCCTACCATTTTCTCCATTTCTCCTTTTCTTGCACCCAACCATTTTCAACCTATAAACCTACCTCTACATCATCATAATTGCACATTTGGTACATCATATTCTACACAAAGTAATCTACGATATCTATCTGTTATTTGCATGTCTAACCCCATCATGGAATGTCAAATATAGAAATGGTGTACTCGTATGTATTTAGGTTTAACTTTGAAATTCTACTCCGTTATTTGGCATCAAAGTAGCGAGAATGAAGTGTGTATATGTGGTGTATTGATGGGGTGCCAACGGGGGTTTTATGATCCCAGTGCTTTGTGGTATCCCTGAAAGCAGACAAAGTAATCGTGAGCACGCCTGTGTGTGCAAGGCCATTTAGTTAATGTCAGCAAAGTGATGTTGCCCATACCTTATTAATCTTGATCTCAGATACAGGCCATGATTATTGGTATTATTATTATTAACACAGAGCATGCTGATCTCTCTCATTTTATCCAGATAAAGACAGGTGATATTAACATGTCAGAGAGGTGGGGATATTACCATTGGTGGGAGAGTGCATTGTGTGAGGTCTAATCAACAATCTGTGAAAATAACAGTGACAAAATAGGGACAATACTCCACAGCCTCAAGGTCATGGACAGTGCTTTAGGTCATGGACAGTGCTTTAGGTCATGGACAGTGCTTTAGGTCATGGACAGTGCTTCAGGTCATGGACAGTGCTTTGGGTCATGGACAGTGCTTTAGGTCATGGACAGTGCTTCAGGTCATGGACAGTGCTTTGGGTCATGGACAATGCTTTAGGTCATGGATAGTGCTTTAGGTCATGGACAGTGCTTTGGGTCATGGACAGTGCTTTGGGTCATGGACAGTGCTTCAGGTCATGGACAGTGCTTTGGGTCATGGACAATGCTTTAGGTCATGGATAGTGCTTTAGGTCATGGACAGTGCTTTGGGTCATGGACAATGCTTTAGGTCATGGACAGTGCTTCAGGTCATGGACAGTGCTTTGGGTCATGGACAATGCTTTAGGTCATGGATAGTGCTTTAGGTCATGGACAGTGCTTTGGGTCATGGACAGTGCTTTGGGTCATGGACAGTGCTTCAGGTCATGGACAGTGCTTTGGGTCATGGACAGTGCTTTAGGTCATGGACAGTGTTTTGGGTCATGGACAGTGCTTTAGGTCATGGACAGTGCTTCAGGTCATGGACAGTGCTTTGGGTCATGGATAATACTTTAGGCCATGGACAGTGCTTTAGGTCATGGACAGTGCTTTAGGTCATGGACAGTGCTTTAGGTCATGGACAGTGCTTTAGGTCATGGACAGTGCTTTGGATCATGGAGTGCTAGTTGAGGTATTGGAAGGTAACTTTTAGAAATCTGTAGGTTTGTGTCTGTGTTTGTTACCTCTTTTCCTTTGTTTATTTGTTCAGCCTAGCCTCTCCCTACATGCCATGCCAGGTTTGATATAGGTTGGAGTTAGCCTAGCCTCTCCCTCCCTACATGCCATGCCAGGTTTTATATAAGCTGGAGCTAGCCTAGCCTCTCCCTGCATGCCATGCCAGGTTTGATATAGGCTGGAGCTAGCCTAGCCTCTCCCTCCCTACATTCCATGCCAGGTTTGATATAGGCTGGAGCTAGCCTAGCCTCTCCCTCCCTACATTCCATGCCAGGTTTGATATAGGCTGGAGCTAGCCTAGCCTAGCCTCTCCCTACATTCCACGCCAGGTTTGATATAGGTTGGAGCTAGCCTAGCCTCTCCCTACATGCCATGCCAGGTTTTATATAGGCTGGAGCTAGCCTAGCCTCTCCCTGCATTCCATGCCAGGTTTGATATAGGCTGGAGCTAGCCTAGCCTCTCCCTCCCTACATTCCATGCCAGGTTTGATATAGGCTGGAGCTAGCCTAGCCTAGCCTAGCCTCTCCCTACATTCTACGCCAGGTTTGATATAGGTTGGAGTTAGCCTAGCCTCTCCCAACATTCCACTCCAGGTTTGATATAGGCTGGAGCTAGCCTAGCCTCTCCCTCCCTACATTCCATGCCAGGTTTGATATAGGTTGGAGTTAGCCTAGCCTCTCCCTACATGCCACGCCAGGTTTGATATAGGCTGGGGTTAGCCTAGCCTCTCCCTACATGCCATGCCAGGTTTGATATAGGCTGGAGTTAGCCTAGCCTCTCCCTACATGCCATGCCAGGTTTGATATAGGCTGGAGTTAGCCTAGCCTCTCCCTACATGCCATGCCAGGTTTGATATAGGTTGGGGTTAGCCTAGCCTCTCCCTACATGCCACGCCAGGTTTGATATAGGTTGGAGTTAGCCTAGCCTCTCCCTACATGCCACGCCAGGTTTGATATAGGTTGGAGTTAGCCTAGCCTCTCCCAACATTCCACTCCAGGTTTGATATAGGCTGGAGCTAGCCTAGCCTCTCCCTCCCTACATTCCATGCCAGGTTTGATATAGGTTGGAGTTAGCCTAGCCTCTCCCTACATGCCACGCCAGGTTTGATATAGGCTGGGGTTAGCCTAGCCTCTCCCTACATGCCATGCCAGGTTTGATATAGGCTGGAGTTAGCCTAGCCTCTCCCTACATGCCACGCCAGGTTTGATATAGGTTGGAGTTAGCCTAGCCTCTCCCTACATGCCACGCCAGGTTTGATATAGGTTGGGGTTAGCCTAGCCTCTCCCTACATGCCACGCCAGGTTTTATATAGGCTGGAGTTAGCCTAGCCTCTCCCTACATGCCATGCCAGGTTTGATATGGGTTGGAGTTAGCCTAGCCTCTCCCTACATGCCATGCCAGGGTTTATTTTAGTAAGAGTTTGCGTGGGCACTCAGGTGCTACCAGGAGCACAAGACAGGATATTTTCACTTTGATCTTTACACTACTAACAGGTTAAGCTGAATCACAAATCTCATGATCTTCATAATTGCACATGAAATATATTTATCTTTCACACCTCTGAGATCAAAGGCAGTGTAAACTCATGTACGTGGTAAAAGCCTGGAAACTCAACTCATGCACCAAAAGACCCATATGCACACAAACCACATATGTTGTAGTTTATTTTACTATTGTCTTTAGACTCTATGTTAATACTTTTATGTTAAAAAAGATTAGAAACGAGAAAAATTCAGATGCTTAGTAGCTTTGCCCAAAGATTTCATTTTTGGAGTTTTTTTCTTGGATAGCAAATACTAATATTGCCTATAAGTCATGGATCAGACATTACTGTTGACAGAGTGTAGAAATATGGCAGGCAATCTTATCCACATCAATATATTGTCTAGATTTCCATGATATTAAAAGAAAGGACAAATGACACTCTCTTTGTAGAGGATCATATCACCTGACACAAATCATTGGAATCTGCATTTTAGATCTAAAAGGAGAAGGTGACATTTACCAGATACCAGACATGGCACTTATTTGTATCTGGCTGGGATTTGAACTCTATATCCCTGGATATGAAGGTGAATGCTCTACCAGATGAGCTATTGTGGCTAGATGAAGTAGAGACGTTGAGAAGGCTTCCTGATATATAGGTCGGACTTTCTCCTGCAGGTTTAGGTTTGCAGGTTGTATGGCTTCCTGATATATAGGTCGGACTTCCTCCTGCAGGTTTAGGTTTGCAGGTTGTATGGCTTCCTCCTGCAGGTTTAGGTTTGCAGGTTGTAAGGCTTCCTGATATATAGGTCGGACTTCCTCCTGCAGGTTTAGGTTTGCAGGTTGTATGGCTTCCTCCTGCAGGTTTAGGTTTGCAGGTTGTATGGCTTCCTCCTGCAGGTTTAGGTTTGAAGGTTGTATGGCTTCCTGATATATAGGTTGGACTTCCTCCTGCAGGTTTAGGTTTGCAGGTTGTATGGCTTCCTCCTGCAGGTTTAGGTTTGCAGGTTGTATGACTTCCTCCTGCAGGTTTAGGTTTGCAGGTTGTATGGCTTCTTCCTGCAGGTTTAGGTTTGCAGGTTGTATGGCTTCCTCCTGCAGGTTTAGGTTTGCAGGTTGTATGGCTTCCTCCTGCAGGTTTAGGTTTGCAGGTTGTATGACTTCCTCCTGCAGGTTTAGGTTTGCAGGTTGTATGGCTTCCTCCTGCAGGTTTAGGTTTGCAGGTTGTAAGGCTTCCTGATATATAGGTCGGACTTCCTCCTGCAGGTTTAGGTTTGCAGGTTGTATGGCTTCCTCCTGCAGGTTTAGGTTTGCAGGTTGTATGGCTTCCTCCTGCAGGTTTAGGTTTGCAGGTTGTATGGCTTCCTCCTGCAGGTTTAGGTTTGCAGGTTGTATGGCTTCCTCCTGCAGGTTTAGGTTTGCAGGTTGTATGGCTTCCTGATATATAGGTTGGACTTCCTCCTGCAGGTTTAGGTTTGCAGGTTGTATGGCTTCCTCCTGCAGGTTTAGGTTTGCAGGTTGTATGACTTCCTCCTGCAGGTTTAGGTTTGCAGGTTGTATGGCTTCCTCCTGCAGGTTTAGGTTTGCAGGTTGTATGGCTTCCTCCTGCAGGTTTAGGTTTGCAGGTTGTATGACTTCCTCCTGCAGGTTTAGGTTTGCAGGTTGTATGGCTTCCTCCTGCAGGTTTAGGTTTGCAGGTTGTATGATTTCCTCCTGCAGGTTTAGGTTTGCAGGTTGTATGGCTTCCTCCTGCAGGTTTAGGTTTGCAGGTTGTATGGCTTCCTCCTGCAGGTTTAGGTTTGCAGGTTGTATGGCTTCCTATTTCAGCTTTGCCCTAAGATTTCATTTTCACCCTGGACCTTGTGCCACCCAAAGATATATAGGTCGGACTCAATGCTGGGGTGGCATACTGATATATAGGTCAGACTGTGCTGGGGTGGCTTACTGATATATAGGTGAGACTCCATGCTGGGGTGGTGTACTGATATATAGGTCAGACTCCATGCTGGGGTGGCTTACTGATATATAGGTCAAACTCTATGCTTACTGATATATAGGTCAGACTCCATGCTGGGGTGGCGTACTGATATATAGGTCAGACTAAATGCTGGGGTGGCGTACTGATATATAGGTCAGACTCCATGCTGGGGTGGCGTACTGATATTTAGGTCGGACTCCATGCAGGGGTGGCATACTGATATATAGGTCAGACTCCATGCTGGGGTGGCTTACTGATATATAGGTCGGACTCCATGCTTACTCATATATAGGTTGCACTCCATGCTGGGGTGGTGTACTGATATATAGGTCAGACTCCATGCTGGGGTGGCGTACTGATATATAGGATAGACTCCATGCTGGGGTGGCTTAATGATATATAGGTCGGACTCCATGCTGGGGTGGCGTACTAATATATAGGTCGGACTCAATGCTTGGCTGGCATACTGATATATAGGTCAGACTAAATGCTGGGGTGGCGTACTGATATATAGGTCAGACTCCATGCTGGGGTGGCTGATATATAGGTCGGACTCCATGCTTGGGTGGCGTACTGATATATAGGTCAGACTCCATGCTGGGGTGGCGTACTGATATATAGGTCGGACTCCATGCTGGGGTGGCTCACTGATATATAGGTTGGACTCCATGCTTTCTCGTATATAGGTCAGACTCCATGCTGGGGTGGCATACTGATATATAGGTCAGACTCAATGCTGGGGTGGCGTACTGATATATAGGTCGGACTCCATGCTGGGGTGGCTGATATATAGGTCGGACTCCATGCTGGGGTGGCATACTGATATATAGGTCAGACTATGCTGGGGTGGCGTACTGATATATATATATAGGTCAGACTATGCTGGGGTGGCATACTGATATATAGGTCGGACTCCATGCTGGGGTGGTGTACCGATATATAGGTCGGACCTCATGCTGGGGTGGCTTACTGATATATAGGTCAGACTATGCTGGGGTGGCGTACTGATATATAGGTCAGACTCCATGCTGGGGTGGCATACTGATATATAGGTCGGACTCCATGCTGGGGTGGCTGATATATAGGTCGGACTCCATGCTGGGGTGGCTTATTGAGGCCTAAGAAAAAGAAACTTGTTCCTGATTTTCCTACCTTCCCTGGTTCAAACCAGCTCCCTGAAATATTTTTTTGATTTTCAAGGTGAATTTAATTTTTATATAACCGTTCTCAATACATTTTAACAACAACAAAAAATAGAATAGGACCAGAAATTTAACCCCTGTCCTAATTTCTGAGGGCTGATATATTGGCAGAGGTGGCCGCCGCACCCAGGACCACCCCCCACCTCACCCCCCGACTCACCCCCCAACCCCCGACTCACCCCCCAACCCCCGCCTCACCCCCAACCCCCTGTGCTGCTAAATACATCACACACTAATCCAGGCAGTTACAGCATTAATTATTCATAGATTCATAATTAGAAATAATTACACTCCATGTAAATTGTCATTTGGTTTTTGTTTGGTTTTGGAATTGTTTGATGAATAGAAGTTGATAAAGTTGTCAGTCTATTTGAGGGATTGAATGCCATGTGTCATACATTTGAGCAAAAAGAAAACAGACCTTAAAAACTCAGATTTATCGGACAAGTATGATGTGTGCACTCCTTACTGCTAGTCACAAACATTAAAGATACATAATTCTCATAAAATCTGGTTTATTTGTTTGTTTCTACCTCATCAATCAAAGAGATTTGTTGGATCACCTTGAGTGGTCCGGACGGGCAATCATATACGAATGTAAACCTCATTGATATTATATTTGGCCATGCGTAATCCGTCTCCATTGGCTGCACAACCCCCTGACACAAAATCATTTTGTATTCTTCTGCAGGACCCCACTGAACTGTCAGTTTGGCATTGCTTGCATTATTCGTGACTTTAGCCAGTCTATCTCATTTTGTGTTTTAAGTCAATAAAGTGGGATTTTTCAGTGCGTTGCATTTTGACGGCTGTCATTTGATTCAGTGGTCAGTGAATATGACCTTAGTTGCAGCCACTGGGACAGTCCAAATTGCAAAATCACAGCTGGCTCAGGCAAACAACACCACAGAAGCTGCTGCAGAACAAGCCAATGTTTAGTTGCAGACCACTAATGTAACTGTCAGACCCTAGCATTGCCTATTCACACCCGCAATCAAATGATTTCCTCCGAGATTAAAAAGTTTGGCTTATGACACCTCCAACAAGTCCAGAAAGTTGCAGAAAGTTTTCACCTGCCGTCCCCACACACCTATAACAAGCTGCAGGACTTTTTTTTCTGGCACAAACAAAGAAAGGTGTTGACTTTCAATTTAGGATAAATTCTGTTCTGCACAGAACAGAGTATATAATGTTCCTCATACAAAATCGTCTGACAAAGATTTGTGTATATATAAGTGGACAATGTTTTGTACAATTTATAAAAGTAATTCATAGAGATACTGTTATATGTGATTCTGTTCATCGTGCAAAATGGTCAAGTAACTCAACTGGCAAAAAGGTCATGATTCACTATTCAGAATGCTCAATAAATGAAAGTGACAAAATGCAATGTCACGTCAGTACTCGACATGAAATCAATTCACAGATGGAAATGTATCAGTGTTTGCTCTGGGCACGAGGTGTGTCATGTTTAGAAACAAATCAATAATTTAACCTCAGAAAGTTGGAGATCTGCAAAATGGTCAGGTTGTGTATTTTACATCAAGGTAAACTGTTGGCAACACATCAGATATTTTTTACTTTTTTCGCAGAGAAATATTGAAGTCATCAGATTCAGTAAGTAACAAAGATAACAAATTTGTTGAATTCTGAGAATTCCATTGATGTTTGTATTACATATTGCAATGAATAGCTACTTTTCAAGCTCGGTTTCAGATGGCTTTTGTTGTCTGAGTGGCATTGAGACATAGAGGAACATGTGGCGATATGACAAAGATTAGCAAATATGTCAGCACAAACGATCAGAGGGTGACAAGACCAATGGAATAGACACCACATGTGTCAGTGGCTAGACTCCATATAATGAAAAAGTCATTTTCAATTGGCCAGTGACTTGCCAGATATGTTTAAAGTATTCCGTGTCAGCTCTGATGTCCGTCTGGGCCTCACCAGACAGATTGACCCGCATACGGGCCACAGCATATGCCAATAACTTGAATGGCAATTCAATATATAGACTGGGTGTGAATGGAAATGAAAGTGGTGAAGGACATTTGATATTTGATTCAGAGGAAGAAAGTAAACTGTAATGGCAAAGTCTCCGTGTTGAATTGCTGCACAGTGTTGCGAGCGAGTGAGACTGGATTGCTTGGTTCTTTGTTTCAGCAGGGCGGTGCAAGTGTCCTGAGGCCGAGGTCGATACGTGGTTAGTAACCCCCCCTGGGCGGGCCATTAAGTAGCCCCTGTGCATTGTTTGGGTTATGTCTGGCAGAGACAGATCGATCAGAGTAATCATCTGCATCCGCTAAGGTTTCGTGTTTGCCAGTTGAGTTTTGCGTGTTTGACCTGATTTGGGCAGGTGTGGCTGCAGAACTCCAGTGGTCAATTTTACCACAGGGTGTCATGTGACCCTCCGAGTACATGCAATGACCAGCAAGCTCATTGCTTGCTTAATCAACCACGCCCCGAGCTTGCAGAGAAAAAAAAGGGAGCAAAGTTTTGCAAAACTTGCAGAACCGAGATAACCATTGTTGTCTCATTGTTACAGCTTCCCGCAATGAAAATAAACACAGCCTCCCTAATTCATTAACAGATGTTGCAAACAAAATGCAGGTCACGACCTCATAAATTAAACTGCTAAGGACCATGCAGCTAGTGTCCATAGATGTGTGTTGTTTTTGGTGGGTCTGAGAGCTAAGTGTCCGGTGGTGGTGTAGGACGCCGGTGGTGGTGTAGGACGCCGGTGGTGGTGTAGGACGCCGGTGGTGGTGTAGGACGCCGGTGGTTGTGTAGGACGCCGGTGGTTGTGTAGGACGCCGGTGGTGGTGTAGGACGCCGGTGGTGGTGTAGGACGCCGGTGGTGTAGGACGCCGGTGGCGGTGTAGGACAGTGGCATTGTCGGACACCGCTGCTCTCTCAGCTGAGGCCCCTTATCACACGCTTAATTGTACCCGTCCACACAGGCTACACTTACTTTCCAGAACAAACCAAGGAACATCTTAATCAAGCTTTTAAAGTGAAATCTCCCGACGTGGTACAAAAAAGAGAGCGTAATTAGTCGTAGTTTGGCTGAGTATGTAGAGGATATCTCGAGTGTAAATAAAGTTGGTGAGTTTGATTGTGTTTGGTGCGGGTCTGCACGGAGCTGCATATGATGGATGATAAAGCTTGGGAGACGAGGGGATAAGTACCAACGTTGGCTTTGTTGACATTGACTTATGGGAAGACAAACATTTGTCCCTTGCTTAATGTCTCCCTGAGGCATGATTAAACTCAAACTCAACTAAATTAATGAAATGTCCACGCTTGATTTTAAGTATTTACCCACTGTATGCGGCCTATTGTGAAATGACGTTGAGTTGTTTATGCTCTGCGTGAGGCTTGGCAGAGAAGGATCGCTTGCAGCCAAACATTTCAAACATTATTGATTGATTCAGCCTCACAGGACTTGTGGGTTAGTTAGGCCTGGCATGTAGTTCCTCCTTTTAATACTTACGTTCAAAATATTCAGATTTTCTGCATTTTAAGTTGCTCTTGTCTCATTTAAAATGGAAATGGATTCCGTTTCCGCCAATCTAACTTCTTCATTAGCAGCACCTCGGGTTACTTATTTTCTTTGCAAATGTTTAGTCCTAAAAGACTGCAAAGATTGAAAACATTTTAAACGAAAAAAAGTTTATTGGTTTGCTGAGTTGAGTAGTTGGCTCAGCCCTAATCTGGCTGGATAAAGTGAAAGCAACAAAGTTGATTGACCACTGGTCAGTAATGGTATTTCTTCAACAAATGTTAGGTCAAGCAAGTTCACAAATTTGATTTACATCCCCAATTAGATAGGTCAATTGACTAAAAAAAAGCCCAAATTATTTACATATTTTCATAGGTTATTTACGGTAATATCTGGTTATCAAGTTACAGGCGGACCTCATACAAACTTGACACACACAAAATCCTTTATAAATAGGAGTTAAACAAAGCACGCAAGAGTTGTTAACACAAGACATCCGTTACACAAGGACTGTGCTCAAGGCATTGCGTATTTATCGATGAAAAGATTGCAAAGGGAATTGTCGGAAGGTTTTGTGATTTGAGATGACCACTGGGTTGCCGACAGCTAGCAGGGAATTCCTGCAGTCTGATTCAATAATACAGATGGACCCGCCACAGGGATATAGGTCACAGTCAGCCACCAGGACAGTACTACAGATGGACCCGCTGGGGGGATATAGGTCACAGTCACCTGCCAGGACAATACTACAGATGGACCCGCTGGGGGGATATAGGTCACAGTCAGCCACCAGGACAGTACTACAGATGGACCCGCTGGGGGGATATAGGTCACAGTCACCTGCCAGGACAATACTACAGATGGACCCGCTGGGGGGATATAGGTCACAGTCAGCCACCAGGACAGTACTACAGATGGACCCGCTGGGGGGATATAGGTCACAGTCAGCCACCAGGACAGTACTACAGATGGACCCGCTGGGGGGATATAGGTCACAGTCAGCCACCAGGACAGTACTACAGATGGACCCGCTGGGGGGATATAGGTCACAGTCACCTGCCAGGACAGTACTACAGATGGACCCGCTGGGGGGATATAGGTCACAGTCATATGACAGGACAATACTATAGATGTACCTGCCGGGGGGGATATAGGTCACAGTCACCTGCCAGGGCAGTACTTCAGATGGACCCGCTGGGGGGATATAGGTCACAGTCACCAGCCAGGACAGTACTACAGATGGACCCGCTGGGGGGATATAGGTCACAGTCACCTGACAGGGCAGTACTATAGATGTACCTGCCGGGGGGGATATAGGTCACAGTCACCTGCCAGGGCAGTACTACAGATGGACCCGCTGGGGGGATATAGGTCACAGTCACCAGCCAGGACAGTACTACAGATGGACCCGCTGGGGGGATATAGGTCACAGTCACCTGACAGGGCAGTACTACAGATGGACCTGCCGGGGGGGATATAGGTCACAGTCACCTGCCAGGGCAGTACTACAGATGGACCCGCTGGGGGGATATAGGTCACAGTCACCTGACAGGACAGTACTACAGATGGACCCGCTGGGGGGATATAGGTCACAGTCACCTGCCAGGACAGTACTACAGATGGACCCGCTGGGGGGATATAGGTCACAGTCAGCCACCAGGACAGTACTACAGATGGACCCGCTGGGGGGATATAGGTCACAGTCAGCCACCAGGACAGTACTACAGATGGACCCGCTGGGGGGATATAGGTCACAGTCACCTGACAGGACAATACTATAGATGTACCTGCCGGGGGGGATATAGGTCACAGTCACCTGCCAGGGCAGTACTACAGATGGACCCGCTGGGGGGATATAGGTCACAGTCACCTGCCAGGACAGTACTACAGGTGGACCCGCCAGGGGGATATAGGTCAAGGTCATCCGCCAGGAAAACACTACAGATGGGCCCGCCGGGGGGATATAGGTCACGGTCACCCGCCAGGACAATACTACAGATGGACCCGCCAGGGGGATATAGGTCAAGGTCACCTGCCAGGACAATACTACAGATGGACCCGCCGGGGGGATATAGGTCAAAGTAACCTACAAGGACAATACTACAGATGGACCCGCTGGGGGAGATATAGGCCACGGTCACCTACCAGGACAATACCACAGATGGACCTGCCAGGGGGATATAGGTCACAGTCAGCCACCAGGACAATACTACAGATGGACCCGCTGGGGGAGATATAGGTCACAGTCACCTGCCAGGACAATACTACAGATGGACCTGCCGGGGGGATATAGGTCACGGTCACCTGCCAGGACAATACTACAGATGGACCCACCAGGTTACGGTCACCCCTCCCCCCACCCCAGGGCAATACTACAGAGGGACCCGCCAGGGGTGGGGGTATATAGGTCACGGTCACTCCCCAGGTCAATCAAACAAGGCAATCCTCACACACAGGTAGAAAACTCCTAAACTGTTGAATATCAAATTCACTGCTAATCCATTCAAGACATTGTATCTCTCACACACACACACACACACACACACACATATACACATCTATATTTAGGACAAGCTCATTAGGTTTGAAACAAGGATTTTTTTCCCACATCATCATTATCTGTGTAACATTATATGCTCGTTAAACCACCAGTGCTTACCAACCAATGAACTAAATCAGTCAGTAGAAAGCAACATGGAATATCAGTAGATACAGCAGGAGTATACATAGGAAAACCTCATGTTGAACACAGTCAAATCAAATAGTACTTTCCCAATAGAAATCTTAGGCAAAATATTAACACTAAACATGACTTATTGCTGATAATGTGTGATCCATATACATACACCATGTCCGTATGCAAATGAGGTATGGAATCATACATAAGTACCATATTTGGGCATCAGATTTGACCACCATATTTGGCCTCCAAATCTTTTTTGGAAGATCAAAATAAGAAAAAATCTGACTCTAAAGTTGTGTTTTTCAATTATCTTTAAACTATCAAATCACAAGCAAAATACATATCACATGTATAAAAGATATTTAGAAATATACTTCCATGAAAGGCAAGATATTTGTTAGATACACAAGAGATATGTATGGAAGGCCGATATGAGGTAATGTAAGGTGCGGAATGCATGTCTGTCTGTGCGACTTCCTTGATATCACTTGCCAGTCGCACAGTAACATTCCAGCAAAAATTAGCAAGCTAATGCCACAAAATACATCATACAAGATTGGCAGGCATTGTCTGGCCGTATCAAATGGAAACATTTCTTAGAACGCCTTCGTGTTTGCAAGACTTCAATTTCAAATGCATTATTATCTCAAATCAGATTGAGAAGACTTTATTGAAACATCATCCAAATGCTGTTGCCATGGAAACACCTCGTAAAAATTGTTCGTTCTAATCAATGTTTAATCTAAATTACTTTCAAAATTTAGTTTTCTTTTCTCAGAGCAAGGTTTTATGAGTTCAGAAACATCAAAGGTACTTTTTATGTGAATTGACAGTTTGAAATATCAATGATTTTATCAAATTCAAACCTTTTAATATTTTCAGTCATGCTGGGTTTTCATTTAGAAGATATCCAAATGATAAATCGTGAAATGACAGATTTGTAGCAACTTTGAAGCTTTTCTTCATATTTGTAATCTTAATTCCAAACATTTGAGAAATTAGATATGACAACATCTTATTCAGACCTGAAACCTTAGCCCTTTTTAACGGCAAAGATCTCAGGTTTTTGAAAGTTTTTCCGCTTTCCTTGATATTTCATGGAGTCTTTACTTTTACTTTATTTGATAAGTATAAACTAATTAGAAATTTATGATATGTGATGTTTAGTACATGTTTAGTGAGATCTCCGAGACACATTGCCAGAAACTGGCTGAGTATGCTACAATCAAGTTCTCATAATCCCAATCACCACCAGAGGGCGACATGGTAAACCTATCACCTCTGTACAAGGTTCAGCTTACTGTCTGTCTTATTTATTTTCTTTCTCTAGATCTACTCGGATTGATAATATGATATATTTGACCCTTTTCATAAACAACTATTGGGAGAAATAAAACAGGAAACTACTTCTCAAGGGGAGCAGACATTTTCTAGGGCAGTAATTAGGTGGAACAATATCAAAGATGGCCGCTATTTTTATAATTTGAATTCTTTTAATCTTTTATACTTTTGATTGAACTTACCATAACAAAAATGTTCAAAAGTTAAAAAATGAACTCTAATACAACTCAAGGCAACTTTACAATTGATAGCAAAAAATGTTAGCATGCTAACCACATTTATAACACTCTGAAAGTTCTGGAGCACATGGCCAGTAAAAGTTGGACAGGACGAATACTAATCTGGGTTGACCAGAGTCAGTATTTTGCATGTGCCTCTGGTGGAGAGTATGTCATAATCCTAAATAAACTGCCACTGAGTTTACTACAATGCTCATAATCCTAAACACACTGCCAGAAAGTGTCTGAGTTTTACTACAATGCTCATAATCCTTAACACATTGCCAGAAAGTGTCTGAGTTTTACTACAATGCTCATAATCCAAGACACACTTCCAGAAGCCAGTTTACATGTTTACCCTATGTTAATTATCTCCAAAGTTACCTAGAATGACCTCTCTGCAAACCAATGACATCTGTCCTTTTAGAGTCTTATCCTTGTTTAATATTTCTGTGGTACAACATTATATGTTTATCTTCATCGTCAGATTCTCTTCAGGGCACACAGCCTTAAATATAATTCTCATTTGTAAAACTGATTTCCTAGAAAACAGAGCAACGCCCAACAAATATTTCTTCACTTTGAAATTGATATTTTAGTCTTTTTTGGAAATTTATGATCTATACCATATGGTGACCTCCTACATAGATAATAAAATATATACATAGATATTTATATTTGTTATTTGTTGAGTCCCTTTGTTAGATTCTAGTTTCATTTTTCTTGCTCACCATGATAAAGAATTACCTCACCTGTAATATTACACTGCAGGTTTATTGCACTTTTTGTTATCTTACTTATAACTTCATGAAATTTGAATTTAGGATTTATTTTTTTTGTATATTTTGTTACATTGAAGGATGGTAAAAAGAAGATAATGTTCAAAACATCTTTTCCCCAAAACTTTATGTGAAAATAGATAATTTAAGCTGTAACAGAAATTGAAGCAGTAACTTTCTCAGGCTAATGAGACATGGTTGTCGGCAAACTGTTGACAATTTTATCTTGAATATCATGTATATACTTCCTATAGATATGTTATTGGAGAGCAGATCTGTGTCTAATTGGGTGGATGGCAGAGTGTAGCTGTCATGTGTCAATGTTTTATTAGAACTGACCCTATCCGGTCCTCCATTTGTAGCTAATTGTCAATGAACATTTCTTCTATATCATTTCATTTTGTTCAATTGTTCATCGCTTCTATTTAGTTACTTGTCAGCATCTAACACAGCTTGGCTTCTCAGATACTGATAATTGACTCGCATGCAATGCAATGCGGCCATTTAGGTTTTGATATAATGAGACTATCCAGCTGTCTGGGTATCGAAACGGTCCGCGATATGGACAAAACTTTAACACAAACTTTTTTCCGATGTAATTTTGGTTTGGCTTTTTATATTTGGTAATAGTGAACAGGGCAGACATAAGAAGCTCTTAGAGATACTTGATATTTGGTATGTTTTAATATGGACAACCATCACAGTCAGGTTTGGAGCAATGCGTCTTGCATACCGGGTACTTAGCAGTGTATGTCTGTCATCGCATGCGAGTCCTGTGGGCTCGAGCATTGCTCGGATTCTATTTTGCCCTTATTGATTATGCCAAATCGGACATGATTGAAATCAATTTTAGTTTGATTTTGTCATATTCAGTGTTGGAATTGTATTTGATATTTATAATGCAAAATTATTCCCACAAGACAGACAGTGAAACAGAAGTAATATCTACTGCTTAATGCAATCCATGTGTGGTACTTTACCCAACTCTTATGGGAACATGATTAAAAGACAAACATGATTAAGTCATGACTCAGTAAAGAATACCGTTATCGATATTTTAAGACATGATTTCATACAATATGACACAATTGAGTATTAATTGAGCTGACAGTGATGAGGTGTGCAGTGATGGGATGGACCAGGAATCTCTGGGGGGAGAGTAAAAAGTGATAAAGTGAGCACGGCAGTCTGGAGGAGAGACAAGAAGATAACACACCACCTGCATTCACCTGCGAGCACCCCACTCCCTCCCACCACTCATAGTGGCAGTCTGGCACCTATCACCTCCTGATAGATGTCCTACTCAGAGGGTCTCAGGTCCTCAGAATATGTCAGGAGGTCAGAGGTCACAGAGAGGAGGATACGTGGGAGGTAATATTCTCTGGAAGTTGTTTAGGAGGCAACCATTTATTATTATTTTATCTTGTATGTCAGTGTGTCATACTAGACCATAATATTTCAATAATAAACCAGAATAATCCTTATTGATGCATTCACATATATAGTCTCTGCGTGGGACTTTCCTTTGGGTACATATTAGGGTTAATTGCCATTTTGAGATTGGCAGCATGAGGCATATTGAGTGAAGGCAACATTGGGGATGATAATATAGAGGTATGATTACGATCCCTGCGTGTCATCACCGAATCATCAAATATCCAATCTGAAAAGGTCAGAGGTCAACTAAATGGCACACAATGTAACCTTCACACCTGATTATCTGACTTAACAGTTGATCACACCTTTACTTTACTTTGCATATCTTTGACTTTGTCAGCCGTTGTCAGAAGTGAAAGATTGTTAAACATTTAGAATCCAGGAGGATGGTGATATCGTAATATTATTCTTTTGAATTGTTATTATTTTAAAGTGCCATCAGCATCAGATTTATTTTGATATAAGTATTACACAGCATAGATTTGTTTGCCATTCCCTGCATTATACTCAGGAGAAATCTAATCCAGGGAAACCTATTTATTTCTGTGAAACATGCAAACCACCTTCAGAAATAATTGTCAATTATTCTTATCACTGGTGTGTATATACAGAACAACATTCAATCTCAGAGTTGAAACATATCCATCAACTTCTGCTCGTATTTCAACCAATCATATTCACAGGTGACCAGCATGCCCTGACTACTTTGAGGCTTGAGAGTATCATGAGAAGTCCCAGAAGAGGGTAGTAAACATGGCAAGTCTCCAGAGTTAGAAACTTGTTTCTCAGATAATTACCTCTTGTAACTCCAGCGCCTACCTAATTTGAAAATGTTACAACATTAATAAGCTATTATATTCTTCAATTTTGTTGTTAATGCAAATTGAGTTTGAATTCAGAAGAAGGCTTGCATCAATACAATATGGGATTTATTTTTATGTTTGTCTAAACTGACTCACCCCAAGGCTGGGGGATACATATGATACACAAACTTAAAGTTGTTTTTTGTTTTATATTTTGATTTGGATGTGCTCTGTGCTGTGTATCAGATGTATGATGGATGGGACTGGCCACGAAGGATTGCCAGCATCGCTCGTGGTTTGGGGCGTAAACATATTTGTCTGCATACTAAACATTGCAAAACTCTGAAACTGATTTTCATTTCACTGCTCATGTTTTAGTGGAGTCATCAGCAATAGATTCACAGGATATTTACTGATGAGCATTGTTCAGAGAGAGAGATGGCATTAATGGCACTGTTATCTACTAATGCTGCTGCTGCTGCTGTTCTCGTATAGAGTGACATGAATGCCTGATAGTCGGCACGCAGATCTACCATCTGAAATAGGAGAACACTTTGTACACAATCCAGTAAATGATACCTCACTACCTTAAACACATCATCAAATACAAAGTAGGATCATTATAGTTTTGGAGAGATTGATGTTGATATGTTTACTTGCAAAGTTTCTATAGATTAGGTGGAAAGGCATGAGTGAGTATTGAACAGGAATTAAGGAGGTCAGGTTCAGAGATGTGCAAAATGTCAATGTGTAAAGTAATAGTTAGACTACAATGACAATACGCACAGTCTGGCATACCCTGTAGAATATTCTACATCAACTAAATAGCACTATGAGTAACTGTGAAACTCCAGAGGAATATTCATAGGGAAGAATCATAAGAAAAGGTTAAACTTAGCATCACAGGAAATAGTCAAGATTATTATCACAAGAAGTAGTCAAATTTGATATCATAGGAAATGGTCAAGCAAGTTCATGTGGTCAAGCAAGTTCATGTGTTCAATATCACAGGAAATAGTCAAGTTTGTTATCATAGAAAATAGTTAAGTTTGATGTCATAGGAAATAGTCAAGTTTGACATCATAGAAAATAGGCAAGTTTGATAACATAGGAAATAGGCAAGCAAGTTCATATGTTCAATATCACAGGAAATAGTCAAGTTTGATATCATAGGAAATAGTCAAGTTTGACATCATAAAAATAATCAAGCTTGATATCACAGGAAATAGGCAAGTTTGATATCATAGTAAATAGTCAAGTTTGACATCAGAGGGAATAGTCAAGTTTGAGATCACAGGAAATAGTCAAGTTTGATGCCATAGGAAATAGTCAAGTTTGATATCATTGGAAGTTGTCATTTGCCATGTTGTGAAAAAAAATGTCAAATAGGGTTTCATAAAGAATGGTCAAATTCTGTGTAAAAGTTAGCAATTTCTGTTGTCTGTAGAGTGGTGCCCTCTGGTGTCCAGATTGGGGAGCTATGAGAAGTTGCCGCACCAGATATGTTAACATACTGGCTCAATGTGTCTCATATGTTATACATTGTATTTGGTCCCGGTGTCAGCATGGTCCCAGAGTCAGCATGGTTACAGTGTCAGCACGGTTACAGTGTCAGCACGGTTACAGTGTCAGCATGGTCCCAGTTGCTGCTTGGTGCTAGTGTCAGCATGCATTGTATGTGGTCCCAGTGTCAGCATGGTCCAAATATCAGCATTTACTGTATCTGATCCCATTGTCAGCATGGTCCTAAATTCAGTATGGACTGTATGTGGTCCCAGTGTCAGCATAGTCCTGATGGCATCATTGTATCTGGTCCCATTGTCAGCATAGTCCAAATTTCAGCATTTACTCTATCTGGTCCTAGTGTCAGCATACTCCATATATCAGCATTTGCTGTATCTGGTCCAATTGTCAGCATAGTCTAATTATCAGCATTTACTGTATCTGGTCCTTGTGTCAGCATAGTACAATTATCAGCATTTACTCTATCTGGTCCTAGTGTCAGCATAGTCCAATTATCAGCATTTGCTGTATCTGGTCCAATTGTCAGCATAGTCTAATTATCAGCATTTACTGTATCTGGTCCTTGTGTCAGCATAGTACAATTATCAGCATTTATTGTATCTGGTCCTTGTGTCAGCATAGTACAATTATCAGCATTTACTGTATCTGGTCCTTGTGTCAGCATAGTACAATTATCAGCATTTACTGTATCTGGTCCTTGTGTCAGCATAGTACAATTATCAGCATTTACTGTATCTGGTCCTTGTGTCAGCATAGTACAATTATCAGCATTTACTGTATCTGGTCCTTGTGTCAGCATAGTATTTTCAGCTTTCATTAGACACCTGATCATATGTGCACTTTCTTGCAGTGAGTAACAAGACCAATGCTACTCTTGTGAAATGACTTGACATACAAGATTGTTATCATGTGTGTTTTATCTGAACATGCTTTCTTCACATACTTATGTACACTTGACATTTGCCAGCTGATAATTCAGTTCCCCTTTGCATATATAACCCCAATACATCAGCTAGTGAGCTGCCATGTACACCTAACCCCTTCTCTCCAGCAGGTGAACATTAAAACCACGTTTTTATATTATAAACCCACTTCTGAAGGCTTTTTCTGAAGGCAACTGCACCCAGATGTAGCTCGTATATTAACCCAGATGTGTCACTGAAAATGTTGTCCCACCAAAAAATGGCATCTGATGTTCTGTTTCAAATTATTGTAATCAGTGAATTCATAAGGCATATATATATATGTTGTTTGGTGATCACGACCTGTCTTTGCTAGTTTGTGGCCGCCTTTGCCAAGCCTAGCCAGATTCATCGGACTGCTCTAGCACAACAAATTGCAGTTGTATCTGTCAGATCTGATACTGCTGTTTATACAACGCACAAATTTATTGTCATTCCATGTTGTCAATTACTGTCAGTCAGGAGGGAACTGAACACATAACAGATCCAATGCCACCGAAATCAGAAACAAGGCTAACCCATATTATCTGAGACATTGCTAGCAAACACTAGTCCATAGATATCAGCAGTGTGTGTTGGTTTTTATCCTTCACTGCATATAGCGCTTGGCATTGGGCCAACTCCATAAATCCCAATTTTACAGCAAGCATGTTTTCTTGGGAAAGGCAGAAACATTAGAAAATCAAACGAGTATCATGTATTTGTTTTTCAAGCTTTAGGCAATGGCGTAATACATGCCGACATCGCATGGGAGACACACGGCACTGTCAGTTACTCACAATTTATGGGTCTTAGAAATTTGTGCCTCTCAACAATATTTTTGGCCTTAGAAAATTAGATGCTTAAAATATTAGGAAAAAGAACAAATCATGGCAATGAATGGAGTGTGCTGTGGCATGTGGCATCTTTGTCATAAACTTGACTAAATGGAGCAATTCCAAGCCCAGTAATTGGTGGATGTTAATTGGAAGTTTTGTTCGCTTTTCAAGAAATATTAATTAATATGAATTCTTGGCTTTGACATTTGAGGGAATAAACAGTTTGTTGTAAGATGGCTGACAATTTAATTGTTGCCACAAGCATTAATATATACATATATATGTGTGTGTATGTCTGTATTTATTAATATAACTATAACTATAACTATATTTATATTTATATGCATAGAACATATATGTATAAGTATATAAGGATGTTGATCATAAATGAGGTATTAGTTGACATAATATTCTTTGAGTTTATCCTATTTGTGGCTGCAGTTTATAGCAGTCCAGAAAGGTGTGCAGTGTCAGATAATGAACCGTTATAGTTCATACTCACAGTATCAAGTGGTAGGAATTACTAGGAACACATTTACCTTCAATTATGCACCATATCTTAAATTCACAAAGTGTTCAAAAGAAATGTTTCCAATGTATAATGATATTTCAATGTGTAGTATACACTCAAATCCAACTTTTCAGCACTTGAGGACAAAAATAGTATAAATAGGTCAAAGTAAACATTTGTTTTACACAATATATAAATGGTCACTAGGCACTGCTTTGTTAGATAAATGATGTTTGACCTGATGTGAGATTTAATTTATTACAGTTTATATTTCTGTGAAATATGATAAGCTATATGTGTATGGAATGGGCAATGCCATCAATCCAATGGTTTTAAAAAGGAACTTTTAGAAATTGCTTTTAGAAGTTTAGAAAGGTTATTTTGTGCAATAATCAGAAACTTAAATGTCAAGTAAACAACTTTATCATGTTCATAATGAGGTGTTCTCCATTACGTGAGGAAAAAAAACAGGGTTGAACCCTCTGTGCTAGTCCCAACGGAGGATATGTCAGTACTAATAAGGCCTGAAAAAAGAAGCTTGTTTCTGATTTCTCTATCTACCCCAGCTCAAACCAGCTGCCCTAAAGTTGTTTTTGGACTTTCTAGTTTCTAGTGAAAAGACATAGATTCAGTTAAAATTTCATTTCAGTATAGCTGTTCTCAATATATTTGATCACTTTTAACAAAAATAAAAAAAATAGATAAAAATGAAGGTCTACCCCCATCCTATTTTTTCATGGCATGTTATCAGAAACAAGTTTATTTTTTGGCCTTAACAGAAATGTCCCATAAAGATGGTAGAGAGTGAAATATGGCACCTGCAACAAGGACAGACCAAACACAGGCCTAACCTCCACGTCATCCATTTTAATTGGCAGTCTCATGCAAATGTTCACAAATCCCGGCCACATTTTGTACGTCTCTTATTTTTCTGACAGGCGAGATCGTCTTTTTATTTGGTTTGCATATTCATGCCAACTTATATGGAGGAATCTATTAAGATAACGAGCATCTTTGATCGTTGTTTAACTCCATCGGAGGTGTCTTTATGTGCTATCCCTCGCTACCCCATCATATATCTTTTTGTCCCGTCACTTAAGTTGTCGTTTTTCTCCACTAAACATTTAGGTTTTACATGGCGTGGATTAGGCTAGCCATAAACATAATTTTTAGCCAGAGCGTCTGCAAATGAAACACTTTGCTAATCCAGCCCGGGCTGATATGGGCTTTATGGGAATTTATTAGGAGCGATTTTCATGCATAAGTGAATGCGTGATCATAATTACACAATATGTAATGTCACTTCTATCAAAATGTTGTCAAATATTTAGCATCAGAGTGCAGAGGCATTCTAACACACCTCACTGTTCTTACATTTTGTTCTCCTTTCATCTTTTTTTCTGGTCGTATTCTAATCTCATGGTAGTTGCATGAAAGACAAAAAACCTTGCTCTGGGAATGCCGTAAAATCAGTCTGCATGCTTGGCTTAAATGGAAAAATGACAAGTAAAGGAAGGATAATTCACGTCTAATTATTATCACATTTATTATTAAGACATGTATGATAATGTTACAATTAGATATAACGAGACCTATATACGGTAGATACAGGGAGACCTATATACGGTAGATACAGGGAGGCCTATATATGGTAGATACAGTAGATACAGGGAGGCCTATATATGGTAGATACAGGGAGGACTATATACGGTAAATACAGGGAGGCCTATATACGGTAGATACAGTAGATACAGGGAGGCCTATATACGGTAGATACAGTAGATACAGGGAGGCCTATATATGGTAGATACAGGGGAGGCCTATATACGGTAGATACAGGGAGGCCTATATACGGTAGATACAGGGAGGCCTATATATGGTAGATACAGGGAGGCCTATATATGGTAGATACAGGGAGACCTATATACGGTAGATACAGGGAGGCCTATATACGGTAGATACAGGGAGGCCTATATATGGTAGATACAGGGAGGCCTATATACGGTAGATACAGGGAGGCCTATATATGGTAGAGACAGGGAGACCTATATACGGTAGAGACAGGGAGACCTATATACGGTAGATACAGGGAGGCCTATATACGGTAGATACAGGGAGGCCTATATATGGTAGATACAGGGAGACCTATATACGGTAGATACAGGGAGGCCTATATACGGTAGATACAGGGAGGCCTATATATGGTAGATACAGGGAGGCCTATATACGGTAGATACAGGGAGGCCTATATATGGTAGAGACAGGGAGACCTATATACGGTAGAGACAGGGAGACCTATATACGGTAGATACAGGGAGGCCTATATACGGTAGATACAGGGAGGCCACTCTCAGCATATATCATGCAGAACATGAAGTGTGGTTTGAGGACTGGGGGTGATTATTGGGTTAGATAGAATGTGAGATCGTGTCCGGCCACTGCACCCACTGCCCTCCGTGCTCCCTCGGGCCCTGCTCAGACTCTAACCTCGCCAGCTAAAACACTCAGAAAAAACTCAGCCAATTTTGCAGTCTTCTATAGTGAGGTGAGAGCAGCGCCCTCCAGTGGACTCCAGTGGAGTAAAGAATTGGTGTATATTACACAGGGGACCCGTCCATGATGCTGCTTCTTGGACAAGCCAACTTGTTCCATTTTTCATGTGTCAAACTTACGAGTTTTAATTTGTAGGGAAACACTGATAATTGGGAATGTTTGGCCCCTTGAAGGATTATAGAGATCGAGAAATGCACCTCAGTTTTTTTAGAAGTGAAAAGCAGGGCAGGGCTGGGTGACTCAGTCATGCCTGCCAGGTTAATGATAAAGGTTCAGTGCATGACAAATGGCAGTGCCCTCTTGTGAGACCTTCTGCAACTACAAGGTTGCAGTTTGGATCATTTGACTTGTCATTACAAATAGAACATGAACAGGTTTTGCCAGTGACTGCCTTTAGCATAGAATACTATCATGCTAAATGTTCAGTTGGTCAATGATTTGACAAGCTCAAAATCAACATGTTAAATATAGCATTTGGTCTTTAAAAGCATCACTTCTAACAATATATTTCTTTCTTTAATCAATATTTCATAAAGTTATACTTTTTATGTGTTTGCATGTTATTTACAATTTGAGTCAATAAAACAATTTTTATATAATATTAGTTTGGCAATTTGATTTTACATTTACAGAAAATCTGCACAAGTGAGCTAGTAAATAAATACACTTGGTAAAGCAATAGATCTCAGTCTGTTGTGGCTTCTTTGGTAGAGGTGGTCGGTTCAAAAACAATAGTACATTCAATCAGTACTATTCAGCAAACCTGATGAAATATGAATTATTGCAATTAGATAATTATTTTGCATTGTTATTTTTATTGTAATATATGACATTTAAATCTCCCTGTGAAAATGTTTTAATTTCCATTTCAGGTATGTGTTTCTATCATTACTGCATAAGTTGGTAAGTTTTGCATTTAATTACGTCTAGTCAGTTTCATCCTGGTGCATCCTGGGACAAATGGAGGTTGCTTTAGCTACGTGAAGTACTCACACAAGGTATCCCATGGTGCATCCCTCGTTACAACCTCCCTTGTTCTCTCACTTATTTTCTCCCACATACTTTTTATTACACAAATTTATCACATGAAATCATGTTAATTATTAAGAAAATTGCCTGGGACTTGTTGTGTAGAAATGAGATTATATGGCGCTAATACCCCGCGAGACACTTTGCTGGTAGGAGGAGTGAAACTTGGATAAAGCTTGTACTAGTATCTGTCTGACTTACCCGCGTCATGGCAACCAAATGCAACCAGAAAAAATTCCTACCCAAATGAATATAAATGTGAATTAAGTTGCACATCTTGAGTCTTGAACTTTGAGAACATTAGAAACAGATGTTGTTTTGCAGAAGGCTGGTGTGAACTGGCTCAGATATCATTGTGACATGTGCAACCAATCAGAGAGACATGTATGATGCTAATTTCTGGACCACAGGTATATAACGTAACATTCTCGCTTCCAAAGCGAATTAACAAAGTGTTTATATACTGCAAATATAAAGACCAAAAACATTCAATCAATTAGCATTATAAACCTGCATTTAGCTTCCAATCTATTGATATATGTTTAACATTTACAAGAGCACAACAAAGTTTTCATTTGGAATTTATCTCGCAAGTATCAGTCTTTTGTCAACACTCAACTACTCAACAGATATGCAAAATTTGTTTGGAAAAAAATATTATGGCAGAATGTTGTCAATAGGTGAAGTGAGAGAATGAAGTGGGAAGTGTCTGAATCACGGGAGTTTGTCTGCCACAACTCGACGTTTGATCTGTGTTTTTTAATTCAAAATTATTTTTCACAGCAAAAGCTCCCCTCTCGGCACAAAGGTACATTTGAGCTAATTGGGAAGAAGACTGAAAAGGTGAATGTGAATAATTGAAATTGTATTTCCTATCTCAGGGGTTTCCACTTCACACTTCAGAATCATGCACAAAACCAGATCAAATGCTGAGGGGAGGGGGAGGGAGGGAGGTCTCAGTAAAGCCATTCAGTCAATTGCTTCCTCTGGCACTTTTATGATTTTAGATGAAAATTAATTTTTCTGATATGCTTTTTTTTATTCTTGAAGATTTTGCATTGTGTTATTCATGTAATACAGGAGGCCTGCAGCCCATATACAAATGATAGATCACGCTTTTATTCTCTCTTAAATCTTTTATGTTTGACGTGAATAATGAAAGCTCCCTGCATAGTGCCGAGGGGTGAGTGCACTGCACATCACGGGATGCGGCTGGGTTAGGTTGCGGAGGCTGGGGAACTCCTTAATAGCCTTAATTCATCACCAGTTACACAACTAAAGTCATACTTATTGTCACATAAACTTTCCTTCAAAAATGCATTGCACATAATTGAACATATCAGAACTTTTTATACTTTTTTCTGTTGAGTTAACATCCACAGTATGTATAGACATCATAAAGCATTGTCCTCTTCAATATATTTAATGATTTTAGATGTAACTTGAGTGCTGATTAATTCATACCAGAAAAGTATAGTCTAATAGGAATAAAAAGATATTTAGTTGAAATGATGAATGTAAGGCAATATGATATTATTAATTGGTTGGCGTTGTTATTAGCAGCATATATATCGACTTTCTCTGTTTGATATAGAGAATCTAACCCAGGACATGTAGAGACACAGAGCAACTTACACTGTGCTCTGATTGCTTGTCAGTGACACCTGCTGGGCAAAATTATTGCAACATTGCATGGCAGCCAGGAGGTCAGTGGCATTTTGACCACTGGTCAGTCTGGTGAGGGGATATACCAAGGATTAGTGCTTAATCCCTTCATATGAACTGACCATAGGTCACTTTTGCTTCATCAGCTTACCTGCCTTTATAATATACTGTGTGGTGGCTGGTTTCCATGTATAATAGGGCCGTGTTGTCATACCTTGCCACCAGGGGGCCCTCTCATCTCCTCCATACCTTCCCCTCCCCTTCTGATAACAACTGACCATAGGTCAATCCCTCTTATCACAAACCTGCCTCCTGTTATCTCCATGCCATTTTCATAAGATCTCAAGTTGATCAGTCCCGAGCGCCCCCTGGAGGGAGAACAGCCATGCCATGTATTCTGACCTTGTTAACTTGCAAATACCTCAAAGTGGCCAGGAGATGTAGAAATCCTGGAGTAATAGCAAGTTTTGGTGATGATAGGAGGGACAGAGGGCGTGCTGACATATAAACAGCACAACAGAATCCCTGTGGTATCCCCGCCAACTTTGAAGACATACTCGCGCTGCGGTGACCAGGATTGCAGCAGATTCAATAAAGATCTATTTGTTTGTGGTGTGGAAATCCTAGACTCTACCTGATAAATTGTCATATCGAGTTGGTGAAGCGCCATCTGGTGGGAAAGGCTGAAGTTTTGTTTGGAATGATCACATATTTGTGATCAGAGCTTAATGGGAGGGGGTCAGGCGGGACATGGCAGAATGACAGGTGCTGATTGATCTACCCTCACTACAGATACACCTATCAATGTCGCAATCATTCCTAGTACAGCCAGCCGCCACCAGGGGTCACTTTGCATGTTTTGAAATGGCTAACAGATATGTCTGAGGAAAGAGTGCTGTCAGATGCTATTTATTCTGGTGAACAGGTGCAAAGTGAGGATGGTTTTCACGCAGCACTTCTTCATTATTAAATTGAGAGGAATTTGATATAGTGATAGTCATGTGTATGCTTCTACGTGTTGGCATTGTTAAAAACTTGTAAGTGTGTCTGTGTATGAAGTGTATTTAATATCAAAAACTAATATAAATCAAATTGGCTTTAACAGCAGAGCTCTTAAGACAGAACTTAAAGTATCAGGCTGCCAGAATTTAAATGAATAGATTTGTAATTAGACTTAGATTGTGGATTGCGAGTTCTTATGTGAGAATTAGGAGATAGGAAACTCTTCTTGTATAGCTGGTCTTGCAAATAATAAGTACAAATTTAGCTGCCGTCTCAAAGCTTCCACCACAAGCATACTGAGATATGGTGATCCACACCATTTTAAAACCAATTAAACATTCTGATGTGAAAAAGTCCGTCATCCATCATCGCGATTTAGATGGCCATACATGAAGATGATTTCTTCCACATTTCTCCTCCAACCAAATTCAAATGTGAAATTTTGTGTAACAATTAATTTCACGGTGAGGTGGATGTGTTACAGGACACAGCCAGAAGGGGGCGCCCAAGCAGGCAACAAAACAAACAATACTTTCCACACGTCTGAAGGAGCAATCAAATTGTAAACTCACTTTGCTAAATTTATTAAATGTAGGACGATATCTTGAATTTCTGATCTAATATTCTCCTATTTGAATTAATGGATTGTCCTAACTTAAATATATATAAGATATATTAGAAAAAGCAAAATTTAAAGGACTGATATAAATTTATTTTCTCTCAAATGGCTAAATATATTCAGTAAAAGCAGATGGTTTGCACAGGTGAGCTGTTTACAAGCGTAGAAGTTGGTGCAAACATGCCAGGCCTGAGCACAAGGTGACCATACATTGAACGGGTAATCAACCGAGGCAATTGATGGCATCCCTTGTCCATGTACCACAGCAGGACAGCAAGTTTCCCCGACTGAGTCTGCACCCTGCTGACTTCTGACCACTGTCACCTCGCCAGGTTAGAGTGTAGAGTGACTCCCGGCGTACATGACTCCCAGCGTACATGACTCCCAGCATACATGACTCCCAGCGTACATGACTCCCAGCGTACATGACTCCCAGCGTACATGACACATAATTCAATCTCAATTTGAGAATTTATTACATACAGTTTTGGAGCTCCAGTATCATAAATTTAATGTAATCTGAACAGAATGAATAAGAACACCTCTTTAATTCAAATTTGTTTCATAAGTTTTCACAATTCATTTTCTTAAACTTTGTTGTTAAAAAAGATCTCCATCATTATGAGTTTGGAAATGAGAGGAGTTTTAATGACGGCTATCTCTATGGCACTTGTCACATGACACTTGGTGAAGGCAAATCCAGTGCAATAGTCTCCTGTGTTAATTGGAAACACAAGAACCAAAAACATCCAAATATGAGCTCCTCCAAACTGTGAAATCCTTTAGCTTTGAAAGGCCTCCCACCGGCTGACGTTTGAGGATCCAGGACGGATCAGTGTGAGGCAGAGATTATTGGATATGCCCATGCGATAGAAGCATAAAAGACACCTCTGTAATGAATAATAAAAGTAAAGTGCTAATAGAAAGGGATGTTTGCTCCAAAATGGTCAGAAACACTGACAGTACAAGAATGAACTTTGTGCGCCACCTGGGGGGAGAGTTGGAAAGTTATCAAAGCCGGGCTGGTAATTTTGGAAAAGCGTCAATGAAGTGCTGCAATTTTCTCATCAAGAATCGAATGCAAACTTCAATTTGAGGAATGTTTTGGCCCCTCCAGCCCCGAGGCCTTCTCGGGCATCTATCAAACTTGCACTGAAAGATAACATTACCTTCTGATTTATTGGTGCATTTGCTATCATTGCTTCTGCTGATGGCAGGTTTTTACCATTTAATTTCTGCTCAGGACTTCTTATACAGCAATGGCTTTGGTGATGTAAAACATTTTGATTTAGTCATGCAATAAAAGTGAAAATGACATGGTAGAATGACTCAGCATTAAAACATGTAGAAAATGATCACCACAGATTCATCAGTCCAATAAATCAATTCATTATTTACATATTAATTTGAAGCATAATTCATTTTATTCAAGATACAAAATAAACTTCAGATCCAATCAACATTTAGTTGCAAATCATTGACAGTATTGCTCTGTGCGGGGTAATTAGGACCATATAATCAAGAACAGGACGGTTGGGAAAGAAATATACACTGAGGGGAGTTTGGATTACAGAATAAAAGCTTGAGATTTGTATTGCAAGTGAAGTTATTATTTATGTTGTAAGTGGAGTTATCTTTTATGATGTAGGTTAAGTTGTCCATTATAATATTTGATGAGTAAGGTAGAGTTGTCCTTTATGATGGAGGTACAGTTGTCCTTTATGATGTAGGTAGAGTTGTCCTTTATGATATAAGTAGAGTTGTCCTTTATGATATAAGTAGAGTTGTCCTTTATGATGTAGATAGAGTTGTCCTTTATGATGTAGATAGAGTTGTCCTTTATGATATAAGTAGAGTTGTCCTTTTTGATATAAGTAGAGTTGTCCTTTTTGATATAAGTAGAGTTGTCCTTTATGATGTAGGTAAAGTTGTCCTTTTTGATATAAGTAGAGTTGTCCTTTATGATGTAGGTAACGTTGTCCTTTATGAAGACGTTAGTTTTACCTATTATGAGTTAAAGAGTTGTCCTTTATGGTGAAAGTAGAGTTATCATTAATGATGTTGTTAGAGAAAATAAGTGGGTAGAGTCATCCTTTATGATGAATGTAGGGTTGTCCTTTATAATTAGATATAGATGTCCTTTATGGTAATGTCATAAAGGAGCCACTGAAACTTAAAATTAGAAAAAAATGCTGACATGATGACAGACACTTTCATTAGGATGCCAAATTTCTTGACTTTACCATCTATTGAAGGGCGTGTCCATGAATGATGGAAGCATTCCGGTATCCGGATCGGAGCATGATACTTATCACGGATACATGTCCAGAGTCAAGCGTCAGGCTGAGTGGGCTAGGCCTAAACATGCAGTATTAACCCGCCAGTGACCCAACCAAAAACACAACTTTACTTGTGTTTGCTGCCTCATATTTCATTGGTGACAGAGTAATTGAGCTTTCAATGGGATCTCTTGCTGGGCCAACCTTTGTTTTGTCATTGTGATTGGCTGAAATTGTTATACATGAACAGTGATTTATTTGCATTGTTCAGCCAGGCCATTGGCATTGAATGACATGGTTAAAACACAATTTAAATAAACCTCAATTTATCTTAACTTGGATTATCTGTGATAATGGATGGCACTTAATGTCAGACAGTAATTAATGTCTTTGATTCCTATCAGTGTAAACATGTTAAAAAACCAGCTGTAAACCAACCAGACCAATGGCCCACTGGTTATACTATCATGGTATAAAATAGGTGTAAACCAACCAGACCAATGGCCCACTGGTTATACTATCATGGTATAAAACAGCTGCAAACCAACCAGACCAATGGCCCACTGGTTATACTATCATGGTATAAAACAGCTGTAAACCAACCAGACCAATGGCCCACTGGTTATACTATCATGGTATAAAACAGCTGTAAACCAACCAGACCAATGGCCCACTGGTTATACTGTCATGGTATAAAACAGCTGTAAACCAACCAGACCAATGGCCCACTGGTTATACTATCATGGTATAAAACAGCTGTAAACCAACCAGACCAATGGCCCACTGGTTATACTATCATGGTATAAAACAGCTGTAAACCAACCAGACCAATGGCCCACTGGTTATACTATCATGGTATAAAACAGCTGTAAACCAACCAGACCAATGGCCCACTGGTTATACTATCATGGTATAAAACAGCTGTAAACCAACCAGACCAATGTCCCACTGGTTACACTATCATGGTATAAAACAGCTGTAAACCAACCAGACCAATGGCCCACTGGTTACACTATCATGGTATAAAACAGCTGCAAACCAACCAGACCAATGGCCCACTGGTTATACTATCATGGTATAAAACAGCTGTAAACCAACCAGACCAATGGCCCACTGGTTATACTATCATGGTATAAAATAGCTGTAAACCAACCAGACCAATGGCCCACTGGTTATACTATCATGGTATAAAATAGCTGTAAACCAACCAGACCAATGGCCCACTGGTTACACTATCATGGTATAAAACAGCTGCAAACCAACCAGACCAATGGCCCACTGGTTATACTATCATGGTATAAAACAGCTGTAAACCAACCAGACCAATGGCCCACTGGTTATACTATCATGGTATAAAATAGCTGTAAACCAACCAGACCAATGGCCCACTGGTTATACTATCATGGTATAAAATAGCTGTAAACCAACCAGACCAATGGCCCACTGGTTACACTATCATGGTATAAAACAGCTGCAAACCAACCAGACCAATGGCCCACTGGTTATACTATCATGGTATAAAACAGCTGTAAACCAACCAGACCAATGGCCCACTGGTTACACTATCATGGTATAAAATAGCTGTAAACCAACCAGACCAATGGCCCACTGGTTATACCATCATGGTATAAAACAGCTGTAAACCAACCAGACCAATGGCCCACTGGTTATACTATCATGGTATAAAACAGCTGTAAACCAACCAGACCAATGGCCCACTGGTTATACTATCATGGTATAAAACAGCTGTAAACCAACCAGACCAATGGCCCACTGGTTATACTATCATGGTATAAAATAGCTGTAAACCAACCAGACCAATGGCCCACTGGTTATACTATCATGGTATAAAACAGCTGTAAACCAACCAGACCAATGGCCCACTGGTTATACTATCATGGTATAAAACAGCTGTAAACCAACCAGACCAATGGCCCACTGGTTATACTATCATGGTATAAAATAGCTGTAAACCAACCAGACCAATGGCCCACTGGTTATACTATCATGGTATAAAACAGCTGTAAACCAACCAGACCAATGTTCCACTGGTTATACTATCATGGTATAAAACAGCTGTAAACCAACCAGACCAATGGCCCACTGGTTATACTATCATGGTATAAAACAGCTGTAAACCAACCAGACCAATGTTCCACTGGTTATACTATCATGGTATAAAATAGCTGTAAACCAACCAGACCAATGGCCCACTGGTTATACTATCATGGTATAAAATAGCTGGAAACCAACCAGACCAATGGCCCACTGGTTATACTATCATGGTATAAAACAGCTGTAAACCAACCAGACCAATGGCCCACTGGTTAAAATATCATGGTATAAAACAGCTGTAAACCAACCAGACCAATGGCCCACTGGTTATACTATCATGGTATAAAACAGCTGTAAACCAACCAGACCAATGGCCCACTGGTTATACTATCATGGTATAAAACAGCTGTAAACCAACCAGACCAATGGCCCACTGGTTATACTATCATGGTATAAAACAGCTGTAAACCAACCAGACCAATGGCCCACTGGTTATACAATCATGGTATACAACAGCTGTAAACCAACCAGACCAATGGCCCACTGGTTATACAATCATGGTATAAATTAGCTGTAAACCAACCAGACCAATGCCCCACTGGTTTTACTACACACCTGGTGATGCAGCATAACGTTCTGAATAGGAATTGTTGATCTCTTCAAACATAAATGCACCACAAGCAATACAAGGAAACTAATATCCCATGGCTTTGATGTGGGCGCGAGACTTAAGCATCTTAACAACTTTAAAAAGTCACTGCTCAGATTTCAGTTTCAAAAACTGAAAGTTATAAGAAATAAAGTCCTAATTACTTCCATAATTTACACTGGATTCATTTTATCATAATTTTCTTTTGAAATATCAGTGATGTGATGCATAATATTGTGTCTTTATTCTTCTTTGGGTTTTTGTCTGTTTCTATAATTTTGTTAATTATGGGCCAGATCTCATAGTTATCTACCACTGAATTGTAACAAGTTCTTAGCCATGCAAATTATGTTCTTGGGGAATTTGTGTAATCTGGTTGGTGATATAAAAAACTGCATTGTCTTTGCAGATGTACATTTAATTACGCAGTCTGGATTGCCAGGAAAGACGTGGTCTTAATCCCAAATATAAAATGTAATTAAAGTAACTTGAACTACAATAAACATTTTTGAAATCCCATGAAATTGAAAATTGGAATTTATTTATTAAACTGCCAAGAAAAAATGAATAATGTATTTTATGGTTAAACATTGACAAATGATCTGAAATAGGAAAATGAATACACATTTTCATTATCGTGTAATATTTCTTTATTGGATATCATTATTGCCACTAATTCATGTCAGAATCAGAAAACAATAGTCAATTGCTCAAGCAGAAAATAAGAGTAATTTGATGCACACTGTGGTCGCTTTCAAGTATACGATTCCTAAAAATTCTAAGAAAAAAATACAAGTGAAGAGATTATTTTATATATTTACCTCATTTGTGTTAGTCATATTGCCAATTAGTTTTATTTAGACTTAAATGAAATGAATTCATCCTCAAAACATGAGTGAATGTTGCTAGTTTACTATCAGTGAAAAGAAACTCTTTTAAAAGCAAATTGAAAACTTATTTATTTCAGAAATACTATGATAATATGGATACAATTGATGAATTATTGGTTAAGATGCGCTGATGAGTGCTAATTCCCTGAAGTGCTACGAGCAAGCAAGTCTTGGTGTATGCGCTATACAAATATTTTATTATTATTATTATTATTAGTTTGTTATCAGTTTGACTTTGATAAGAGGCTTGCTAGTTAGGCAAGGTATGGAGTGGAGGCTGGCAGGAGCGGATTGTTAGATTATAATTAACCCTTGTCATGATGAGAGCTCACAATGTCATTGTGGGTCACTCAGGGAATGTACGATGACAACAGAGAGGTGCTGCCCTCTGCTGGGTCAGTGGTGCTGACTGCCACGTCCATCAATCACGATTCCTCATTGAATTCCCGCCCACGAGGGGTCCGGCCGTATTACCCAACCCTCTGCTTTCTCTGTGAACTTGCTCCACGTGTACCTCGTGATGAATAGAGCTCATATTTTATACATCACAAACATCTGTAATAAAACGTGATTGCCTTGTGTTGGCTGGTCAGTATTAAGACGAGGCAGTCCCTAATAGAAAGCCTCACTTTCTTATTACAAGGTCACTGTGGGTGGTGACCTTAAAAGTTTGTTGTTCTCAATATACCTCTGATTGATTCATTGATCAGCAGGATATATATATATCTAGTATGGGCAATGGAGAATAGTTGCAGCAGCTCAATCTCATACCCCGCCATATTTATAGAACCTGATTATGTGTCATAACAAGATATATGGGTTGGCTCTCCGATCGCTCATTATTCTTCTGCCGGTGATCATTCTCAATGCAGGGACAGAGAACCCTTCTGTGGGCCGCGAGGTCAGTGTGTAGTCCTCATGGTATTTGAAGCTATCATTCAGGTATGGATTACTTGCTTGATGTTGAATAAATAAATAGAAAGGTAAATGACTCATGCTGATGGGACAGGAACAATTGGTTTATTAGCATAAAATTAATCTTGATAATAGTGAGGTATATTTGGGAAGAGTCAGTTGAGGCTGGAGGGAGATATTATCACGTAGCATATGGAGAATGCCTACACTATCCCGCAGAGCATCAGCACAATAGAAAAGATAAATCATAAGCAAAGTTGATGGACATAGAAATTGGAAAAATCTTGTTGGCGTTTGATGTGACATAGCAGAATGATGCAGGGATAAGCAACAAAGCCAAGTAAGAATATGTCTGCCAGTAAACAAGGAATGGACCTTTTCAGAACCCGCCCAATATATGTGCCATAAAACTGTTTGTGAATATCGTCCTAATTGATCTTGGCACTATGCCAGGGTATTCTATATATTTCTATAGGAGTTCAGTGTATAGTCTATATGAAATTGGGACTATGTAATGGAGCACATTTGTCAAGTTACTATGACAACGCCTTTGTTGCATTGTGGGTATAACAAACTATGAGATATACCATGACTAGACAGAACATATCAATACATTTATTTAGTGTATACCCAACTGGTTCTGCAACAACTTTTTTCAACACTAATATAAATCTATATGCGGACAGTAACAGGTGGAACAGGCTTGTAAGCACACAAAGTCATATAGATGACTGCCAAGAAAAAATACATAAAATGCGAGGATAGGAGGCCAGACTAGGGAGTAATTGTTTGTTAGAGGGTTTAGACACGTCTGTCGGTGATAGATGAAGCTATGTCTGCTGTCCACGTCGTCCTCTCGGCCACGATAACAGCTCTCCACTTCTACTGCTGACCTTGCCATGACCTTGAGTTGACCCTGATGAACCCAGGGTCATTGGTCACCTGGGCACACTGTCACTCATAAGTGGTTGTTATAAAAGCAAGGTCAGATCGGGGGTAAATTTTCCATCCATCATCCCAATTATTTCAAGGTTTGACAGACGCGGGGGTAATCCCGCTTGCTGAGAATGATGGTGTCCTATTGAGAGAAATTGTAAAGCTCTAGATTGGTGTGCAGGTTTGCCTGCTTTCCCTCACACACTGTACTGGACACACTCCATGTACTGGACACACTCCAGGTAACTCCATCTACTGGACACATGCTCCATGTACCAACCACACTGCATGTACCACACACACTCCCTGTACCGCACACTCCATGTATCACACACTCCATGTACCCCACACTCCATGTACCGCACACACTCCCTGTACCTCACACTCCATGTATCACATGCTCCATGTACCCCACACTCCATGTACCGCAAACACTCCCTGTACCACACACTCCCTGTACCACACACTCCCTGTACCCCACACTCCATGTACCGCACGCTCTCCATGTATCACACACTCCATGTACTGGACACACTTCATGTACCCCAGACACTCCATGTACTCCACACACTCCATGTACCACACACACTCCATGTACCACACACTCCATGTACCCCACACACTCCATGTACCACACACACTCCATGTACCACACACACTCCATGTACCACACACTTCATGTACCACACACACTTCATGTATTACACATTCCCTGTACTCCACATTCCCTGTACCCCACACTCCATGTACTGCACACGCTCCATGTACCGCCCGCACTTTCGGTACCCCACACTCCTTACATCACACACTGCATGTACCACACATTCCATGTACAGGACACACTCCATGTACCCCACACTCCACATGTTACATGTTCCATGTAATGCACATGAAATGTATCGTAAATCAGAAAATAAATGCTATCATTTCACTTAATGATGTCAGTAATTATAATTCATTTTATATGATATGTACGTTGTTCCTAACTATTTTAAGATATAACCTATTGGAGGAGTAGTCCAGAGTTGCGGTCTGTTTAATGCTAGTTTTTGTGTGGTCTAAGAAGCAGCTTTGTCCCTGTTGACAGACATTACCAGTTCTGTCAACCCACTTTGAATATTAAGAACTATACATTGGAAAATTAAAAACAATAAAACTGATATATTTCACATAGTAACATGAGTTCCTATCCAGAAAATCACAACTTTCTGGCAATTATTTTCTTATTTTTATTTTGAAAACATTGTTTATGAAATCTAGGAAAATGCCTGAAATGTGAACGAAATGTAAACTTTGCTTAACTTTTAACTTTTCTGATTAGTTGTGAAGTTAAAACAAACAGGAAGTAGAAAATGAAGTATTGATAGAAAAATTTTCCTGGAAAGATTAATTTAAGTTGCATTGGGATTTTTGATAAATTTGGTATCAACTCGAGAAGAATGACTCACAAATGACTCACGAATGACTCACAGACCCCACATCTACACCAGGAATATTAAATAGTCAATGACCACATAGTAGACTCAAACTTTAAAGTGTACCTGCAAACATAAAATCTGGATCATCATAGTGATAACAGTGACAACATGGTCTGTAACAATATGGTCAACAGTGACAATATGGTCTGTAATCCTCTATGATGGTCTGTAATCCTCTATCATGGTCTGTAATCCACTAATATGGTCTGTAATCCTCTAATATGGTCTGTAATCCACTAATATGGTCTGTAATCCTCTAATATGGTCTGTAATCCTCTAATATGGTCTGTAATCCTCTAATATGGTCTGTAATCCTCAAATATGGTCTGTAATCCACTAATATGGTCTGTAATCCTCTAATATGGTCTGTAATCCTCTATCGTGGTCTGTAATCCTCTATCATGGTCTGTAATCCTCTAATATGGTCTGTAATCCACTAATATGGTCTGTAATCCTCTAATATGGTCTGTAATCCTCTATCATGGTCTGTAATCCACTAATATGATCTGTAATCCTCTAATATGGTCTGTAATCCACTAATATGGTCTGTAATCCTCTAATATGGTCTGTAATCCTCTATCATGGTCTGTAATCCACTAATATGGTCTGTAATCCTCTAATATGGTCTGTAATCCTCTAATATGGTCTGTAATCCTCTAATATGGTCTGTAATCCTCTATCGTGGTCTGTAATCCTCTATCATGGTCTGTAATCCTCTTATATGGTCTGTAATCCACTAATATGGTCTGTAATCCTCTAATATGGTCTGTAATCCTCTATCGTGGTCTGTAATCCTCTATCATGGTCTGTAATCCTCTAATATGGTCTGTAATCCTCTATCATGGTCTGTAATCCTCTAATATGGTCTGTAATCCACTAATATGGTCTGTAATCCTCTAATATGGTCTGTAATCCTCTTATATGGTCTGTAATCCTCTAATATGGTCTGTAATCCACTAATATGGTCTGTAATCCTCTAATATGGTCTGTAATCCTCTAATATGGTCTGTAATCCACTAATATGGTCTGTTATCCTCTAATATGGTCTGTAATCCACTAATATGGTCTGTAATCCACTAATATGGTCTGTAATCCACTAATATGGTCTGTAATCCTCTAATAAGGTCTGTAATCCACTAATATGGTCTGTAATCCTCTAATATGGTCTGTAATCCTCTATCATGGTCTGTAATCCACTAATATGGTCTGTAATCCTCTAATATGGTCTGTAATCCTCTTATATGGTCTGTAATCCTCTAATATGGTCTGTAATCCACTAATATGGTCTGTAATCCTCTAATATGGTCTGTAATCCACTAATATGGTCTGTAATCCACTAATATGGTCTGTAATCCACTAATATGGTCTGTAATCCTCTAATATGGTCTGTAATCCACTAATATGGTCTGTAATCCACTAATATGGTCTGTAATCCTCTAATATGGTCTGTAATCCTCTAATATGGTCTGTAATCCACTAATATGGTCTGTAATCCACTAATATGGTCTGTAATCCTCTAATAAGGTCTGTAATCCACTAATATGGTCTGTAATCCACTAATATGGTCTGTAATCCTCTAATATGGTCTGTAATCCTCTATCATGGTCTGTAATCCACTAATATGGTCTGTAATCCACTTATATGGTCTGTAATCCTCTAATATGGTCTGTAATCCACTATCATGGTCTGCAATCCACTAATATGGTCTGTAATCCTCTAATATGGTCTGTAATCCACTAATATGGTCTGTAATCCACTAATATGGTCTGTAATCCACTAATATGGTCTGTAATCCTCTAATATGGTCTGTAATCCTCTAATATGGTCTGTTATCCACTAATATGGTCTGTAAATCACTCAAATTGTCAATATTCCATTAAAATGGTCCATAATCCAATGCCTGTAATCGTATGGAAAATCAGCAGAACTTTTTGCGAGTGTTATTCAGTGTAGACACACAGCAATAGACAAAAATTGACAGAATTGAAATGGTCGTTCAAATGGCACAACTCTTTGGGGAAAGGAAAGTTTACTTTTGGCATCATGGGAATATGGCGGGTGTTTGTTCAGAATTTACATTTATATGAGTAACGTTCAAACACGCAAGATCACATATTGAGGTGATGTAGCAGTAAAGTGGAACGAAATGAGCACCATATATTATATCCAGCAGAAATCTTGTGTTGTAACTCTTCTGGGGGACAACAAACATGAGACACCCTTGATGACCTCTCCGTGTTATTACACATTGAGACTATGGTGTTGCACCTAGAACCAGACCAAGGCAGTCTGTCTGGGAAAAACAATCTTCATAAAATAACATTCTTGGCGGATAAACAGTGCTAAGTTTTCCTGTCTTGCTAACATTAATGCCACTTTATATGATCAATTTACAGCGTTTTTGCCCATTTATAATAACACAGACAAAAAATATTACAGACTAAATTCATGTAAAAGGTAATAGAAGAAATATTTATGATATATTTGATATTTGTTGCTTTTTTATATTTACTTGTTTTGCTTTCGAAAAATAGCAAAGTCGGCATCCATATGAAAAGATGATCCATATTTCACAAGTGTACATAAGTCATGTATCAGAACAAAATCTAAAGTTTGGTTGTAATAGAAGTCAACTGAAAGAACAAAGTAGTTCTCTCAGTGTAGAATCAGTGAAATAAACTAGTCTGCATGAACAGTAAATGTGTGTGTATGTGTGTGTGTTTGTGTGTGTGTGTCTGTATGTTTGTGTGTGTGTGTGTGTGTGACAAATCTCCACAAGCATTACCTGTATGATATACACAGACATCAAACATTACCACACCAAAAAGGTCATTTATTTGTCTGTAGATTAAACATGGCAGAATGTGTATGACCTTGACCCCTTGCAAGGTCGTAGAAAGTAGGCTTCCCTGTTATACATTGCCGCAGCATATATGATGTATGGCTGTGAGTGGTGGCCATTTAACATTCTCCTATATTTGTGGCAGTGTTGGAGTTATTAGAGGAGATGACTTGGGTCAGTTTTGCGATCATTATCAGCGATTTATGTAGCGACCACCCGTGACCCGATGGCAGTTTATGGGACTCATCCCAACCACTGGTGCATCTCCGCCAGGCCCTCGGGCCACCCAAAATAGCCATCAAATGCCACCATTGTAATACCTCAATGTTTAATCAATTGTTAATTAAGCCACTATGTGATTTAATGTGGGCATTTTATACCATTTAGTTTCTTTATGGCAGTTGGAATAGAGTGGAAATTTGATGGCAAAATATCATGCTATTCATGTAAAATACCCCAAAAATGGGATAAATGTAGAAATGCAGTGATGTATGTGCTGCAGTGTGATCCGCTGTCTTGCAGATTTCTTTTATGCATTGATTGTATATTTATCCTGGGCTTTGTGAGAGCACCAGTAGGAGGTATTAGCTGGGCAGGGAGGAGCCATTTTGAGGTTTACCACTTTGTGAAATGTGAACGAAAGGCATCATAAACCAAAGAAAGGGAAAGTAAACAGTCCATAACATTAGAGTGGAAAGTCATAAACAATATACAGATGATGTATTTATCAAAGAAAAGGAATATTTATAGGAAACAGGCATGCTAAGTGATGTATCACAGGAAAAGGGCAAGCAAATTGGCAAGGGAAAAGGGCAAATAAAATGTCAAAGGAAATGGTCAAGCAAAAAACACAAATAGAATAAAAAATGACAAATAGTTTATAAGAGGAAAAGGTGAAAATAAAAAATCACAGGATAAAAATAAAATCACAAGAAAAGGGTATATAGAATATGACGGGATATGAGCCTAAAGGCAGCATAAAGGCAGTTTGCAAAACTACAAATTAGCAGAATGAATTTGTTCCAAAGTTTCCATATTTGACATCAGGGTGAAGTTAATAAAGATGTTGAAGGAGCTCACTGAAGAGAGGTCAAGAATGGGGACAAGATATCTGGGTCAAATCTGGGTCAAATCTGGGTCACAATACCCGACTCAGTGCCTCTAAGCACCAGATTAATTGTGACCTTTATGAACTTTAAATGACCTTTGTGGTGTCGATTGGATATGAGCCTGAGACAAGTCGGACTTTATGGGATTGGCAAATAGGTAATATCAAGACTAATGAGATTTTCTGCTTATATTCGTTAGAACATTCCAGATTAAATATTTTCAAATCTATATTAACAACAAACACTGATTTACCTTTTAAATAATTAATATAATAAAAACATATTAAAAAATCCTTAATAATTAATTCTGTGTAAAGAATTGGTTGAATTATAAAAGTCAATATGAATCAGAATCAAGCAAGGAGATCGCAGCCAATATTATCTGGTAAAAATAATATTATATTGCCTCTCAAGTTACTTCCATTTCTGCAAACATTTCATGAAAAATTTGCTCCTTTTAAAAAAGAATCAACAGAGGAAGAAAATTTAATTATAAGCATTAAATTGATAATGAGGAGGAAACTGAAAAATAAGTAACAATATCAATATTATTCTCATCACTAATTAAATTAGAGTTCGATTCTTGAGAGTTCCATTTTGGTTTTTGTGTAGAGTCATAGATGTGAATGATATCTTGGGATTATGTACTTCTCCACACTGCATGATAAAAATGACAATTTTTTTTTAGCATTGTCGCAGGGTAAATTACTATGATTACTGTGCAGACACAGTGTGAGATGACTGAATGACTGATACACAAACACAGCACAATGAGAAAATATCCAATGCCAACATTGACGGCAGTTCTCTTTGTATATATTTCAGTCGGATTTTACAGGCAGAATGCATGGTTGATATAAACAAAACTGATTATTTTAATTTGTGGATTTGGAAATTTCTGAGACATTAATAAGCCTCCAAACTTAGAGGCTCAGGTCTATCATACTGATGAGTTTCAACCCTGCCATATGAGCAGTTTCTATGTTGCCATATTAAGTATTTAAAGATTTTCTATACCTAGCAGTTCCACCATACTGAGTAGTTAATGTTCTACGATGCTAATTTAGTAGTTTCAGTTCTACCATACTGAGTAGTTCTACCATACTGGGTAGTTCTACCATACTGGGTAGTTCTACCACACTGAGTAGTTCTACCACACTGAGTAGTTCTACCATACTGAGTAGTTCTACCATACTGAGTAGTTCTACCATACTGAGTAGTCCTACCATACTGAGTAGTTCTACCATACTGAGTAGTTCTACCATACTGAGTAGTTCTACCACACTGAGTAGTTCTACCATACTGAGTAGTTCTACCATACTGAGTAGTTCTACCATACTGAGTAGTTCTACCATACTGGGTAGTTCTACCATACTGAGTAGTTCTACCATACTGAGTAGTTCTACCATACTGAGTAGTCCTACCATACTGGGTAGTCCTACCATACTGAGTAGTTCTACCACACTGAGTAGTTCTACCATACTGAGTAGTTCTACCATACTGAGTAGTTCTACCATACTGGGTAGTTCTACCATACTGAGTAGTTCTACCATACTGAGTAGTTCTACCATACTGGGTAGTTCTACCATACTGAGTAGTTCTACCATACTGAGTAGTTCTACCATACTGAGTAGTCCTACCATACTGGGTAGTCCTACCACACTGAGTAGTTCTACCACACTGAGTAGTTCTACCATACTGAGTAGTTCTACCATACTGAGTAGTTCTACCATACTGGGTAGTTCTACCATACTGAGTAGTTCTACCATACTGAGTAGTTCTACCATAATGAGTAGTTCTACCATACTGAGTAGTTCTACCATACTGAGTAGTTCTACCATACTGGGTAGTTCTACCATACTGGGTAGTCCTACCATACTGGGTAGTCCTACCATACTGAGTAGTTCTACCATACTGAGTAGTTCTACCATACTGGGTAGTTCTACCATACTGAGTAGTTCTACCACACTGAGTAGTTCTACCATACTGAGTAGTTCTACCATACTGAGTAGTTCTACCATACTGAGTAGTTCTACCATACTGGGTAGTTCTACCCTACTGAGTAGTTCTACCACACTGAGTAGTTCTACCACACTGAGTAGTTCTACCATACTGAGTAGTTCTACCATACTGAGTAGTTCTACCATACTGAGTAGTTCTACCATACTGAGTAGTTCTACCATACTGGGTAGTTCTACCATACTGAGTAGTTCTACCACACTGAGTAGTTCTACCATACTGAGTAGTTCTACCATACTGAGTAGTTCTACCATACTGAGTAGTTCTACCATACTGGGTAGTTCTACCCTACTGAGTAGTTTTACCATACTGGGTAGTTCTACCATACTGAGTAGTTTTATATATATGCAGCTGGGATTGAGTTATAGCCCAGCATCTTGTGTTCTTTGGAATAAAACAGTGAGGATGTTTTCAGAAATCAGCTTCACCCATTTAAATTGTGAAATCAAAGTCACAAAAAAACTGGTTCAAGAGCCAGACAGATATTTGTTATCAAGGTCAAGGCCATTTTTTAGAGTTGTGAAAAAAGAATTTTGGAATTCAAGTGTTCTTTAACTTTTGAGGGGAAAAAAGTCCTTATTAGATAAACATAGCAATTACAAAAGAGAGAGAGATTCATATGTAAATCTGGTTGTGGGTGTGGTTTTATCAGCCGGAATGTGATAAGGGAGTTGGGTCTGTCTGGACGGGTCCCCAGCGACGTTGACAGTGACCTTACGTGTGACTCTACATCCCGCCTCAATGCCGACTGCAGTGCTTACAATTGTCTGTACAAATGATAAAGAGAAAGATCTGACTATAATTACCACGCACCACAACCAAAGCCTGCCCTGTTATCAATCACAGAATTACATTTTCAGTTGCCTGTCAAGACAAGAGGACGGTCAGACCAAGATAAACCCTGCTTTGCCAAAGCAGCGCCGTCAACTTATGGATAAGACTTTCCTTTGCCACCAGGGGGAGCTCATCAATCACATCTTATCGCCATGACGATCGCGCGGCATCCCAAGTAACTTGTTTGCTTAACTTTGTGGTCTCTTGTGTCCAGATTTTTTATGGTGATTCGCGTGAATACACTTGTACTTTTGACATTGTCCGAAACAGATACACAGACCAATGCCCTAGATCACAAGGGAGACAGGCTATTTGTTTTTGCCTTATAGAATATGTGTTTTTTGGTTTTCTTGCCCAGGACTATACCTCAGTCTGGCAGGGCAATAAGTAGATGACCTTGACCTTGGCCCATTGAGAATAGAAATCTGTTTTGCTGCGGAATGATTTCTGCCTTTGCAGCAACTAGTAAAAAAAACCACAAACAATTCAACGAAGCACATATATAGGACAATAATCATTCTGACTGAAAATTTGTTGAGTGTTTGTTGCCTTTGGAACCATGGTCGTATTTTGAGGTGAATATAAAGTCATAAATGAAGAACAGAATGTGCTAGAGAGGGAGATGGACTGCTTACTGCAGCCTCTGGGGTTAATTACTCCCATAATAAGAAAGCAACGTGCCAGCCGACATGGTACATATTCATTCAGATATTTGAATTCATGTCATTCACTTTGAGGTTACACTTCTCTTTGATTCACTTTGTTTGAGTTCTGTTTTTGGAGCAATACTTGGGCAACATTTTATGATATTAAGACTACTGACCCATTCAATTGCAGGTTTAAGTATTGATTGTCATTTTACCAAGCCCACCATTCTTTACTCTGGAACAAAACTGGAATGAATGAGATTTTCCTTCAATCCATTATTTTTGTTTGATATAAAAAAAACAACTGGAAATCACCACGACTTATATGGGGAAAATGTATTTAATATATCAGCCACCTGTCCTGTAAGGAGATATCAGTCGTCTGTCCTGTAGGGAGATATCGGCCACCTGTCCTGTAGGAGATATCGGCCACCTGTCCTGTAGGAGATATCAACCACCTGTCCTGTAGGGAGATATCAGCCACCTGTCCTGTAGGGAGATATCAGCCACCTGTCCTGTAGGGAGCTATCAGCCACCTGTCCTGAAGGGAGATATCAGCCACCTGTCCTGTAGGGAGATATCAGCCACCTGTCCTGTAGGGAGCTATCAGCCACCTGTCCTGAAGGGAGCTATCAGCCACCTGTCCTGTAGGAGATATCAGCCACCTGTCCTGTAGGGAGACATCGGCCACCTGTCCTGTAGGGAGATATCAGTCACCTGTCCTGTAGGGAGATATCAGTCACCTGTCCTGTAGGAGATATCAGCCACCTGTCCTGTAGGGAGATATCAGTCACCTGTCCTGTAGGGAGATATCAGCCACCTGTCCTGTAGGGAGATATCAGTCACCTGTCCTGTAGGAGATATCAGCCACCTGTCCTGTAGGGAGATATCGGCCACCTGTCCTGAAGGGAGATATCGGCCACCTGTCCTGTAGGGAGATACTAGCCACCTGTCCTGTAGGGAGATATCGGCCACCTGTCCTGTAGGGAGATATCAGTCACCTGTCCTGTAGGGAGATATCAGTCACCTGTCCTGTAGGGAGATATCAGCCACCTGTCCGGTAGGGAGATATCAGTCACCTGTCCTGTAGGAGATATCAGCCACCTGTCCTGTAGGGAGATATCGGCCACCTGTCCTGAAGGGAGATATCGGCCACCTGTCCTGTAGGGAGATATCAGCCACCTGTCCTGTAGGGAGGTATCAGTCACCTGTCCTGTAGGGAGATATCAGTCACCTGTCCTGTAGGGAGGTATCAGTCACCTGTCCTGTGGGGAGATATCAGCCACCTGTCCTGTAGGAGATATCGGCCACCTGTCCTGTAGGGAGATATCGGCCACCTGTCCTGTAGGGAGGTATCAGTCACCTGTCCTGTAGGGAGATATCAGTCACCTGTCCTGTAGGGAGGTATCAGTCACCTGTCCTGTGGGGAGATATCAGCCACCTGTCCTGTAGGAGATATCAGCCACCTGTCCTGTAGGGAGATATCAGCCACCTGTCCTGTAGGGAGATATCAGTCACCTGTCCTGTAGGGAGATATCAGCCACCTGTCCTGTAGGGAGATATCAGCCATCTGTCCTGTAGGAGATATCAGCCACCTGTCCTGTAGGGAGATATCAGCCATCTGTCCTGTAAGGAGATATTTATTTTGAAGAGACAAGTTGTACAAAGAATTTTCGTGGACAAATTGGACTAATACTTCAGTTTGCAAAACTAATCTCCCCAAGGAGGAAAAGAAAAGTACATTATTCAGCTGGTGAAGTAAAATGTTAATGCAGATTTTCCTAGAGTTTAGAATGCCATTTGTGTTGGGAGATTTTTGTCACTGTTTATCATTAGGTAAGCCATGTTGTCTGTCTATGGGACACTCTGGATGTTTTAATCATCTTGCGGTACACTTTGCAGTACACTTTGCAGTACACTTTGCAGTACACTTTGCAGTACACTTTGCAGTACACTTTGCAGTACACTTTGTGGTACACATTACAGTACACATTACGGTACACCTTGCGGTATACTTTGCGGTACACATTATGGTACACTTTGCAGTACACTTTGCAGTACACTTTGCGGTACACATTATGGTACACTTTGCAGTACACCTTGCGGTACACCTTGCGGTACACTTTACAGTACACTTTGCGGTACACCTGCGGTACACTTTACAGTACACTTTGCGGTACACTTTGCGGTACACTTTGCGGTACACTTTGCAGTACACTTTGCAGTACACTTTGCGGTACACTTTGCGGTACACTTTGCAGTACACTTTACGGTACACCTGCGGTACACTTTGCAGTACACTTTACGGTACACCTGCGGTACACTTTGCAGTACACTTTGCGTTACACCTGGTAGTACACTTTGCGGTACACTTTACGGTACACCTTGCGGTACACTTTGCGGTACACTTTGCGGTACACCTTGAGGTACACCTTGAGGTACACCTTGCGGTACACCTTGCGGTACACTTTGCGGTACACTTTGCGGTACACTTTGCGGTACACTTTGCGGTACACCTTGCGGTACACTTTGCGGTACACTTTGCAGTACACCTTGAGGTACACCTTGCGGTACACTTTGCGGTACACTTTGCGGTACACCTTGCGGTACACTTTGCGGTACACTTTGCAGTACACTTTGCAGTACACCTTGCTCACCAATGCCTCCTCCGAGTGAGCACAACCTGACAACACTTTAACCTGTTAGAGAAAGTCTTCTAACCAGCACGTACACCTCCATTGCTGAGTGTTTTCTAAGATTACCATTTGGCCGTACTTGGCGCCCTCCCCAACCCAAGACTATGAAAGTTGAAAAGATTCTGTCGGCCTCAGGTCCTCTTGAGACTGAATTAATTCAGAGAAATTTTGCAAATGTGGAAATTGCATGTTTGAAAGAGTCCCTTATTCAGAGAAAGCCGTTTCTGGCTGGGTCGTTTGATCCCCCAGGAAGTTGAGCTGCGGAGAAACCAAATTACAAGCAGATATTTGTGTAATTACTATTGAGACTGCAAGTTTTCTCCACAATAGTGTGGGGCATTGAGGGTCTCATACGTGGTGGCCGCCACACAAGTTGAACAGTATGCCGCTCTGTTAGCTGTTAATCTAACCTCCTCTCCTAGGTTAATAAACCCGCCGGTCGAGGGTCAAATATTTCGACAATTTCAATTCCGATTTCATTTTCATCACGAGATCCACTTGATAGATACCTGAGACTGATAGCGAGCAATCATTTAGCCGGGTGCCTGAGACCGCTAATAGGACCTGACCGTTCAATTTGGACCAGTATTTTTGCCATCTCTTCGCCTCTTGCCGATCCACCCCACTTGGTCTGATAGAACACTCCTGTCCAACTGCTGATAAAACAATGTCTCCCGCACCTGTCAAATTTGATTGTTGGCGAATCTGTGCGAGGGCTTTCAAATCACTCACAGGGCCTGAAAATGACAAACCGACTTGATAAAGTGAAAAATTGCACTTTGTTATCTGCAGATTTGCTTCACATTGTGACCCAGGGTTGCCTCAAAATAATGTTTTTGTGAAAAGTTTAAGTGATTAATTTTAAGATCCACAGCCTGTTAGTAGGACAGTGGCTTGGCGCTTGCCTCACCACAGGAAACCCAAACCATCCATTTACAAAGGTCAGCAAAAGTGTTTTCAAACTTTTGGAGAGGTTTTGGTTTTCATATAGGATGGTATTGATGATATGTCAGGTTGGCTGTTGTTATGCATACAGTTAATCATGCACATATGATGGATGGCAACCAATTACAGCGTGGCCACATCTCGCTCGCACCCAGAGTGATGTGCATATTAGGTGATTATTAAACTAATTTAAGCTTCTAGTTATGAGAATTATGCATGGAACTCCTCAAGAAAAGCAATTAAACACTAGGATTAACATGCAATATTTTGATTGGAATTTTATCTTTTTGTTTTATAACAGCAAAACCAGAAGTGAATGTGAGTTGGAATTCAAAATAAATTGGTGTAAAATGGCAAATGTAAGCAGGATACCTTGAGGCAGAGAAACTCGCACTGAGACAGTGTTAATATTCATAATTAGCTACCAACATTTATTGGCCACAACAAATACCACTAGCCAATCAATAATCAACAAATACCACTAGCCAATCAATAATCAATAAATACCAACAGCCAATCAATAATCAATAAATACCACCAGTCAATCAATGAATGCCACCAGCCAATCAATTAATACCACCAACCAGCCAAACCACAGGCCAATGCATGCCACTAGCCAATGCATACCACTAGCCAATGCATACCATCGGCCAATGCATACCACTACCCAATGCATGCCACTAGCCAATGCATACCACTAGCCAATGCATACCATCGGCCAATGCATACCACTACCCAATGCATGCCACTAGCCAATGCATACCACTAGCCAATGCATGCCACTAGCCAATGCATGCCACTAGCCAATGCATGCCACTAGCCAATGCATGCCACCAGCCAATGCATGCCACTAGCCAATACATGCCACTAGCCAATGCATACCACTAGCCAATGCATGCCACTAGCCAATGCATGCCACTAGCCAATGCATACCACTGGCCAATGCATAACACTAGCCAATGCATGCCACTAGCCAATGCATGCCACTAGCCAATGCATGCCACTAGCCAATGCATGCCACTAGCCAATGCATACCACTAGCCAATGCATACCACTAGCCAATGCATGCCACTAGCCAATGCATACCATCGGCCAATGCATACCACCAACCAATGCATGCCACTAGCCAATGCATACCACAGGCCAATGCATACCACTAGCCAATGCATACCACTAGCCAATGCATGCCACTAGCCAATGCATACCACTAGCCAATGCATGCCACTAGCCAATGCATACCACTAGCCAATGCATGCCACTAGCCAATGCATGCCAATAGCCAATGCATACCACTAGCCAATGCATAACACTAGCCAATGCATACCACTAGCCAATGCATGCCACTAGCCAATGCATACCACTAGCCAATGCATGCCACTAGCCAATGCATACCACTAGCCAATGCATGCCACTAGCCAATGCATGCCAATAGCCAATGCATACCACTGGCCAATGCATAACACTAGCCAATGCATACCACTAGCCAATGCATGCCACTAGCCAATGCATGCCACTAGCCAATGCATACCACTGGCCAATGCATACCACTATCCAATGCATGCCACTAGCCAATGCATACCACTAGCCAATGCATGCCACTAGCCAATGCATACCACTAGCCAATGCATGCCACTAGCCAATGCATACCACTAGCCAATGCATGCCACTAGCCAATGCATGCCACCAGCCAATGCATACCACCGGCCAATGCATGCCACTAGCCAATGCATACCACTAGCCAATGCATACTACCCAATGCATGCCACTAGCCAATGCATACCACTAGCCAATGCATACCACCGGCCAATGCATGCCACTAGCCAATGCATGCCACTAGCCAATGCATGCCACTAGCCAATGCATACCACTGGCCAATGCATACCACTAGCCAATGCATGCCACTAGCCAATGCATACCGCTGGCCAATGCATACCATCAACCAATGCATACCACTAGCCAATGCATGCCACTAGCCAATGCATACCACAGGCCAATGCATACCACTAGCCAATGCATACCACTAGCCAATTCATACCACTAGCCAATGCATACCGCTGGCCAATGCATACCACTAGCCAATGCATACCACTAGCCAATGCATATCGCTGGCCAATGCATACCATCAGTCAATGTATACCACTAGCCAATGCATACCATCAGTCAATGCATGCCACTAGCCAATGCATACCACTAGCCAATGCATACCGCTGGCCAATGCATACCATCAGTCAATGTATACCACTAGCCAATGCATACCATCAGTCAATGCATGCCACTAGCCAATGCATACCACTGGCCAATGCATAACACTAGCCAATGCATACCACTAGCCAATGCATGCCACTAGCCAATGCATACCACTGGCCAATGCATACCACTAGCCAATGCATGCCACTAGCCAATGCATACCATCAGTCAATGCATGCCACTAGCCAATGCATACCACTGGCCAATGCATGCCACTAGCCAATGCATGCCACTAGCCAATGCATACCACTAGCCAATGCATGCCACTAGCCAATACATACCACTAGCCAATGCATGCCACTAGCCAATGCATACCACTAGCCAATGCATGCCACTAGCCAATGCATACCACTAGCCAATGCATGCCACTAGCCAATGCATACCACAGGCCAATGCATACCACTAGCCAATGCATACCACTAGCCAATGCATACCGCTGGCCAATGCATACCATCAACCAATGCATACCACTAGCCAATGCATGCCACTAGCCAATGCATACCACAGGCCAATGCATACCACTAGCCAATGCATACCACTAGCCAATTCATACCACTAGCCAATGCATACCGCTGGCCAATGCATACCACTAGCCAATGCATACCACTAGCCAATGCATATCGCTGGCCAATGCATACCATCAGTCAATGTATACCACTAGCCAATGCATACCATCAGTCAATGCATGCCACTAGCCAATGCATACCACTAGCCAATGCATACCGCTGGCCAATGCATACCATCAGTCAATGTATACCACTAGCCAATGCATACCATCAGTCAATGCATGCCACTAGCCAATGCATACCACTAGCCAATGCATACCGCTGGCCAATGCATACCATCAGTCAATGTATACCACTAGCCAATGCATACCATCAGTCAATGCATGCCACTAGCCAATGCATACCACTAGCCAATGCATACCACTAGCCAATGCATACCACTAGCCAATGCATACCGCTGGCCAATGCATACCATCAGTCAATGTATACCACTAGCCAATGCATACCACTAGCCAATGCATACCGCTGGCCAATGCATACCACTAGCCAATGCATACCGCTGGCCAATGCATACCATCAGTCAATGTATACCACTAGCCAATGCATACCATCAGTCAATGCATGCCACTAGCCAATGCATACCACTAGCCAATGCATACCACTACCCAATGCATGCCACTAGCCAATGCATGCCACTAGCCAATGCATGCCACTAGCCAATGCATACCACTAGCCAATGCATACCACTAGCCAATGCATACCACTAGCCAATGCATACCACAGACCAATGCATACCACTAGCCAATGCATACCATCAGTCAATGCATGCCACTAGCCAATGCATGCCACTAGCCAATGCATTCCACCAACCAATGCATACCACTAGCCAATACATACCACTAGCCAATGCATGCCACTAGCCAATGCATACCACAGACCAATGCATACCACTAGCCAATGCATGCCACAGACCAATGCATGCCACAGACCAATGCATACCACAGACCAATGCATATCACAGACCAATGCATATCACAGACCAATGCATGCCATCAGTGAATGTATAGCACTAACTGATTTCTGCTAAGCCAACCCCTTTTAAAGATTTAATTGAACCACAAAGCATATTGTAATTAAGTTCTGTGACGTTCATTTGGATGGGAGTGTAATAACAATGTTGACCCTAGTGGCATGAAGATTTGGATTATATTGGTAGAAGCCAGTGAATTGGCACACATCCCTTTGAGACGTTAAACAATAGATTCATCACGCTCCTCAAATGTAGCATTATTGCATTCATCATGGAAACTCCTGTGAAATAATTGCAGCAAAATGGAAAATGCTGAATGAGCACAACTATTTCTCATGGGAAAATATTCTCTGGACACCAATCACAATAGTAGGGTCAATATTCTCAAATATGTGGGGAAATTAATATCGCTGACACCTCTTGTCTTTAATGAGAAATGGGTTAATGGAGGTGCATTATCGATGGTTTAATGTTTGGATTTCATATAACAGCAGTTTTATCTTTTAAAATTAACTTTCTTTGATTCAAAACCATGCCATGTTGGAAAGCTTGCAATATCTTTGGTAACTCAGTTCTCAATAATTTCTCTGAAATAAAAAGTAAAAACTGAATTAAGTTCATTTATTTGAAAAAAGTATATTTGTGATCACCACTTTCAAACTCTTGATTATTTATGAGCCTCAGATTTAGGAGGAGTATTTAGCCGATTGACATCTGCAGAAAAACATGGAAATAAAATGATAACAAAGAGATAAAATAAGAATACATATTGTTTTGTCTGGATTTAAAGAATATTCCTTGAGTTCTTCCTCAAAACAGCTAGACTGATATAAGTTTAAATTTTTTTGTCTGGTTATTGCCATGAGGAATTGGTCTTTTCTGATAAGAAATAGCTTTTGTCACGGGAGGTCAAACATTGCAATGCATCCTGGGTAAAACTAATGGAATCCTGCAAGTAGGGGGAACTGGGCAGATGTTGCTCATGTGAAAAAAATAATGTAAGATGGAGAAACAATGTTGTAAAATGAAATTGACTATAAAGGACGCTGGGATGATTTTATTCACGTGTCTTGCCGATTGGCAGTGACTCGTTGCCTGACGTTTGCAGTACTGCTATAGTTTGTGACGTTCCTGCAACGCTTGCCAGGCATTGCCCGGCAGTATATGATGTGTTATGCGAGTTTGTTCGCTTCCTGTTGTGAATTACTGGTCCATCAGCTGGTATTAAGCATTGCTTTGCATTAGTGGTGAGTTTATCACTACTGGGAGTCTGGTTAGGTTGCTAGGCATGCAGCCCCCCCTCGACCCCCCACCCCCCACATCCCCAGTCTTCCTACCCTGCTCCCCAAATTGTCCCCCACTGGATGCAAAAGAGAATTCTCATCTCGACTAATCTAAGCCATGCTCACGGCATCAAACATTTAACAGACAGCACTGTAGCTCTATTACCGCGCTTGACTCGCCATAATCACCTACGACTTTATGACCAATCCCCGTCGTCTGATTTATTCGGCAGAGGAAACTTTCAAGATGCTTTCCTGAGTGTTCATAGCGTGTTGTTCCTCTGTTAAATTGTAGCAAACTGAGAAGTTTACGCAGAGAGACTCGTGTGTGAAACGTCGGTGATTCCACCTGCATTGAAGTTCACCTCTGTGAGATTAGTACGTCTTCTGGCTTAATTTATTAAAAACAGTTGAAACAATTTATGGGAAGCATTTGCATTTAAGCCTATCTGGAATGCGTTAAGATCAGTACATTTCCCAACTAACATACTTTCCTGTTTTGTGTCTTATAATCTGCAAGAATAAATGTCAACAATATATATACCAAGATATAGATGGCGAGCACAGGGCATAGTCTGCAGGCCATGAAGATCACATGTTCTCAGCTCACTTATCAGAATGTAATTAAAACCAAGAACCATAAAAAGTCTGTTTCTAGTAGGTAAGTGAGACCATATTAAAGTACAGGAAAAACAAATCCAGTCCCTAGACACAAACATCAACAGTTTCAAATCATTATTTTGTTATTAGTTTTAATTAAATTTTCTCGATTTTACAGAATGAATTCCTAATCATTTCATGGTGTCTAACATTCTTGGATAATGCATAAATGAGCACTGAACAAAGTAATCTTATAAATCGGACTCCTGCCAAAGCTTGCCTTCATTTGTCTGTGAACATAAAATGATTTTTTCTCTCTTGGCCTAATCTGAGAAGCATGTAGGTCAGTAGGTCAATGATGTGAGGAGAGCAGTGAGTGATAATAAGGGGTGTTGAGTAGAACCATTTGCCTGTCGCGTCTAATATTGCTTGGTTATCACTCAAGGGGCGAACCTTCCGAGGAGGGTGACACAAGGGTGCTAATTGGTGGGAGCTTCCTATTAGGAGAGTGGAGAGGTCAGATGAGGGACATTTCCCCCCGGTCAGCACATAATCCACAGGGATAATCCAGACAGATGTGAGTCTTGATGGATTTAGCCAAATCCAGAATGCAGGAGAGTTTCTCCGAGTTCAGCCTCATACATGTTTGTCAACATTGAGAGAATCACAGGAACATATCTCAAATTCCCACTGTCATCAGATTGAGGGAAACATCAGAGTGGCACCTAACTATATTAAACACATTCATCATACAACACATTTTAACCCTCAACTTCAAGCTAAAGGCCAGAGTTATTTGACACGTTTGGTTTTTGTCACTTTGTAAAACAGAAAATCCAGATTTTAGTAATGACTTTGGTGAAGTAATCATTGCATTTAGATGTGCCTTTTCATATTTTATGGTCAGGCTAACCTTTGACCTTGACATGATGACCTTCACTCAAGAGATTCAAGGCCACGCTCAAAGTTCTTAGGAAAAAGTTTGATTTAAAAGCATGCTTGAGTTTATTGAGGCAGTGTACATGGTTTATATCACAGCCAACTCTCATGTACACAGAGTTGAAAACAACACGTTTTATCACTCAAAGATATTTCTGTCCAATTAACTGTCAGATGAGATTACATACAAACAATCACAGGATGAAGAAATTAGAAATGCTTGGCCAATTAGGACCACCCAATATTGTTTGGCCACGCAGTCTGAATGTCACCTTACCAATCAGCATCGTCAAGTGTCGCTTTACATTGTCATAAGTATAATAAGCCGTGTTTGCCATTAAATCACCCCGCGTCCTTGCCTTTGTAAAGGTTACCGTGATCACAAGTTAACTATGTCTCACTCTCCTGGCTGACATTTTGAATAATGGCTTTAAAATTGGCATATAGTGATCAGGTTTATGGGCAGATGTTAAGTTGGGAGGTTTTATATTTAACTGGTAACCAGGGAGAAGCTACTTTAGGATTTGAACTTTCATGGACAAAAGTTAACAATTCCCACCCACTAAGTGCATTTTGTTTCTTGTTGTGAATACAAAAGACGGTAGGAATTCAGCAGTGTCTCTTAATGGTGCCAGATGTGAAGACTACAAAAGGCAGTAAGATGAGCAAAATAAAATACAGAAAATATGTCTCTTGGACATAGAATTTAGCTTTGAGATGCAAAATAAAACAAACCCAAAACAATGATTATTGAGGAAGTGTTCATGGGGGATTTCATATTGGCAACATTCGTCTGCAGGATCTTTGTGGTATACTGATTCTGTGTACAAGTCTTGTCAGCTTTCATCATCAAACTCACATCAGCTTCCCATAATTGAAAATGAATTATTGCATTGAAGCAGCCTGCAGTGATATGCTCCGCGGGACTTTTCTTCTCTTTCTCAGTGATGTGAGCCCAGGCCGTTCTTATCTGTGTGATATTTGGATGGTTATATTGCAGAGAAAGTAGCCTGCCTTATTTATATACATGAAAATAGAAGTGTGCCGAGATATAGGGGAGTGTAGCTGGGACGTCATACGCCACCAGACTTCACTGCCGGCATGCCACACAACCCCCACAAAGCTATCAAATTGCTAGAAATTCTCACAATATGACAATGAATTTCACATCATTATTTTTCATTGACTGAACTATTTTTATGTAACAGAGAATTAAGATTGTTCATCTTACTATCACAGCTGCATCATCGATATGAGATTAGAGCAAGCTTGATGTTATTATTACAAAAAACCATTTGTGTGCAACTATGTTAAAATAATTGTGATGTTTTTTGTGCCCGTGCAGACAGTTGATGGCATCTTGTCCTGTAGGCGTGTTTGTGTGCCCTGATGGGGGGACCTACCTATAGATGCCCTCTGATCGGACACACTTGTTTCTGTCCCTAGGGGGCGTTGCATGTCATGATTGATCATGGGTTAGAGGCCTGAGAAAGTTTAGATTTATAGGATATGAGTTTGAGAGAAGCAGCAATTGCCCAAGGGAAGCAGTTGACCATAGAAATGGAAAGGTTACGATCTGGCTTTTAGGAGCATGTCATGAAGAAAACACATATTGAATATCACGAAGATGATCAGAAGGGCTGTAAAACAACCAGAAGAAATGTCCAAGAAATACATATTCTATATGAATTTTATATGTTAAAACAATCCAGGTCCATTGAAAAAAATGATTTATACATATTTTGGGAAAATATATTTGATATGAGGTTTATGGTATTTATTTGCTATGATGGGGAATGTTTAATGAGAAGTGCTATCATGTTAACCTTACCTTTGCCTTGACCCTATCCCAGGGAACCTTTGCCTTGACCCTATCCCAGGGAACCTTTGCCCCTATCCCAAGGAACCTTTGCCCCTATCCCAAGGAACCTTTGCCCCTATCCCAGGGAACCTTTGCCCCTATCCCAAGGAACCTCTGCCCCTATCCCAAGGAACCTTTGCCTTGCCCCTATCCCAAGGAACCTTTGCCTTGCCCCTATCCCAAGGAACCTTTGCCCCTATCCCAAGGAACCTTTGCCCCTATCCCAAGGAACCTTTGCCCCTATCCCAAGGAACCTTTGCCCCTATCCCAAGGAACCTCTGCCCCTATCCCAAGGAACCTCTGCCCCTATCCCAAGGAATCTCTGCCCCTATCCCAAGGAACCTTTGCCCCTATCCCAAGGAACCTTTGCCCCTATCCCAAGGAACCTTTGCCCCTATCCCAAGGAACCTTTGCCCCTATCCCAAGGAACCTTTGCCCCTATCCCAAGGAACCTTTGCCCCTATCCCAAGGAACCTTTGCCCCTATCCCAAGGAACCTTTGCCCCTATCCCAAGGAACCTTTGCCCCTATCCCAAGGAACCTTTGCCCCTATCCCAAGGAACCTTTGCCCCTATCCCAAGGAACCTTTGCCCCTATCCCAAGGAACCTTTGCCCCTATCCCAAGGAACCTTTGCCCCTATCCGAAGGAACCTTTGCCCCTATCCCAAGGAACCTTTGCCCCTATCCCAAGGAACCTTTGCCCCTATCCCAAGGAACCTTTGCCCCTATCCCAAGGAACATTTGCCCCTATCCCAAGGAACCTCTGCCCCTATCCCAAGGAACCTTTGCCCCTATCCCAAGGAACCTTTGCCCCTATCCCAAGGAGCCTTTGCCCCTATCCCAAGGAACCTTTGCCCCTATCCCAAGGAACCTCTGTCCCTATCCCAAGGAACCTTTGCCCCTATCCCAAGGAACCTTTGCCCATATCCCAAGGAACCTTTGTCCCTATCCCAAGGAACCTTTGCCCCTATCCCAAGGAACCTTTGCCCCTATCCCAAGGAACCTTTGCCCCTATCCCAAGGAACCTTTGCCCCTATCCCAAGGAACCTTTGCCCCTATCCCAAGGAACCTTTGCCCTATCCCAAGGAGCATTTGCCCCTATCCCAAGGAACCTTTGCCCCTATCCCAAGGAACCTTTGCCCCTGTCCCAAAGAACCTTTGCCCCTATCCCAAGGAACCTTTGCCCCTATCCCAGGGAACATTTGCCCCTATCCCAAGGAACCTCTGTCCCTATCCCAAGGAACCTTTGCCCCTATCCCAAGGAACCTTTGCCCTATCCCAAGGAACCTTTGCCCCTATCCCAAGGAACCTTTGCCCCTATCCCAAGGAACCTTTGCCCCTATCCCAAGGAACCTTTGCCCCTATCCCAAGGAACCTTTGCCCTATCCCAAGGAACCTTTGCCCCTATCCCAAGGAGCCTTTGCCCCTATCCCAAGGAACCTTTGCCCCTATCCCAAGGAACCTTTGCCCCTATCCCAAGGAACATTTGCCCCTATCCCAAGGAACCTTTGCCCCTATCCCAGGGAACCTTTGCCCCTATCCCAAGGAACCTTTGCCCCTATCCCAAGGAACCTTTGCCCCTATCCCAAGGAACCTCTGCCCCTATCCCAAGGAACCTTTGCCCCTATCCCAAGGAACCTTTGCCCCTATCCCAGGGAACCTTTGCCCCTATCCCAAGGAACCTTTGCCCCTATCCCAAGGAACCTTTGCCCCTATCCCAAGGAACCTTTGCCCTATCCCAAGGAACCTTTGCCCCTATCCCAAGGAGCCTTTGCCCCTATCCCAAGGAACCTTTGCCCCTATCCCAAGGAACCTTTGCCCCTATCCCAAGGAACATTTGCCCCTATCCCAAGGAACCTCTGCCCCTATCCCAAGGAACCTTTGCCCCTATCCCAAGGAGCCTTTGCCCCTATCCCAAGGAACCTCTGTCCCTATCCCAAGGAACCTTTGCCCCTATCCCAAGGAACCTTTGCCCATATCCCAAGGAACCTTTGTCCCTATCCCAAGGAACCTTTGTCCCTATCCCAAGGAACCTTTGCCCCTATCCCAAGGAACCTTTGCCCCTATCCCAAGGAACCTTTGCCCCTATCCCAAGGAACCTTTGCCCTATCCCAAGGAGCATTTGCCCCTATCCCAAGGAACCTTTGCCCCTATCCCAAGGAACCTTTGCCCCTGTCCCAAAGAACCTTTGCCCCTATCCCAAGGAACCTTTGCCCCTATCCCAAGGAACCTTTGCCCCTATCCCAAGGAACATTTGCCCCTATCCCAAGGAACCTCTGCCCCTATCCCAAGGAACCTTTGCCCCTATCCCAAGGAACCTTTGCCCCTATCCCAAGGAACCTCTGCCCCTATCCCAAGGAACCTTTGCCCCTATCCCAAGGAGCCTTTGCCCCTATCCCAAGGAACCTCTGTCCCTATCCCAAGGAACCTTTGCCCCTATCCCAAGGAACCTTTGCCCATATCCCAAGGAACCTTTGTCCCTATCCCAAGGAACCTTTGCCCCTATCCCAAGGAACCTTTGCCCCTATCCCAAGGAACCTTTGCCCCTATCCCAAGGAACCTTTGCCCCTATCCCAAGGAGCATTTGCCCCTATCCCAAGGAACCTTTGCCCCTATCCCAAGGAACCTTTGCCCCTGTCCCAAAGAACCTTTGCCCCTATCCCAAGGAACCTTTGCCCCTATCCCAGGGAACATTTGCCCCTATCCCAAGGAACCTCTGTCCCTATCCCAAGGAACCTTTGCCCCTATCCCAAGGAACCTTTGCCCTATCCCAAGGAACCTTTGCCCCTATCCCAAGGAACCTTTGCCCCTATCCCAAGGAACCTTTGCCCCTATCCCAAGGAACCTTTGCCCCTATCCCAAGGAACCTTTGCCCCTATCCCAAGGAACCTTTGCCACTATCCCAAGGAACCTTTGCCCCTATCCCAAGGAACCTTTGCCCCTATCCCAAGGAACCTTTGCCCTATCCCAAGGAGCATTTGCCCCTATCCCAAGGAACCTTTGCCCCTATCCCAAGGAGCCTTTGCCCCTATCCCAAGGAACCTTTGCCCCTATCCCAAGGAACCTTTGTCCCTATCCCAAGGAACCTTTGCCCCTATCCCAAGGAACCTTTGCCCCTATCCCAAGGAGCCTTTGCCCCTATCCTACTAGGACTGACATGACTCACAGGAGTATAAAGCAATTAGCCAATCAGAACCTGCTATCATTTAAAACTGGGATTTTAAAGATTCTTCGAGATGGAAAGAGTGAAACTTTAAAAGTTGGTATTGTCCCATATTTAAAATTGTCCCATATTTCAACACAGCAATCAATTTGAATTTATATTTCTAAATAATTTATATACTGGTAATGATATAGTGAATTGATAAACATTATGTGTGCAGATTTTAAAAAAAGATAACTTTAAGTGCACGGTTTGGAAAAGATGACAACATATTGTGTGAAATTCTTCAAATACTCAAGCCTTACTGACACCGTCTGAGCAAATGAGATCATTACAGATGCATAATTTGTGGGATGTGTTATTCATAAAGTAAGCCACGTTTGACACTTTGTGACCAGAGGTGGATTTAAGGAGTTTACTTAATTTGTCTGCAGTAATGAGAAGAGGCAACCAAGTGGTGGGCCGGGTGGCAGAATTATTATTTAGGTGCCTCTGGAACTGTGACAGTCTCTCATCTGGAACAAGATGGATAGCTTAATTTGCAAGGAATAGATTATGAGGTAATAGAGATCAGTCTGTCCTGCAAAGCCCAGATTGTCCTCACCGATCAAAAACCTACATCTTAATGAGTCTAAAATCTGTGCACAGATATTTCACCAGTCCATTGGTCCGTTATGACGACCAATTACGAAAAGTTTGAAAGTGGCAAAAATAAAAGGAACATTGTTTCAGGAGGACAGTTATTAAACGTGGCGGAGAGATTAATAAGGCATTTTGATGAATGAGAAAGAAGTCATAAAAGCATTGCTGCGGCTTCCTTGATGGATTGTTTGGCATGTATAAAATGTACCAAGATTAGGATAAAAGCTCCCATAACTTTTTTACTTCATTTGTTTGCTTACTACTACTCCGCAGCAAACTTATCAGTAAAAAACATAATCAACCAATCAAATAATCTGCTTTTAAATGTCATCAAATCAATTCTTCTATGATATTTATAAAGAAGAGGTTTTTTTTTAATAAATAAAGAAGAATGATTAGTTAAAATTGTTTTTTGCACTGGGTATACAATTCTTTAGTCAAAAGCTGCATGATTTGCTCAGCATATATCAAACACTAGGTGGAGCTACTAGTCGTGAGTGGGGAGTATTGATGCACTGTTAGCAGCCTGCAGTCTCGGCCTGGGGTCTGCAGGTGGGACTGGGGCCTGGGGTCTGCAGGTGGGACTGGGGCCTGGGGTCTGCAGGTGGGACTGGGGCCTGGGGTCTGCAGGTGGGACTGGGGCCTGGGGTCTGCAGGTGGGACTGGGGCCTGGGGTCTGCAGGTGGGACTGGGGCCTGGGGTCTGCAGGTGGGACTGGGGCCTGGGGTCTGCAGGTAGGACTGGGGCCGGGGGTCTGCAGGTAGGACTGGGGCCTGGGGTCTGCAGGTAGGACTGGGGCCGGGGGGTCTGCAGGTAGGACTGGGGCCGGGGGTCTGCAGGTAGGACTGGGGCCGGGGGTCTGCAGGTGGGACTAGGGCCGGGGGTCTGCAGGTAGGACTTGTGATTATGTTATTGCAGTGCAATGAGCTTTGGCTGTAGTTGGTCTATGCTAAATAGATAAGAGTAATAATTCTCAAGCCCATCGACTGGTTGATCTTTCCGGGTTAAATTTTCATGGTCAAATAATATCATAAACATAGCTTTTATATGTCTTGTCATGTGAATCTTTAGATTTTTCTTGTCATTGTTACATGCCGTCATATAATGTTATAATATATATAATATATGAGTCATATAATGTCATAATGTATATAATATATAAGTCATTCATTACAGAAATCAAAGCGTCAATGTTGTAGCTAAAGTCAAGTAAAAAATAAAAGCAGACCCTTGATAATGAGGGTGACTTGGCAGTTATTAGAGGGATGAACGTGTTACACAAGTTATACAAGGAATTAGATTAAACATCTCATGGGCACGAAACAAAAACACATTAGGAACAAGACAAAGGTCATTGAAAGGTCACAGATTGTAGATCTTAGAACATCTGACAAATCATCTGTGGAGGTCACAGAATAGGGTCTAAAATATTAAATGGGCATAGAACAGGGACAGATTGCAGATTATTGGCTGACACACACACATACAAACACATACACACACATAAACACATACATATACACACATACACACATATGCACACATACACACATATACATACATATACACACATACACACATACACACACATACACACACATACACACACATATACACATACACACACATACAAACACATACATATACATACATATACACACATACACACATATACACACATACACACACATACAAACACATAGACACACATAAACACATACATATACACACATACACACACAAACATACATATACACACATACATACATATGCACACATATACACACAAACATACATATACACACATACACACACATAAACACATACATATACACACATACACATATAAACATACATATACACACATACACACATATACATACATATACACACATACACACACATACACATATACACACATACACACATATACATACATATACACACATACACACATATGCACACATACAAACACATAGACACACATAAACACATACATATACACACATATACATACATATACACACATACACACATATGCACATATACACACACATACAAACACATAGACACATATGCACACATATACACACATACACACATACACACACATAAACACATACATATACACACATACACACACATATACACACATACACACATACACACACATAAACACATACATATACACACATACACACACATATACACACATACACACATATGCACACATACACACACATAAACACATACATATACACACATACACACATATACATACATATACACACATAAACACATACATATACACACATACACACACATAAACACATACATATGCACACATACATATACACACATACACACATACATATACACACATACACACATATGCACACATACACACACATAAACACATACATATACACACATACACACATATACATACATATACACACATAAACACATACATATACACACATACACACACATAAACACATACATATGCACACATACATATACACACATACACACATACATATACACACATACACACATATACACACATACAAACACATAGACACATATACACATATATACAAACAGACATGCACATACTAACACATACACACACAAACATACATATACACACATACATACATATGCACACATATACACACATGCACACATATACACACATGCACACACATATACACACATACTAACACATACACACAAACATATATATACACATATATACACAAAAAGACACATGCACATACTAACACATACACTCATACACACACATACACACATATACACACACACAGAAAGGTGAGTCCCCTTCACCTTTGTCACCAAGCTCCTCTCTACATTACATCAACATTAGCACCGCTCCCTCTCTCGATTCATTCTCTGAATCTTCAGACCTCCATTTTCCCAAGTAATATCGGCTTCTCTTATTTCAAATATGAGAATGATACTCTACTGGTTTTGTCTAACAGCAACTTTGCATTTTATTTTCTTGAACAAATAAATTCTTTCCTGTACAGAAATGTACCAGCTTATTTAATTAATGTTTTCTGAGTTTCCAACCTGCAAAAAATCTCAATTCTTGATTGAGATTCAACATATTTTTTCATTGCGATCTTTAATATTATTCGACAGGATATTAAGAAACTTAGCAACAGCAGCTAACTTTGCGAAGGATAGGCATTGAAACAGATTCGTTAAAAACAAGTCCTGTTTTATTTATTACTTTGCAAACTAGTCAACTAATACATACACAATGAGTGAATGACTCTTAATCACATTTAGGAACAATAACAACTGCTCATTTAGGATTATTACTCTTCTAGACATTCCCTTTTCAATGAATAAAGATTTCATTATCTGGAAGAAATAAATATAGAGAGAAAGGCAATAGGAAATGATAGAATAGAAAACTGATAGTGAGTGATTGCCACAGATTGCCATGAGTGTTTGATAGATGACCTTGAGCACTATCCTGACCTTGAACACTGTCCTGACCTTGAAAACGATCCTGACCTTGAGCACTCTCCTGGCTTCACAGACTGAGATAAACGAGCAACACTGTGATGGATCCTAGGCATATGTTTGACCTTCCTCTTTTTCTCAGGGTCATACAAATGTCTTAAATCGAGCGGTTGTGTGGGGAACTTATGGATGAAATGATATGAATTGATTTGATCATTTTATGTTTCTCCAGCAAAAGAAATGAATAAATTCATTTAAGAAAATCATAATATTTCCATGTTATTGACACATATTTTAAGGAATAGCTGACCTTATAAGCAGATCTTACCCTTCTGGCTGAAATTAAGTCAAAGGGAATAGTTGTAGAAATGTATGAGACTAAAAATGCTGAGAAAAAGTGGGAAAATATATTCCAAGTTTAGTCTAAAATAGTTTTTTTATTACCTAGCATTTTTTGGAGATACCTTTAACTAGCATAAAGTACCGTATTTACTCGTGTATAAGACGACTCGTGTATAAGACGACCCCCCAAAATTGAGGTTATTTTACTTGAAAAAAAACGATTTCCGAATATAAGACGAGTTGGTTTTTCAAGAGATATCGGCTCTGCTACCCATTCAAGCTTAAGCTGAAGCTTGGCGGTCATTTTAAAAGTGAAACGTAAATATGCTTAAAATATAAGATATTAGCCGTCTTATACACGAGTAATTACGGTAAAACGTAAATACGATGTTCATATTTTCGAAATAACAAATATCAGACGTAGCAGATTGATTTTAATTGCGTTTTAAATGATAAATAAACGTATTTACCCAACATTATTGGTCTATTATTTCCAAACACTTTGTTTTGATTTTGTTCTCACTGATTCCAATTATCAGCGTTCACAGTTTTGCATTTCGTCATTGTTTCCACTGAGTCGTGTATTCCCTTTTTGACAGAAATGCTTCCACACGTGGGTCGATTTTAATTGCGTTTTAAATGATAAATAAAAGTATATACCCAATATTAACACAAAATACGCTTTGCAGGTCGAGAACAGAACAAAACCATTCATCCATTTAACATGTATTCGCAATACGAGGTCGTCATTTTAAAAAGCGGGAGTGACGGGGACAAAAGTGGAGCGGCCAACATGTCAATTTTAATTGCGTTTTAAATGATAAATAAAGGTATGTACTTAATATTATCACAATTACTTCGAGAATTTCTCCACATCATTGATCTTAGCGTCAAAACAAAGCGTTTTCATTATTTATCATTTAAAATGCAATTCGATCCACGTGTGAAAGCATTTCTGTCAACAAGGGAAGACACGACTCAAAGCAGTGGAAACAAATGCTGCAAAACTGTGAACGCTGATAATTGGTATCAATGAAATTTTACTAATTTTCACACCACTGAATGGGAAGACATGAAAGGCAGAATTGTATTGTGTGATAAAATTAAATAATAATTTTAATAGACATAGAAGTAAAAGTAAAAGGAAAACGTAAGTACGATGTCCGTGATGTAGCGGATCGATTGGCCACGTGACTCACAAATCATGTGATCATTGACTTTGCAGATTTGCAGGAGAATTGCGTTTTAGATGATAAATAAAATCATATACCCAATATAAACACAAAATACGCTTTGCAGGTCGAGAACAGAACAAAACCATTCATCCATTTAACATGCATTACGCAATACGAGGTCGTCATTTTAAAAAGCGGGAGTGACGGGGACAAGCTCTTATTTTTGGAGCGAAAACGATCAGAGCCTACTTGACATGCATTGAAATATTAATATATTCTCCTCGTGTTGCGGACGTGAATTAACGCAACGTCACGTACATGATATTTACGTTTTACTTCATGGATAAATTCTCGACCTGTGAAGCATATTTTGTGATAATATTGGGTGAATACCTTTATTTATCATCTAAAACGCAATTAAAATCGATCCACGTGTGAAGGCATTTCTGTCAAGAAGGGAAGACACGACTCACACAACACGTGGTCGCAATTTTGAAAGGCGGAAGTGACTGGAAGAGGCTCTTGTTTTTAGCGTGAAAACGAATGTTAACTGGCATTGAAATATTAATATATTGCGCAATAATGGATGGTTTTGTTCTGTTCTCGACCTGCAAAGCGTAATTTGTGATAATATTATGTATATACCTTTATTTATCATCGATCCGCTACGTCACTCCCGCTTTTTAAAATGACAACCTCGTATTGCGTAATGCATGTTAAATGAATGGATGGTTTTGTTCTGTTCTTGACCTGCAAAGCGAATTTGTGATAATATTGGGTAAATACCTTTATTTATCATTTAAAATGCAATAAAAACGATCCGATGTCTATTATTTCGAAATGCTTTGATTTGGCTTTGTTTTCATTGATTTCAATTATCAGCGTTCACAGTTTTGCATTTCGTCATCGTTTCAACTGCTTTGAGTCGTGTCTTCCCTTGTTGACAGAAATGCTTTCACACGTAGATCGATTTTAATTGCGTTTTAAATGGATTGATGGTTTTGTTCTGTTCTCGAACAATTTGTGATAATATTGGGTAAATACCTTTATTTATCATTTAAAACGCAATTAAAATCTATCCACGTGTGAAGGCATTTCTGACAACAGGGAAGACACGACTCAAAGCAGTGGAAACAAAGACGAATTGCAAAACTGTGAACGCTGATAATTGGAATCAGTGAGAACAAAGTCAAAACAAAGTGTTTCGAAATAATATTGGGTAAATACATTCATTTAACATTTAAAATGCAATTAAAATCAATCTGCTACGTCTGATATTCGTTGTTTCGAAAATATGAACATCGTATTTACGTTTTACCGTAATTACTCGAGTATAATGCTGTTAATCCGACCCGCTATGTCCGATATTCGTTATTTCGAAAATAAGAATGTTCGTAATGAAAACTCATAGTGCCGTAATTTTTTGGCGTAAATCCTCGTCCACAGGTTGCTCTCGTGTATAAGACGAACCCCCAAACATTAACTAAGAGTTTTTGGAAAAAAACCTCGTCTTATACACGAGTAAATACGGTAGGTTCAGCCTATTGTCACAGACCCTTTACCCCAGCAATTGATAGAATTAATCCTAATACATTTATTCATTCCCAATACAAAGCATTTCATAGGGTTATAGGCAAGTAAAATCCTTTTACCTGTCACAGTTAAAGGGTTAATACGACAATGACCAGTCTTTGGGAACATTCAAATGAGTGATCCATATTGTAATTTATTTCCTTGAAATGTATCACAAGAAATCAACCTGGTGGTAAGGATAATGAGGTCAAGGATGATGAGGTCAAGGATAATGAGGTCAAGGATAATGAGGTCAAGGAAGACAAGAGTCGTATTGAAATATATCATTGTATCAAGACTGTTCATCCTGGTTTAATGTGACTGAACGCTTAATTTACAAAAGTTCTACACTGCCTATCATGTATTGTCATGGAAACAACATTTCTTTTTTATCATTTTTTTATGTGCTTCATGTTTAAACCAAAATGTGTTTTTAAAAGTGAAAAATAGGCAAAAGTCATTGTGGTGAAGATGGGTGATGGGTATGAAATGCCAGCGTTGATGGTTATGGCATCAGCAGTCATCTGTAGATTGGCAGAGCGAAGTTGCAGAAACCTTGGTGGTCATGTACAAGGAAATAGCATCTCGCTGCAGCTGCCCTTGTGGAGGTCTTGTGATCATAGGCCTTAGCTTCAGAGGCTTTCATTTTGGGGGGGGCTTTCCCCCTCCTGGAGTTGTGCCAATAAGCCTAGGAACTAATCCTGCCGTCTCGGCGGATAATTGACACAAATTTGGCACGACTTGATCACAAGGCTCATCTTGCTAACATGAGATATTTCATCCAGCAAATGTTGGGGCAGCCTCAGACTGGCATTGTTCCTGGACTGTGGAAAAATGGAAATAACTCCTAACTACCAGGTTATATCTCTCTCTATATATATATATATATATATATATATAAGGTTATATCTCTCTCTCTCTATATATATATATATATATATAGATATATATATAGATATAACCTTATATAGATATAACCTTATATAACCTTATATATATAGATAGATATAACCTTATATATATATATATATATATATATATATATATATATATATATATATATATATATATATATATATATATATATATATATATATATATATATATATATATATAGGCCAGCTATATATATATATATATATATATATATATATATATATATATAGGCCAGCTATATATATATATATATATATATATATATATATATATATATATATATATATATAAAACCTTTTTATCATGTATATATAGAAGCCTGGTTTTATTTAATTATTCTAACCCCATACCCCTGCCCACCTCTCTGGCATCATTGGCAGGTACATTGTGTCCATGACGTCGTGATTATAGAGAGTTCAATTAAGGTACAGAGTAACCTTATCTTTGTCAAGTACATCTGAGGTTAAAGTCACCGCTTTCTCAGCAGTATTCATGATCAATCCACCAATTAACATTCATTGTATTTGCCCTTTTTGCGTTTTTTTGCGGTTTCACTGTGAGTTTTATCGACTGAATCTCATAATTAAAAGCAAAATGACAAGAGGAATCATATATTAAACAACTCAAAGCTTATATTATGGACGATTTCAAACAATTTTCTGCGAGGCACACACATAAATCTTGTATATGATAAAGAGCTGGCCTAATGCAACCTCTGAACACTGACTGACTTTCTGGGCCGAGAAGAGGATTACTTGTGATTCAGTGAAACCTGAGTCTGTTCCTGACATTGTTTGCTGAACTTCTGAGGGAATATGATAAGTAAATGCTCTATTTGAGTAGATTATTACAATATTCTGATGTTGTCTTCATATTTCTCTATGAAAATTCTGATTTCTGCATCAGATTTCTTTTTTTTTTTTTTTTTTCTGCATCAGATTTCTTGCTGAGTAGGAAGTTTTTAATAATACATGATAAGTTTTGGTCACTGTTTGGCATCAAGGTAAAAAACGTATCGTTTTGTTCGATACAATTAGCAATATTAAATGCTTGATGATTTAATGCACTAGACTTGACAATTTTCCATCACAGGTATTTTGTTGTTTTTTGTTATTATGTAATACATATGATTTGTGCAGTTATGTGCTGTGTAGGTTACCATCGCCAGGGTCGGCAGTGACAGGACTGGGAGGTGAAGACTTGCCCTGGCGATGGTAACTATGGCCACCTGACAGGTTCAAGGTCACATACTCAGTCTCTCAAACTGAGAGTCAGTGCCCTCTAGGGGTTGATTGTCTTGAGCGGTCAGTGTCACTGAGTGGATGTCTGGACTGCTGAGGCACGGAGCTCATTTAGAAGTCAGGAGGAGATGGTGACAGAGCCTGGTCATATTGCCGCGACTTGACACCATTCTCCCTCAGTCACATCTGCTACCTGCCAAGCCTCTCACACCCTACTCCATTCCTTGCCAACAAAGGAACGCCTAACAGGGGGGTATATCACCTGACCTGCCAAGCCTCTCACACCCTACTCCATTCCTTGCCAACAAAGGAACGCCTAACAGGACGGTATATCACCTGACCTGCCAAGCCTCTCACACCCTACTCCATTCCCTGCCAACAAAGGAACGCCTAACAGGGGGGTATATCACCTGACCTGCCAAGCCTCTCACACCCTACTCCATTCCCTGCCAACAAAGGAACACCTAACAGGGGGGTATATCACCTGACCTGCCAAGCCTCTCAAACCCTATTCCATTCCTTGCCAACAAAGGAACGCCTAACAGGACGGTATATCACCTGACCTGCCAAGCCTCTCACACCCTACTCCATTCCCTGCCAACAAAGGAACACCTAACAGGACGGTATATCACCTGACCTGCCAAGCCTCTCACACCCTACTCCATTCCCTGCCAACAAAGGAACGCCTAACAGGGGGGTATATCACCTGACCTGCCAAGCCTCTCACACCCTACTCCATTCCCTGCCAACAAAGGAACACCTAACAGGGGGGTATATCACCTGACCTGCCAAGCCTCTCACACCCTACTCCATTCCCTGCCAACAATGGAATGTCTAACAGGGGGGTATATCACCTGACCTGCCAAGCCTCTCACACCCTACTCCATTTCCTGCCAACAAAGGAACACCTAACAGGACGGTATATCACCTGACCTGCCAAGCCTCTCACACCCTACTCCATTCCCTGCCAACAAAGGAACGCCTAACAGGGGGGTATATCACCTGACCTGCCAAGCCTCTCACACCCTACTCCATTCCCTGCCAACAAAGGAACACCTAACAGGGGGGTATATCACCTGACCTGCCAAGCCTCTCACACCCTACTCCATTCCCTGCCAACAATGGAATGTCTAACAGGGGGGTATATCACCTGACCTGCCAAGCCTCTCACACCCTACTCCATTCCCTGCCAACAATGGAATGTCTAACAGGGGGGTATATCACCTGACCTGCCAAGCCTCTCACACCCTACTCCATTCCCTGCCAACAATGGAATGTCTAACAGGGGGGTATATCACCTGAACTGCCAAGCCTCTCACACCCTACTCCATTCCCTGCCAACAAAGGAACACCTAACAGGGGGGTATATCACCTGACCTGCCAAGCCTCTCACACCCTACTCCATTCCCTGCCAACAATGGAATGTCTAACAGGGGGGTATATCACCTGACCTGCCAAGCCTCTCACACCCTACTCCATTTCCTGCCAACAAAGGAATGCCTAACAGGGGGTATATCACCTGACCTGCCAAGCCTCTCACACCCTACTCCATTCCCTGCCAACAAAGGAATGCCTAACAGGGGGGTATATCACCTGACCTGCCTACTCACCACTGTCAAACAGGGGAGTATACCACCTGACCTACAAAGGGGCATCTTTACCAGCCCACATTTGCACAGGGGGTGAACCCTGTGATACTCTCAGCCAGCTAAGCGCATGGCTTGATTTGGGTTGTGATTTTGTGGCATCCCTCAACCAACCCTCAGATAAATGCAGCCTGTGATTTGTGAGTCTTGCCTGCTCTTTACGATACTCATTATCTCAGCGAGTCATCGCTGCAGACCACAGCGTATAAATACATAAGATTTACCCGACTAATGCATATCAACAGGAGCGACTCTCGCATCAGGAATCTCCTAATTCATTAGTTGCATCAAGAATAAGAATGTTGCAGTTTTGGAGGTTTAAGGCCATCAACTACTCCGGGACAGACTTGATGCATTCAGTCAAACCACAGAAAATAGGTGATCTGGCAATTAATATGAGGGAAAATATGTGGAATAGTGTCAATGACCTGTTCAGACATTTGTTTGTCTGGCTGAAATAATGTTCACCTTTATACACATACTTAATGGAATCTGTGACCTAAATGAACACACCTGATAGAGTCTGTGACCTAAATGAACACACTTGATAGAGTCTGTGACCCAAATGAACACACTTTGTAGAGTCTGTGACCTAAAGGAACATATCTGGTAGAGTCTGTGACCTAAATGAACATATCTGGTAGAGTCTGTGACCTAAATAAACATATCTGGTAGAGTCTGTGACCTAAATAAACATATCTGGTAGAGTCTGTGACCTAAATGAACACACCTGATAGAGTCTGTGACCCAAATGAACATATCTGGTAGAGTCTGTGACCTAAATAAACATATCTGGTAGAGTCTGTGACCTAAATGAACACACCTGATAGAGTCTGTGACCCAAATGAACATATCTGGTAGAGTCTGTGACCTAAATAAACATATCTGGTAGAGTCTGTGACCTAAATGAACACACCTGATAGAGTCTGTGACCTAAATAAACATATCTGGTAGAGTCTGTGACCTAAATGAACATATCTGGTAGAGTCTGTGACCTAAATAAAGATATCTGGTAGAGTCTGTGACCTAAATGAACATATCTGGTAGAGTCTGTGACCTAAATGAACATATCTGGTAGAGTCTGTGACCTAAATGAACATATCTGGTAGAGTCTGTGACCTAAATAAACATATCTGGTAGAGTCTGTGACCTAAATGAACACACCTGATAGAGTCTGTGACCTAAATGAACACACCTGATAGAGTCTGTGACCCAAATCAACACACTTCGTAGAGTCTGTGACCTAAATGAACACATCTGATAGAGTCTGTGACCTAAATGAACATCCCTGATAGAGTCTGTGACCTAAATGAACACAACTGATAGAGTCTGTGACGTAAGTGAACACAAGTGATAGAGTCTGTGACCAGAAAAAGACAGACCTTATAGATTCTGTGTTTTAGATGAACTTATCTAACAAAGTCTGTGTCCTTAACCTTATAAAGTCAATGACCTAAATAATCATGGTTGTCAAGGTGACAGTATTAAACACATGCCTGAAGGAGTAAGTGAAGTGTTCAATTGAGTCAGGGACCTAATGGAGTATGAGGGCAGAGAATGCCAGTCTATTTGAGAGCGCCACCTGTTGGCAGATCGTGATGCACCAATCAGAGAACTCATCAGTTGTTAATGCAACACTTCACAGCCAATAATTTGAGTTGCAGATAAGCTTAGCCAAAATTTGGCTCTATTGTCGGTGCAATGTCTAAGCATGTTTTCTTTTTCTCTTTTCAGGTAAGATGTTTTAACTGATATTTATGCTGGAGGAAACGTCAGGTAAAATTATCATTCTTATTTATAAAAAAAAACTGATAGAAAAAAGGTAGGTAAAAAGAGAAAATTAGGGCCAACTTTATTCATCATTAGAAACAAACATCCAAAAAAGCATTAGCTGGAAAGTCATTTTTTGATTTAAAAGCAAACACAAAGAGAGATGAAGGGAGATTATATAATATTACATAATACCCAGCATACTTTGCAACTGAATCTCTTTGTATTACCCAGCATGTCTTTCACGAATATATTGCCGTAAGATATTACGAGGTCGTTGAGTTCTGCTGCATGTCTTTTTCTCAGATTGTGGTGTTTTTTTTTCTCGGTGTGTGTGATGGCGGGCTGCTTTTGGGAACTTATCATTTCCATTTGCATAGCCTTTCAAGCCATTAGAGAAGCACATCCATCAAAGGCGCCCTCTATTAGCAATGCACCAGGAGCGTGCCGGCTTCACTGCTTTGTCTTCCCCATATTTATTGCAGTTTCACATCAATCAGGCAAATATCTTTGCAAGATCAGATAAAAACAGAGCAAAAAGAAAAAAACCCAGGTAAATATTGTGGAATGTTGGCCCTGTCTTACATAATGTGCTCCTCATACCTGTATGCAATTAGAAACTTTTTACACAGGAGATATTGCCGTTTTTCGGCAAAATATTTTGCGCATATTAACTATCCATTGTGTGCCATCATGATGGAATAAACATATTTATCGTGTAATAAGTAAAGAGAAATAAATATCAGAGGGGAGATGTGTAAGAGGAGTTCTGAAAGGAAGGGAAGACTGATTATAATGTGTAGATGATGAGTGATAGTAAACGTTGAGGCTCAAGCTATATCAATTGAACGATCCATCCTGAGGGACGTTCATCATATCTCATAAGGCACAAAGAGAAATGGATGCCGTAAACAACAGTGTCAGGAGAAATGTAACATGTCGGGGCTATCGGTGTCGGAGATCACCGTGGCACCACATTATGATCGGTCATTGGAATTTATGTGGGTGTGTCACAGAGACAAATGTTGCCAATCGGCAGCCAGCCATGCAACTACCATAAGCAATTACTGACAATGCAGAGAAACACCATCATGCTCTGGCTACTAATATTCAGGTCCTGCTTTATATCGCAAATCAACAAGGATAAGAACTAATATATATTTCAAATATATAAAAAGCTTGATGTGATGATAATGATCTGATGATGTGACAGGTGATCTGATGATGTGACAGGTGATCTGATGATGTGACAGATGATCTGATGATGTGACAGATGATCTGACGATGTGACAGGTGATCTGATGATGTGACAGATGATCTGGTGATGTGACAGATGATCTGGTGATGTGACAGGTGATCTGATGATGTGACAGGTGATCTGATGATGTGACAGATGATCTGGTGATGTGACAGATGATCTGATGATGTGACAGGTGATCTGATGATGTGAGAGGTGATCTGATGATGTGACAGATGATCTGATGATGTGACAGATGATCTGATGATGTGACAGATGATCTGATGTGACAGGTGATCTGATGATGTGACAGGTGATCTGATGATGTGACAGGTGATCTGAGGATGTGACAGATGATCTGATGATGTGACAGATGACAGATCAATCTCAAGGAAATCATTCCTAGGTGTTAATTATCAGGCAGTTTCTGACAATTAGAACTTAATAACAATAAGACGGTCAATTAAGAACACCTTTTTCATATTATCTGCAGCTTTTCTAATTTACTAATGGGTGCAGTATGAATAAAACATATATAGCAGTTTCTGCATAAAGTATTGGCTGAGAACAATAAAAGAACTCTTTTCATAAGCTTGGAGATAGAATTGGATAATGGTCTTTTGTTGGCTATCACAGTGGGAAGTGTTCTCTCTCACACAAAATTAATTACAAATTTGCAAATGGTGCAGTTGGAATAATTGATTTAAAAGGAAATAGATAAACACAGGCAGGCAGCTGGTTTTGTGGTTTTGAAATTGTTGATCACTTTTTTGCACCAAACATTTAAGACAGTTTTCAAATATTTAATGTTATTGTAAATGAAGCTGTCCAATTTGTATGCAATAATATCAATAATACATTTTCATTAAAAGTCTGTTCAGTTCAAGGATGACATTTTGTTAATACGAAACTTTGAATGGCAACTTGTCATAAAATTGAATAGATAGATGGGAAAAACTACTTATTTGCCGTCTAAACAGTTTTGATGGAATTTGTGTATTGTATGTCAGAATGAAACCTAAGCTAAATTGATGAGCCCACCAATGTGACAACCAAACTGTCATTCACAATATGAAATATTTGTTTTTAAAAAGGCCATTAAAAAGGAATGCATAGCAATGTGGAGCATGTCAGGATGGAGATTTTGTGACCACGACAGCTACTGCGTGTAGGTGCATCCATATTTCAGGGCTTCCCTCCATTAGCGATCAGCCCTAATGCATAATTCTTTGAAAACAGATACCATTTCTGAAAAAGACCCATTTTCTGGTCACATGTCTGAGACAGAGTGATATAGAGGGGAAAGTTTGCGCAGTGATTTAGGAGGGGTGATCCCAGGCCAAGGACAAAGCTTAGATCAGTACTAATCCTCCAGCATGACCAGAATACACCACCTTGCTGCAGTAGCTGCTGTGGTAGCAATTGTCAATGCCTTTGTCTTACACAATTCATGTATTGTCAAATATGTATTGTATATTGAGACAAATTCATATATATATATATATATATATATATATATATATATATATATATATATATATATATATATATACATATATACAACTGTTCACTATTTTCAGCATGTTTGTGTTACGATCAGCACTATACTGAGAGATTATCTAGGTCAGATGTCAAAAGGTGCATCATAACCCAGTTAGGGATTATCTAGGTCAGATATCTGTGGAATTGGTAGAATAATTATTTCATACATCCCGTGTGTGGCACAGCGACACCATATACGTGAATAATATGAGGGTATTTAATTAAGCTACATAATTAAGTCACCCTGTCATATATAAGTACATTAATATTTCAGCCCCCAGACCTGCCTTCTGGAGTGCCCCCCTTCTTCATCCCTCCCCCAGAATCTCTTACTGGAGTGCCCCCCTTCTTCATCCCTCCCCAGAACCTCTTACTGGAGTGCCCCCCTTCATCCCTCCACCAGAACCTCCCTCTGGAGTGCCCCCCACCCCCCAACTCCTTATCCCTCTCAGATTTGGCTTCTCTTCTGCCATGCCACTTTTGATGTTTTTACCTGTGCACTCATCATTAATTCTCTGACTTGGACAGGGTCATCGTCATTGACAGTTGTATTCGGAGGTCGTTGACCTTGATGGCGTGACAAAGCCATGGAGTCACAGATCAAGATGGCTGCCTGCTCCAGCTTCAATGTAGGATAATGAATCTATATGGCAGGCCTAAGTACAATGCAGTGTTCAAAGAAAGTGTGTTTACAATATTAGGTCATTATGCCCAGGGCATTTGACAGGACTTTTTGTTCCCAAGCCTACAAAGAAGGATGATGGCTTTAAGTGAAGTCATGGCAGTCAATTGTTATTGGGATTAAGACATTTCTCTCATCAACATTGACTTCATTGGTTAACATACATGTAGGGTGAAGTCGTTCAGGTTTGAAAGCCAAATGATTATCAGGACCCTTCCCAGAATGCAATGTTGATTACAGCTAAATGTCCTCCTCGGTGTGTGGGGGATGGATTTGGGGGAAATTGAATGGGCGTTAACTTGCATGTCTGTAACCCATGTGGCAGTGACATGCAATGACTCGGCAGTTTTGTTTCTATTTGGCCAAGGTCACTGAGATCGCAGCTGTGACTGAAGGCAAGCATTTGCCCAGTATGTCAGTCATATAGGTTATTTGAATGTCACCTGCACTCTGACCTTGATCCCTGGATTTAACCAAAAAGAGGTCAAGGTCAGATGTGGAAGTGGCGTGGTTTTGTTGGCAAGACTTTGGAGGTCAAGTGTTAAGAGCAAACTTGGCATTACAAAACATTCTCATCAGGTTACATAGTCATTATCAATAACCTTGTTTGACCCCTTATGGAATATAGGTCAGAGAGTTGAGATGGGTCAAAGCTGGGAGGTTATCAGACAAAGGGAGGCAAAGTGATTGTCGTCATAGACAATGATGATCACTGTCAAACTAATCCTGCATGATAAATACATTTGTTCTGATTTCCTGCCTTTTCTATCAGACATTGATCAAATAATTGAATAACCAAGATTCTGAAAATGACAAAAATATATTTCTCCACATTTGATATGTGTGAAGCCCTGGGGTCACAGCGTTTCTACTGAAGGAATGACTTCCACTTTAAGCAGTGTGACAACTAATCTTTGGAGCAGTATGTTTCATAGATATTGCCTCCAAACTTTGAGGGACCATGTTGATGCCAGTACATTGGAATCTGAGAAAACAGTTCAATTCCAGTAGTTTACTGCAACATAAAGCAATCCATAATGGAGGAACTATTGGCACTTTGAAACTCCCACATTCTATAGTGTTCTTCTGTGGGATATAATTGCTTAGAATGTTAATATATTTTTCCAAATGTATATTTTGAGTTATTAATAAAATGTATTGCAGTTATGTGTCATATGGAAAGAGAAAGTGTAAAGTGAGATCTCAGTCTGAAATAAGCATGCAACATACAACATTCCTGAGCAATGACAAATATGCCAAGTTTTGTTCATTTCCACACAATTTATCATTGAAATTTTTTTTATCTTGCTCACCATCGCATGTCCCTGAAGCTGTATGCGAGAGAAAATACAGAAATAAGAGTTATCTTCTGAGTCAAAATGGCAGATACATTGATATTTTTCTAGTCACAGACATATCTCAGTTTTCATCCTTATGAAAAGATGTAAATAGCCCTAAATAAAAAACAAAACATTTCCAGAAATTCTGAGACCATTTGTAATTTTAGTAGTTGCATCTGAAACGAATATGATCTGGCTGCAATAAACACACTAAGAATGTGTATAAAGGAGACGTGGAGACTCAGAAGCCAATAATTTAATGAAATATTAATTGATGCCATTGTTGATACTGAGACGCCTTCTTGAGTTACCCAGCAAACCATGTGAAGTCAGTTTGTGATGTATTTTATGTTCCTGGTATATCATTACATAAGATTTCACATTGTCTGCTTTAGTTGCATCATATTTCAACAGCATATCTTTACATAATATGATATTGCATTAAATCACTAGTTTCATACTAAGTATGTAGAATTTGATGATGAGAAAACTTGGGAATTTGTAGATTCTAATTGTACTGTCAGGAAGTTCAAAAGTAGGTCAAACACTTTGCATTATGGGAAATTAACTAAATGAGGGACCATGTTGATACAATAATCTGAATATGTTCACAAATGGCATTCCTTTGTTAAATTAGACAGCCATTAACATTAAGTCATTGAGGTTTTTTTTCACTGAATGCCCTTCCCATAATCGTGGCGAGAATTTTGTATAATATGTTTTTTGTTCATGTAATTGCAGTAAAATGTTTTTTTTTGTACTCATACAAATTCAAATTGCCTCATTATCTCCAAGTTTAATCAAAGAATTATATATTCTCATCTTCAATATCATATTGAAAATGAGATGAACAGGAAGAAGCTCGTGATTAACTTCTACTGATCAACAGGATGTCATTTCTAATTGAGATTATTTATAACTATGACTGAATCCAGCTTGAGATGGCTAATAATGCCTTAATGTGGGAAGATAGAGGACGAGGAGTGCAGACAATACAGCGTGGTACGGAGGCTGGGGCTGCAGGATGGGGCATTAAGAGTGCCTTCACCAGGATGTATGATGATGGCAGTTTTCAAGTTTGGGCTGTGACAGGTAATGGGCAGTGGACCTGTATGAGCTGCAGGAGGAAGTCCCCAGCCTGCGGTCAGCAGCTGCCCCTGCCCCCGGACCCTGGACCCCCAGACCCCAGACTCCAGCCCCCACCGACCTTCAGGGCCTCGCAAGCTTCCCAGGATGCCCGGCGGGCCAGGAAAACCCGGCAGAACATAACCTTCCTCCATCACTGCACACAAACATGTCTATTATACTAATACTTTATGTGGCTGACTACTGAATCCTTCTGCACAAGCTTCTGGAGGAAGGTGCCACTGTGTACAGCATAACACAGGATCTTTGTCTCAGCCTTGTCCCAGCCTTGTCTCAGCCTTGTCCCAGCCTTGTCTCAGCCTTGTCTCAGCCTTGTCACAGCCTTGTCTCAGTACTCTCAAAGCCTTGTCCCAGCCTTGTCTCAGCCTTGTCCCAGCCTGGTCTCAGCCTTGTCTCAGCCTTGTCACGGCCTTGTCTCAGCCTTGTCTCAGCCTTGTCTCAGCCTTGTCCCAGCCATGTCTCAGCCTTGTCACAGCCTTGTCTCAGTACTCTCAAAGCCTTGTCCCAGCCTTGTCTCAGCCTTGTCTCAGCCTTGTCTCAGCCTTGTCCTGGCCTTGTCCCAGCCTTGTCCCAGCCTTGTATCAGCCTTGTTAAGCCTTGTATCAGCCTTGTCTCAGCCAATACATTGATCAAGTTGTAGCAGGCAGCCTTACCTGGAGTGTGAACATTATTATAACCACAGCATTGATCACATCTGTAGAAGGCAGCCTTACATCAAGGGCAGACAGTGACGTCATTTCTTAAAATAAGTCACATGAAAGAAAAGAAAAAATACACTTTTCCAGTGCATTGGATTATTTGCATTTCTCATCTAGACTTTTTTAGGTGTTATTGATATTTGAGAGCAAAACTATGTGTTTCGCGCAGTTATAAGCTAATCTTAATACATAAGATTAGGTGACAGATGAATGTGACATATGACATTACTTTTGACATTTTACAAGGTAACAAATTGTTGCACACCTCACAATTAATAGATAGTCGTGGTGTTTTGCCTAATGGGCCAGATTACCAGGCCATTATATAAGTTACTACTGGCATGGTATGGTACCAAATGGACGTGGTGCTTATACCTCTACACTGCATGTGTGCCAGGATAGGATGTGTCAGTGTCTGGGGGGGGGGGGGTCTGGGGGGTCACTCAGAGATTATCCCCTATATGCCACTGACCTGACATGTCCTCAGATTAAGTTCAAAGAGACTTATCGTAGCATGCGCTCTGAGAATTACACCAAGTATGACGTCTTTTGTCAGTCCCCTCTCTCAAGGTCAAAGCAAGATCAGCCTCTAGAGGGAGCAACTCATCATTACATATCGTGGCGTGTAGATTAATGTCACCTCAAAGTAGCATTATTATTTCTTCTGAAAGGATGACCTATATTGGGATAAAATTTTTTGGATGACATCCAATGGGATTAAACCCTAAAGCTAAGTGAGGTCAAGGTGTGAAGCTAAGTGAGGTCAGGGTGTGAAGCAAAGTGAGGTCAGGGTATGAAGCAAAGTGAGGTCAGGGTGTGAAGCAAAGTGAGGTCAGGTTTTTAAGCTAAGTGAGGTCAGGGTATGATGCTAAGCGAGGTCAGGGTATGAAGCAAAGTGAGGTCAAGGTATGAAGCAAAGTGAGGTCAGGGTATGAAGCAAAGTGAGGTCAGGGTATGAAGCAAAGTGAGGTCAGGGTATGAAGCTAAGTGAGGTCAGGGTGTGAAGCAAAGTGAGGTCAGGGTGTGAAACAAAGTGAAGTCAGGATATGAAGCTAAGTGAGGTCAGGGTGTGAAGCAAAGTGAGGTCAGGGTATGAAGCAAAGTGAGGTCAGGGTGTGAAGCAAAGTGAGGTCAGGGTGTAAAGCAAAGTGAGGTCAGGGTATGAAGTGAGGTCAGGGTGTGAAGCAAAGTGAGGTCAGGGTGTGAAGCAAAGTGAGGTCAGGGTATGAAGCAAAGTGAGGTCAGGGCATGAAGCAAAGTGAGGTCAGGGTGTGAAGCAAAGTGAGGTCAGGGTGTGAAGCAAAGTGAGGTCAGGGTGTGAAGCAAAGTGAGGTCAGGGTATGAAGCAAAGTGAGGTCAGGGTATGAAGCAAAGTGAGGTCAGGGTATGAAGCAAAGAGAGGTCAGGGTGTGAAGCAAAGTGAGGTCAGGGCATGAAGCAAAGTGAGGTCAGGGTGTGAAGCAAAGTGAGGTCAGGGTGTGAAGCAAAGTGAGGTCAGGGTATGAAGTGAGGTCAGGGTATGAAGTGAGGTCAGGGTGTGAAGCAAAGTGAGGTCAGGGTGTGAAGCAAAGTGAGGTCAGGGTGTGAAGCTAAGTGAGGTCAGGGTATGAAGCAAAGTGAGGTCAGGGTGTGAAGCAAAGTGAGGTCAGGGTGTGAAGCAAAGTGAGGTCAGGGTATGAAGTGAGGTCAGGGTGTGAAGCAAAGTGAGGTCAGGGTGTGAAGCAAAGTGAGGTCAGGGTGTGAAGCAAAGTGAGGTCAGGGTATGAAGCAAAGTGAGGTCAGGGCATGAAGCAAAGTGAGGTCAGGGTGTGAAGCAAAGTGAGGTCAGGGTGTGAAGCAAAGTGAGGTCAGGGTGTGAAGCAAAGTGAGGTCAGGGTATGAAGCAAAGTGAGGTCAGGGCATGAAGCAAAGAGAGGTCAGGGTGTGAAGCAAAGTGAGGTCAGGGCATGAAGCAAAGTGAGGTCAGGGTGTGAAGCAAAGTGAGGTCAGGGTGTGAAGCAAAGTGAGGTCAGGGTATGAAGTGAGGTCAGGGTATGAAGTGAGGTCAGGGTGTGAAGCAAAGTGAGGTCAGGGTGTGAAGCAAAGTGAGGTCAGGGTATGAAGCAAAGTGAGGTCAGGGCATGAAGCTAAGTGAGTTCAGGGTGTGAAGCAAAGTGAGGTCAGGGTGTGAAGCAAAGTGAGGTCAGGGTGTGAAGCAAAGTGAGGTCAGGGTGTGAAGCAAAGTGAGGTCAGGGTATGAAGCAAAGTAAGGTCAGGGCATGAAGCAAAGTGAGGTCAGGGTGTGAAGCAAAGTGAGGTCAGGGTATGAAGCAAAGTGAGGTCAGGGTGTGAAGCAAAGTGAGGTCAGGGTATGAAGCAAAGTGAGGTTAGGGTGTGAAGCAAAGTGAGGTCAGGGTGTGAAGCTAAGTGAGGTCAGGGTATGAAGCAAAGTGAGGTCAGGCTGTGAAGCAAAGTGAGGTCAGGGTATGAAGTGAGGTCAGGGTGTGAAGCAAAGTGAGGTCAGGGTGTGAAGCAAAGTGAGGTCAGGGTATGAAGCAAAGTGAGGTCAGGGCATGAAGCAAAGTGAGGTCAGGGTGTGAAGCAAAGTGAGGTCAGGGTGTGAAGCAAAGTGAGGTCAGGGTGTGAAGCAAAGTGAGGTCAGGGTATGAAGCAAAGTGAGGTCAGGGCATGAAGCAAAGTGAGGTCAGGGTGTGAAGCAAAGTGAGGTCAGGGTATGAAGCAAAGTGAGGTCAGGGTGTGAAGCAAAGTGAGGTCAGGGTATGAAGCAAAGTGAGGTCAGGGTGTGAAGCAAAGTGAGGTCAGGGTATGAAGCTAAGTGAGGTCAGGGCATGAAGCAAAGTGAGGTCAGGGTATGAAGCAAAGTGAGGTCAGGGTGTGATGCAAAGTGAGGTCAGGGTATAAAGCAAAGTGAGGTCAGGGTATGAAGCAAAGTGAGGTCAGGTTTTTAAGCTAAGTGAGGTCAGGGTGTGAAGCAAAGTGAGGTCAGGGTGTGAAGCAAAGTGAGGTCAGGGTGTGAAGCAAAGTGAGGTCAGGGTGTGAAGCAAAGTGAGGTCAGGGTGTGAAGCAAAGTGAGGTCAGGGTATGAAGCAAAGTGAGGTCAGGGCATGAAGCAAAGTGAGGTCAGGGTATGAAGCAAAGTGAGGTCAGGGTATGAAGCAAAGTGAGGTCAGGGCATGAAGCAAAGTGAGGTCAGGGTGTGAAGCAAAGTGAGGTCAGGGTGTGAAGCAAAGTGAGGTCAGGGTGTGAAGCAAAGTGAGGTCAGGGTATGAAGCAAAGTGAGGTCAGGGCATGAAGCAAAGTGAGGTCAGGGTGTGAAGCAAAGTGAGGTCAGGGTATGAAGCAAAGTGAGGTCAGGGTGTGAAGCAAAGTGAGGTCAGGGTATGAAGCAAAGTGAGGTCAGGGTGTGAAGCAAAGTGAGGTCAGGGTATGAAGCTAAGTGAGGTCAGGGCATGAAGCAAAGTGAGGTCAGGGTATGAAGCAAAGTGAGGTCAGGGTGTGATGCAAAGTGAGGTCAGGGTATAAAGCAAAGTGAGGTCAGGGTATGAAGCAAAGTGAGGTCAGGTTTTTAAGCTAAGTGAGGTCAGGGTGTGAAGCAAAGTGAGGTCAGGGTGTGAAGCAAAGTGAGGTCAGGGTGTGAAGCAAAGTGAGGTCAGGGTGTGAAGCAAAGTGAGGTCAGGGTGTGAAGCAAAGTGAGGTCAGGGTATGAAGCAAAGTGAGGTCAGGGCATGAAGCAAAGTGAGGTCAGGGTATGAAGCAAAGTGAGGTCAGGGTATGAAGCAAAGTGAGGTCAGGGTGTGAAGCTAAGTGAGGTCAGGGTATGAAGCAAAGTGAGGTCAGGGCATGAAGCAAAGTGAGGTCAGGGTATGAAGCAAAGTGAGGTCAGGGTGTGAAGCTAAGTGAGGTCAGGGTATGAAGCAAAGTGAGGTCAGGGCATGAAGCAAAGTGAGGTCAGGGTGTGAAGCAAAGTGAGGTCAGGGTATGAAGCAAAGTGAGGTCAGGGTGTGAAGCAAAGTGAGGTCAGGGTGTGAAGCAAAGTGAGGTCAGGGTGTGAAGCAAAGTGAGGTCAGGGTATGAAGCAAAGTGAGGTCAGGATGTGAAGCAAAGTGAGGTCAGGGTATGAAGCAAAATGAGGTCAGGGTATGAAGCAAAATGAGGTCAGGGTGTGAAGCAAAGTGAGGTCAGGGTATGAAGCAAAATGAGGTCAGGGTATGAAGCAAAGTGAGGTCAGGGTATGAAGCAAAGTGAGGTCAGGGTGTGAAGCAAAGTGAGGTCAGGGTGATGTTAAGTGAGGTCAGGGTGATGTTAAGTGAGGTCAGGGTGTGAAGCAAAGTGAGGTCAGGGTGTGAAGCAAAGTGAGGTCAGGGTGTGAAGCTAAGTGAGGTCAGGGTGTGAAGCAAAGTGAGGTCAGGGTATGAAGTGAGGTCAGGGTGTGAAGCAAAGTGAGGTCAGGGTGTGAAGCAAAGTGAGTTCAGGGTGTGAAGCAAAGTGAGGTCAGGGCATGAAGCAAAGTGAGGTCAGGGTATGAAGCTAAGTGAGTTCAGGGTGTGAAGCAAAGTGAGGTCAGGGTATGAAGTGAGGTCAGGGTGTGAAGCAAAATGAGGTCAGGGTATGAAGCAAAATGAGGTCAGGGTATGAAGCTAAGTGAGTTCAGGGTGTGAAGCAAAGTGAGGTCAGGGTATGAGGCTAAGTGAGGTCAGGGTGTGAAGCAAAGTGAGGTCAGGGTGTGAAGCAAAGTGAGGTCAGGGTATGAAGCAAAGTGAGGTCAGGGTGTGAAGCAAAATGAGGTCAGGGTATGAAGCAAAATGAGGTCAGGGTATGAAGCTAAGTGAGTTCAGGGTATGAAGCAAAGTGAGGTCAGGGCATGAAGCAAAGTGAGGTCAGGGTGTGAAGCTAAATGAGGTCAGGGTGTGAAGCAAAGTGAGGTCAGGGTATGAAGTGAGGTCAGGGTGTGAAGCAAAATGAGGTCAGGGTATGAAGCAAAGTGAGGTCAGGGTATGAAGCAAAGTGAGGTCAGGGTGTGAAGCAAAGTTAGGTCAGGGTGTGAAGCAAAGTGAGGTCAGGGTATGAAGTGAGGTCAGGGTGTGAAGCAAAGTGAGGTCAGGGTGTGAAGCAAAGTGAGGTCAGGGTATGAAGCTAAGTGAGGTCAGGGCATGAAGCAAAGTGAGGTCAGGGTGTGAAGCAAAGTGAGGTCAGGGTATGAAGCAAAGTGAGGTCAGGGTGTGAAGCAAAGTGAGGTCAGGGTGTGAAGCAAAGTGAGGTCAGGGTGTGAAGCAAAGTGAGGTCAGGGTATGAAGCAAAGTGAGGTCAGGATGTGAAGCAAAGTGAGGTCAGGGTATGAAGCAAAATGAGGTCAGGGTATGAAGCAAAATGAGGTCAGGGTGTGAAGCAAAGTGAGGTCAGGGTATGAAGCTAAGTGAGGTCAGGGTATGAAGCAAAGTGAGGTCAGGGTGTGAAGCAAAGTGAGGTCAGGGTGTGAATGGGATGAAGATTTTGGAATGTTTAAGGATTTTAGAATGGTTTAATCTGCAGAACTAAACTAGCAGACTTGTTGCTGTGGAAACATCAATTGGGAATGGAATTGGAAACTAAAATAAATCTCTACACTTGAACTGACTAGTAAATAAAAAGCCATCAGAAAGCGGCAGAATGTGATACGACGATCAATACATTATCACTCAAACATTCCTTCCTCTACATATCCTAAATATAATGACTATAATTCATATTTCCTTTCAGACATCTATCACGTTAGATTATTCATTACCAATAACTATCTGCAGGTGTTAAGCATTAAGCATTAAACCTGTAAATTCCTGTATAAAGAGCCTATCTGCATTTGAACATCATGACATACTGAAGTTTAACACAGTAATAAGATGAGTTGCAATAAGACAGAAGTTGCATTATTAGCAGAGATCTCTCTGAACAATCAGCTGCATGTGATGGGAAAACACGGGGAGTGTGAACTTCTTTTTACCTCAAATGAGGCTCAAAGTAGGGTAGCACTGTTTGATGTAATTGACCCCAAGAAAGGAGTGTGCTTTCATGAGGGGGCTATGAATTCGGGTCTTGTTCAAATAGATTTAACAGACACTTGTGGGGATAGTTCAATCGAAAAAGTTAATAGACATGAAAGACAAATAAAATTGTCACCTATGTGTAAATTTTAAATGTTTTTTTTTTTTGGCAAAACTGGTGCTTAATCCCTTTAACACCAATTTGCTTTAGCTTGGCAATGATGATGACATTTTACCCACTGCGAGTCACGGTGGGGGGGGCAGAGACTTTATGAAAACCTGTTAGGGCACATCATGGTAACTTGTCAAGAGTGTGGAAGTCTCAGCAATCAGAGATATGTGATTTCCATGCTAAGGGTGACTCTGTATCCCGCACAGTGATCGTGTGGTGGACCCAGTGAGGTAAGTGGTCAATAACGTGGGAGTGAGACTCCAGTTTGCATCAAAGCCAGCAGGTTGGAATGCAGACTATAGACTATGAATATATGGCCCTCGCATTACCACCCAGTCAGTGCGTACATCTGACAAGCCACTCGTGTGTGTGTGTGTGTGTGTGTGTGTGTGTGTGTGTGTGCCTCCAGGCCTTTTTAAAGTATACAATTATTGCAATGGATTTTTGTTCTGTTTGTGTTGATACAAAAAGTGAAATGTCCACACTGTATAAATTGGAAATAGATTTGCAGTGTGTGTGTGTGTGTGTGTGTGTGTGTGTGTGTGTGTGTGTGCCTCCAGGCCTTTTTAAAGTATACAATTATTGCAATGGATTTTGTTCTGTTTGTGTTGATACAAAAAGTGAATTGTCCACACTGTATAAATTGGAAATAGATTTGCAGTGGAATGTTCTATTTTCTTCAAATTCTCCTGTTGGAAAAGTATGTGGAATTTAGCAGATTGAGATTTCCAGTGTCATTTATTGTTATAAGATATGTAAATAACAAAGTTCAAAGTCATTATTTATAACAAGTACATTCTGATTTACCGTAGTCATTATGGAAGATATAATTTTTCATGCTAGAAAGGCAAAGTTTACCGTAAACTGTTATTTCACTCATTGCCTGAGTTCAACCTATATTTTCTCAAAACAACAAGAAACGTTTTTCAGGATATTGGCATTTTGAATTGGACAGGAAAAAAAACCAAACAATTATAATAGGACTCAAGGCATGGGAAGACTAAAATTTACTGATTCTCTTATTCCACATTTAATTAGTTTGCTTTGGGCAAAAAAGAAACCAAGTATTCATAACCATTTCCACGGTAACAAAAAATCTTTTTTATTAAACCTTACTGCAGTATGAATCTACTTGATAATATCAAATTTTGGTATTATACATGAACATTTTTAAAAGAGGAATTTTCAATTATTTTTCTGTGCATCAAGTTTACAAAAATAAATTGATCGAAGCAATAGGATGGAAAATGTTAGCAGCAGAAGACATTTGTATGAAGCATCAGGTGTCAGGAGAAATTGTGGCCCTTCACTTATTTTATCTTCCACTTGTTTGGTGTCATTATGTGGATAAGCAGACATAACTCTTGTAACAAAATTGAGAAATTGTCAACCAAATTAAGAAGTTTCTGAGACATTTTAGGTGGTGTCAGGAGAATTGGGCAGAGAAAATTAAGAAGGTTAAGGTTGATGGGCTGGTAAACTTGTAAGGATCATTATGTGTTCTGAAAAAGAGATAAACCTGAGAAATATTTCTTTCTAATGCTCATTAAAGCGGCGGGAACTTGAAGTGTAATCTTGGGTGGGCAATTCGCACGTAAGTCATCATGTTCAGTAATCCTCACTGACTCCGTTTAAGGAGAGCTGCATCCTGATTGACTGCTCACAGAGAGGCTACTTTATTGTGCTATAAAGAAGACACTGACCAGCGTTTGTGGACAGGAGTTACGTGACGCAAACAATAAATGTAGCGGAAATCCGGCATCAGTTAGCCCCGACTCGTGTCTACCTGTGAGGCGACCAAGCCGATCCATCGCATGAAAACTCACTCATTGTGGCCCCATAATTTACTATTAACCATAATCCAGGAATCATTGTACTATAAATCCCACTCAGCAGGTACTAACGACCTTCTGCCTGAGATAATTATACGCATGCAAGGTCGTGACCTTCCATGATGAGAGTTTCTGTGTGGGAATCGCTTTGTTTGTCGCTCAGGTCCTCACTTTGCTCTGATTTGCCACCTTAATAACGACACTCGCATGTGATCTATGTTCATTACTTTCTCGGCACATTTTCTCATTCCATAACAGGTGTTACCATATCACCTTGTCTCAGGCAGGCCCCCGGAAAATAATATCCCCTTAGAAGATCACCATCTTTCATAAAGACCCTGCCATACTGGAGGATGAGTAAGCTTTTGAGGAATTACCCGATAATAAAATGCCTTGTTTTACCTGTTTTAACATCTAAATAGTTGCCCAACTCCGCTAATACACAATCAGATTCTGCCTGATGCTATGAGGGAACCACTAATACAACATTATATCAATTATATATCATTAATTTTACATTGTTCATTTAGTACCACAATAAATTTTGCTTTTGATGTAAAATTGACCTTTTTCTCCATACATCTTAATCTATATGTCACTGCTCAGAGTGACATTCATACTAATCTGTTCATGGAAGATGGCCGACGCATTTCTCTTGCGGAGTCTCCAGCATTCGGTAACCCCGGGGGTTTCCTAGTTTTCAACTTTTGGTCCTTGTATTGATCTTAACTGTTAATATTGCCGAGAATATTAATTGACGAAGTGATAAACTGTGAGCTGTGGATGCATTCATTGTGGATGGGCGCACACACTGGAGGTCACTGGCCTCGTTATTATAGGCGCATGTCACAGAGGCAACATGATCACCATGGCGATGCCCTAATAATGTGTTTAGAAATCAGCTTAATTTCTATGGAGAGGAGGGGGTTGGTTTCCCCCCCAGCAGATCTGACATTGAATGGATATGTGTGATGTTTTAATTCCATATTTCTTTGCCTTTTTTTGTGGGGTGTGTGTGGGGGGAGGGGGGTACATGGGGTTTTCTCTGCCACCATTCTTTACATCTCCACTGCCTGCAATAAAACACACTCAAGTCCCCCAGAAGGTCATTTCTTTACTTTTTATGTGGCATATCTTAGCTTTTTGTGTGGCATTTCTTTACTTTTTATGTGACATTTCTTTGCTTTTTGTGTGGCATTTCTTTGCTTTTTGTGTGGCATTTCTTTGCTTTTTGTGTGGCATCCCTCTGTTCTCTGCTGGATGGCATTTCTTTGCTTTTTGTGTGGCATTTCTTTGCTTTTTGTGTGGCATTTCTTTGCTTTTTGTGTGGCATCCCTCTGTTCTCTGCTGAGTGGCATTTCTTTACTTTTTAGGTGGCATTTCTTTACTTTTTAGGTGGCATCTCTTTACATTTTATGTGGCATTTCTTTACATTTTAGGTGGCATTTCTTTACTTTGTATGTGGCATCTCTTTACATTTTATGTGGCATCTCTTTACTTTATATGTGGCATCTCTTTACTTTTTATGTGGCATTTCTTTACTTTGTATGTGGCATTTCTTTACTTTTCTGTGATAAGATTCAGTTGCTTGGACAAGATATGGTAAATTGAAGATTGAATTATCTCATTGCAGCAAACTTCAAACAAAGCGGATGCATTCTACCATTCACTTGATGCAAATAAACGCAAATATCACATTATATTGCTACAAGGTTTACCATTTCTCAAGACACGTAATGAGATATGACAATTAACGAAAAGGAAATTTACATCATTAGCGCATCTTCTTTCCCTAAATGCGAGTTGGTTTACAGACTGAGCAACTTTTCTTCCTATTCTAAGGCAGATCAACTTCTTTTTAATGAGGGCAGGGGTTAATTTGATGTTAATTATACTTTGAAATCTGGAGGCCTAGATGGCAGCTATAAGCTTAGCTTGATGGTTGACAGGTCTATCACACAGATAATGAAGTCTGCCGTGCTCATCTTAAATTGAAATAAAATGCTAATTAGGTTCCTCTTATGGATCAGTTTCAGTTCACGGAGAATTCTTGCTCAAATGTAAAGTGACATTCACGTTCTTTATGCAGCTGACTTAAGCAGACTGTGATTTTAATTATAGAAAGAACACATTTACAAAATTGATGCTGAAATTGAGACCACCCTAAATATCAAGTAAAGGATGTTTGATACATAAACAGATTAAAGGATTAAGGGTTTGAGTCATACTAATATGTACCATTTATTGTAGGCCATAGTGGTGTTGACCTATTCAGTACATATATTCAGCCTGTCACTGGGACACAATGCTGGACTCTCTTTAACAGTGACCACGGATCTTCCTCACTATTTGACTTCCACATTTATCATTGCTCCAACGGCCAAAGCAATCACTACAATTGGGTATCAAAGCAGCTTTTAGATTAAATAGCATGTTTAAAGTGGGCCTTTGGAGAGTGCTGCCATCTGGAGAAAACAACAAACTCACAAAATAATAAAATGTCACCAGGAAAGATATGACCTACTTGAGGCGTTTGATAAATATTCAGCAACACAATTGCTCGGAAAAGACTCGAAAAGTAAATCAAGTTTATAGATAACATGAAACTGACTCATAATTTGTGGGCCCGGGACAGGTGAGACAATTTTATGAAGGATTAAATGCATTTATGGACATTTTTTGTCCTTATAACGTTATATTACATCGTTCTTTAAGATAAATCCTTTTTGCTTAAGCATTACGTATCCAATTTCAAAGCATAATGTTTGGACATAAATCCCGCAGAAATTGGCTTTGGATTTTTTAACAGGCTTCTAGGTGCAGTGGGGTGAAGATTTACACACACACAACAAGATTAGATCATTTTGTTTTTGTGGCATCCGATGGGAATTTTCATTTTCTAGTCGCTGTAAAGAGATTCTGTTGATGTGTTTTAAAGTCTGAGTGAAATGGAACGGAGTTTGAAATGACGTCCTGATTTTTTACAACCACGCTCCTATCATTCAGCATGGAGGCCATTCTCTCTCACTGAATGACGAAGGCCACAATGTGCAGAAATCGAATAATTACGGTGGACTTTCCTAGCACAGTATCTTGTCTCTTGTTTAACTTGGAATGATTGCAGGATCATGAGTTAGTTATCTGCCATTCAAGTCACAAGCTACTTATTTGCTTCCTGACTCACAACTCATGAGTTAGGTATTTGCTTCTTGACTCACAACTCATGAGTTGTTTATTTGCTTTCTGACTCACAACTCATGAGTTGGTTATTTGCTTCTTGACTCACAACTCATGAGTTGTTTATTTGCTTCCTGACTCACAACTCATGAGTTAGGTATTTGCTTCCTGACTCACAACTCATGAGTTGTTTATTTGCTTCCTGACTCACAACTCATGAGTTAGTTATTTGCTTTCTGACTCACAACTCATGAGTTAGGTATTTGCTTCCTGACTCACAACTCATGAGTTCTTTATTTGCTTCTTGACTCACAACTCATGAGTTGGTTATTTGCTTCTTGACTCACAACTCATGAGTTGGTTATTTGCTTCTTGACTCACAACTCATGAGTTAGTTATTTGCTTCTTGACTCACAACTCATGAGTTGGTTATTTGATTTTTGACTCAAAACTCATGAGTTAGTTATTTGCTTCCTGACTCACAACTCATGAGTTAGTTATTTGCTTCTTGACTCACAACTCATCAGTTGGTTATTTGCTTCCTGACTCACAACTCATGAGTTAGTTATTTGCTTCTTGACTCACAACTCATGAGGTGGTTATTTGCTTCTTGACTCACAACTCATGAGTTGGTTATTTGCTTCCTGACTCACAACTCATGAGTTAGTTATTTGCTTCCTGACTCACAACTCATGAGTTAGTTATTTGCTTCTTGACTCACAACTCATGAGTTGGTTATTTGCTTCCTGACTCACAACTCATGAGTTGGTTATTTGTTTCTTGACTCACAACTCATGAGTTGTTTATTTGCTTATTGACTCACAACTCATGAGTTGGTTATCTATCTGTGCTCACAATGAAGGAGTTCAAGTTGAATGCAACTAGTATAAAAGCTGATCATCCTCTTCCAAATTGGAATTCATGAGTTGGTTTCATGAGTTGGAAATTGACCCCCATTGCTGGTAATTACGTTATATAGTTTTCACTCACTCATGAGCCCTCTTTTCAAATCAGGAGTCAGAAATCTGTCTTTCTATTGGCAATTCATGATGAAGTGTGCAACATGCACACTCATTATCAAGATCACCAAAATCAATTTTGAACAAATGACAAATTGTAGAGTTCGCAAGATCACCACAAAAGGTCTAAGTGACAGCCTCCAAAATAGATCAGGTAGAGGCCTTCACAGCGGGGACAAAACGGCCGAGTTGTGAATAATAGCGGCAAAATTGAACCCTCGCCTCTCAATAAATCAAGCTGATGAGAATTTTTCCCCAATTCTTGTTGTTACTGTAGAAAAGACATATTTCAATGGCGTTGTCAAGAACTGGTAGAGTGGCGGAGTCCAAGCTGAACTGGGAGGACACGCAGGTTCTGTAACTTAATCTATCAACCACAACACACCACCATATCCATTGCCTTCTTTTAAAATGTATGTTTATTTAGCTTGCCGGTGGAATGTTATTAATCATAATTTTGCTGGATAATACAGATTATCCCAGAGAAATGGCAGGTGATAATTCCTTTAATCCCATCATTTATCATGATAAGGCGGCCATTAGCATACGGTCTGAGAAGGGAGTGTTATTGACAGAGTCCGGCAGAAAACTAATTACTGCGCCAAGTAAGACAGAACACCCAGAGCCATGTAATTAAATCCCTACATTCAGTCCTTCCCTTATATATGCATGGTCGGCAGACTTCATTCTTTCCTGGTCTATATTCATATTGTTATTAATATCGCCACTCCCCTACAGAGCCACCAATATCTTTCTTCAAAAAGTGAAATACCACAAAAAGTCTCATCAAAATATATACATGTGTGTGGGTGTGAAGCTTACACATTTACAACCTGTGGTTAAGTTTATATATATATATCAAATCTGTGCTATGCAACTGTCAAGTATATATGTCAAGTCTGTGCCACACAACTGTCAAGTATATATGTCAAGTCTGTGCTATGCAACTGTCAAGTATATATGTCAAGTCTGTGCCATGCAACTGTCAAGTATATATGTCAAGTCTGTGCCATGCAACTGTCAAGTATATATGTCAAGTCTGTGCCACACAACTGTCAAGTATATATGTCAAGTCTGTGCCATGCAACTGTCAAGTATATATGTCAAGTCTGTGCCATGCAACTGTCAAGTATATATGTCAAGTCTGTGCCACACAACTGTCAAGTATATATGTCAAGTCTGTGCCACACAACTGTCAAGTATAAGGCCACGGGCCGTGGCGCAGTTGGTTAGGGCGCCAGCTTATTAGCACCAGTTCCTCTGTGGTGATCCAAAGGTTGTGGGTTCGAACCCTGGCAGTGCTGGGATTGAACTTGTGATACAATTTCCCACATGAGCTGAGGCCTGTGCCAAAGGGTTAACCCGTTGTCCTTGTAAATCTGTGACCGGGTGGGTTGTCATGTCAAGGACCTGCGACATGACAAGTCAGTGAGGCAGCACTATATCTGCTACAAGTAGGTCTCATCACGAAATAACTGAAATAATGTTGAAAGTGATGTAAAACTCCAAACAAACAAACAAACAAACAAACAAACAAACTGTCAAGTATATATGTGAAGTCTGTGCCACACAACTGTCAAGTATATAAGTCAAGTCTGTGCCATGCAACTGTCAAGTATATATGTCAAGTCTGTGCCATGCAACTGTCAAGTATATAAGTCAAGTCTGTGCCATGCAACTGTCAAGTATATATGTCAAGTCTGTGCCACACAACTGTCAAGTATATATGTCAAGTCTGTGCCATGCAACTGTCAAGTATATATGTCAAGTCTGTGCCATGCAACTGTCAAGTATATATGTCAAGTCTGTGCCACACAACTGTCAAGTATATATGTCACGTCTATGCCATGCAACTGTCAAGTATATATGTCAAGTCTGTGCCACACAACTGTCAAGTATATATGTCAAGTCTGTGCCATGCAACTGTCAAGTATATATGTCAAGTCTGTGCCATGCAACTGTCAAGTATATATGTCAAGTCTGTGCCACACAACTGTCAAGTATATATGTCAAGTCTGTGCCATGCAACTGTCAATTCTACCTGTCAAGTCTGTGCTTTGCAACTGTCAATTCTACCTGTCAAGCCAGATATGAGCAGGCATATATCAAGCAAGTTTTGTTTCTCTGAGGATAGGAATCCGAGCGCAGAGCTGAGATGATGACCACCAGATTGACTCTGTGCTAAGAGGCGGGAATCCGCGTGGAGTGTGCATAGTGGCTTGGCATGATGGAGTGTGTACAGTGGTGAGGCATGATGCATGCTGCCATTGCGTCAGCCCATTGACCTCAGTCCTGCCCGCTACCTATATAGATGAGTCTAGTGCGTGCCGGGCCAGACTGCCCCTGTGATCAGACTGCCCACGGGTCATCTATCCTCCAACACTTGTCTCTTCTGGCCTTTGCTGCTGACCGCTTAGTGGACGTTGCCCCGGTGTTTGTACAATTAAGCTGTCCTCTCCTCCAGGATTAGCGGCGGGTCATGGCCCAGATTTCCAAATGTAAATAGCAGGGCTAAGATTAGTCTGCTGCCAGTAATTTAATAGAGCAAAGATGACTGCTAATGATATAGGAGATCCTGATTCCATCAAGCCGCACTGATTCAGCTGGATGTCTGTGCTCAGACCACAGCAGGTGCCTGGGAGACTCTGTGGTCAGTCCCTGGGAGAGCCTGTGGTCAGTCCCTGGGAGAGCCTGTGGTCAGTCCCTGGGAGAGTATGTGGTCAGTCCCTGGGAGAGTCTGTGGTCAGTCCCTGGGAGAGTCTGTGGTCAGACCACAGCAGGTCCCTGGGAGAGCCTGTGGTCAGTCCCTGGAAGAGTGTGTGGTCAGTCCCTGGGAGAGTCTGTGGTCAGTCCCTGGGAGAGCCTGTGGTCAGTCCCTGGGAGAGTATGTGGTCAGTCTCTGGGAGAGTCTGTGGTCATTCCCTGGGAGAGCCTGTGGTCAGTCCCTGGGAGAGCCTGTGGTCAGTCCCTGGGAGAGTATGTGGTCAGACCACAGCAGGTGCCTGGGAGACTCTGTGGTCAGTCCCAGGGAGAGTCTGTGGTCAGTCCCTGGGAGAGCCTGTGGTCAGTCCCTGGGAGAGTATGTGGTCAGACCACAGCAGGTGCCTGGGAGACTCTGTGGTCAGTCCCTGGGAGAGTCTGTGGTCAGTCCCTGGGAGAGTCTGTGGTCAGTCCCTGGGAGAGCCTGTGGTCAGTCCCTGGGAGAGCCTGTGGTCAGTCCCTGGGAGAGTCTGTGGTCAGTCCCTGGGAGAGCCTGTGGTCAGTCCCTGGGAGAGTCTGTGGTCAGTCCCTGGGAGAGTCTGTGGTCAGTCCCTGGGAGAGTCTGTGGTCAGTCCCTGGGAGAGTGTGTGGTCAGTCCCTGGGAGAGTATGTGGTCAGTCCAGGGCAGGTCCATGGGAGAGTGTGTGGTCAGTCCCTGGGAGAGTGTGTGGTCAGTCCCTGGGAGAGTATGTGGTCAGTCCCTGGGAAAGTATGTGGTCAGTCCAGGGCAGGTCCCTGGCAGAGTGTGTGGTCAGTCCCTGGGAGAGTCTGTGGTCAGTCCCTGGGAGAGTGTGTGGTCAGTCCAGGGCAGGTCCCTGGGAGAGTATGTGGTCAGTCCCTGGGAGAGTGTGTGGTCAGTCCCTGGGAGAGTATGTGGTCAGTCCCTGGGAGAGTATGTGGTCAGTCCCAGGCAGAGTATGTGGTCAGTCAGGGGCAGGTCCCTGGGAGAGTATGTGGTCAGTCCCAGGCAGAGTATGTGGTCAGTCAGGGGCAGGTCCCTGGGAGAGTAAGTGGTCAGTCCGGGGCAGGTCCCTGGGTGAGTATGTGGTCAGTCCAGGGCAGGTCCCTGGGAGAGTATGTGGTCAGTCCAGGGCAGAACCCTGGGAGAGTATGTCGTCAGTCCAGGGCAGGTCCCTGGGAGAGTATGTGGTCAGTCCCTAGGAGAGTGTGTGGTCAGTCCGGGGCAGGTCCCTGGGAGAGTAAGTGGTCAGTCCGGGGCAGGTCCCTGGGTGAGTATGTGGTCAGTCCAGGGCAGGTCCCTGGGAGAGTATGTGGTCAGTCCAGGGCAGGTCCCTGGGAGAGTATGTCGTCAGTCCAGGGCAGGTCCCTGGGAGAGTATGTGGTCAGTCCCTAGGAGAGTGTGTGGTCAGTCCGGGGCAGGTCCCTGGGAGAGTATGTGGTCAGTCCCTAGGAGAGTGTGTGGTCAGTCCGGGGCAGGTCCCTGGGAGAGTATGTGGTCAGTCCCTGGGAGAGTATGTGGTCAGTCACTGGGAGAGTGTGTGGTCAGTCTAGGGCAGGTCCCAGGGAGAGTATGTGGTCAGTCCAGGGCAGGTCCCTGGGAGAGTATGTGGTCAGTCCGGGGCAGGTCCCCGGGAGAGTATGTGGTCAGTCCAGGGCAGGTCCCTGGGAGAGTATGTGGTCAGTCCGGGGCAGGTCCCTGGGTGAGTATGTGGTCAGTCCAGGGCAGGTCCCTGGGAGAGTATGTGGTCAGTCCAGGGCAGGTCCCTGGGAGAGTATGTGGTCAGTCCCTAGGAGAGTGTGTGGTCAGTCTGGGGCAGGTCCCTGGGAGAGTATGTGGTCAGTCCCTAGGAGAGTGTGTGGTCAGTCCGGGGCAGGACCCTGGGAGAAGATGTGGTCAGTCCCTGGGAGAGTATGTGGTCAGTCACTGGGAGAGTGTGTGGTCAGTCCCTGGGAGAGTATGTGGTCAGTCCCTGGGAGAGTATGTGGTCAGTCCCAGGCAGAGTATGTGGTCAGTCAGGGGCAGGTCCCTGGGAGAGTATGTGGTCAGTCCCAGGCAGAGTATGTGGTCAGTCAGGGGCAGGTCCCTGGGAGAGTAAGTGGTCAGTCCGGGGCAGGTCCCTGGGTGAGTATGTGGTCAGTCCAGGGCAGGTCCCTGGGAGAGTATGTGGTCAGTCCAGGGCAGAACCCTGGGAGAGTATGTCGTCAGTCCAGGGCAGGTCCCTGGGAGAGTATGTGGTCAGTCCCTAGGAGAGTGTGTGGTCAGTCCGGGGCAGGTCCCTGGGAGAGTAAGTGGTCAGTCCGGGGCAGGTCCCTGGGTGAGTATGTGGTCAGTCCAGGGCAGGTCCCTGGGAGAGTATGTGGTCAGTCCAGGGCAGGTCCCTGGGAGAGTATGTCGTCAGTCCAGGGCAGGTCCCTGGGAGAGTATGTGGTCAGTCCCTAGGAGAGTGTGTGGTCAGTCCGGGGCAGGTCCCTGGGAGAGTATGTGGTCAGTCCCTAGGAGAGTGTGTGGTCAGTCCGGGGCAGGTCCCTGGGAGAGTATGTGGTCAGTCCCTGGGAGAGTATGTGGTCAGTCACTGGGAGAGTGTGTGGTCAGTCTAGGGCAGGTCCCAGGGAGAGTATGTGGTCAGTCCAGGGCAGGTCCCTGGGAGAGTATGTGGTCAGTCCGGGGCAGGTCCCCGGGAGAGTATGTGGTCAGTCCAGGGCAGGTCCCTGGGAGAGTATGTGGTCAGTCCGGGGCAGGTCCCTGGGTGAGTATGTGGTCAGTCCAGGGCAGGTCCCTGGGAGAGTATGTGGTCAGTCCAGGGCAGGTCCCTGGGAGAGTATGTGGTCAGTCCCTAGGAGAGTGTGTGGTCAGTCTGGGGCAGGTCCCTGGGAGAGTATGTGGTCAGTCCCTAGGAGAGTGTGTGGTCAGTCCGGGGCAGGACCCTGGGAGAAGATGTGGTCAGTCCCTGGGAGAGTATGTGGTCAGTCACTGGGAGAGTGTGTGGTCAGTCTAGGGCAGGTCCCAGGGAGAGTATGTGGTCAGTCCAGGGCAGGTCCCTGGGAGAGTATGTGGTCAGTCCAGGGCAGGTCCCTGGGAGAGTATGTGGTCAGTCCGGGGCAGGTCCCCGGGAGAGTATGTGGTCAGTCCAGGGCAGGTCCCAGGGAGAGTATGTGGTCAGTCCAGGGCAGGTCCCAGGGAGAGTATGTGGTCAGTCCGGGGCAGGTCCCCGGGAGAGTATGTGGTCAGTCCAGGGCAGGTCCCTGGGAGAGTATGTGGTCAGTCCGGGGCAGGTCCCTGGGAGAGTGTGTGGTCAGTCCGGGGCAGGTCCCTTTGAGAGTATGTGGTCACTATATCCCTCCAATCACACAAACCTAATTATCATTAATGAAAAAGTTGAATAAATGTCTTGGAATTAATATTCATTATTTTATTTTTATCAATAAAATGTTTATTTTGGAGTTGTTTCATGAAGAAGGAAAAAACAAAACAAGTGATATTTTGTTGGTATCCCATAGTTTCTGTACTGTTGCATGATGGGAATTTTAGCCAGACCATTGATCAGTCACTGAGCTAGAGATAAGTATAGCCGGATCATGTGCAATATAATAGGTCAGTAGACTGAGAGTACTGTGAGAAGAGAGGAGGAGGAAGGCAGTGATCACATCAAGTGCTAACCGCGTGTACCAAGACCAAATGGAACCGATTTTCACACCTCTAAATGGAATTTGTTGCAAATCTAGAATCTGATAAATGACCGAAATGAGAGGCGTCAAACGGTGGCTAGTAGAACAAAGATAGGTAAAGGTGACAAAGTGGTTCCCCGCGGGGGGATCCTTCATCAATAATACAGTGCATGCGTCTGTGGTTGGGGTGGGTGAATGACGTGCAGGAGAAGTGATGCTGAGATGACCTGTGGCTTATCACATGCAAGCCTCACCACCTCACCACACCACGTGCTCGCTCACTTCCCACTAGATCTACTAGACCCTCGCATATTTGCATACGACTCGACCTTGTTAATGGCTGATGGGTCGGAAATGAGAGTGAGTTGTGGAGCGGAGAGGGCAAACACAATTCATTGGCCACATATACATGCCCAGTGCGTACATTGTGGGGGAGTGTATACACACTGATTTCAGGCCAGGAGGGTGGAGGGGGGTGGGGGGTACTGAGGGAGTAGGCCTGGTGGGTGAGTTGGGGGGGGGTTACTGAGGGAGTGGGTCTGGGGGGGAGTTACTGGGGTCTGGGCCCTCTGCCAGGTTGCCTTGTCCTGCTCACTCAAGCAGAAAACCCTCGTCAAGCTTGCTGGCTATACGCCCTTACCAGGTCTTGATCAGTGATCACTTTGGTTTGACCTTTGACCCCCAGCCCTGGGAGTCCTCCCCTTTCTTGCCTGAGGGTCTGCCCGAGTATAAGCCCAATGTTGACAGGATCACGGCCCTCAGGGGCTGTCAGATTGAAAGTTTGAAGAAAGCAGGCGCTTGGCACACTCACAAAGGCACGACATCTTTCTGCTCGGACGGGCACCTGGCCGATTTCTCCTTCCATGGTATTGGCCCATAATTTCGGGTAATTGATTAGATTGTTAAGTGATTGGCTGGCAATATGCACTTCATTGTTGTTGTAGGGGGGAAGGAATTCTATTATTACTTGTGGAATCCCAAGGACAGATGCTCCATCAGTTCCCATGATGCAATGTTGCCGCCGCCAACCACCACTTCCTGCTCATTTCTTCTGCCTTATTTGGCCTCCCCCAGAAACATGCAGGCTTTGATCAACAAAGCAGAAATAAATATTTCAACAAGCTTTAGTGTGTCCATTTCAGCGTATTTTGAGCAAGGTGCTAAGGGGCATTACATAACGGCTCAAAATGAACACAGGGCCCCCTTGGGCCACACCAAAAGGGCATGAAAAATAATCACACACACAACGGACAAATGATTCTGTGGTCAAAAAATGACATATATTGATTGAAATAGCAATATTCTTCAGCACATATTTACAGGTGATGTCCTCGGTGTACGGGGTGTTCCAATAAAATGGCAGCATAAAACGCCAAGTATTAAATTATGTTATTCATACAGCAATGATATATTCTCACAGTTTAAAGTGCAACTTATGGATGAACAATGCGGCCAGTAAATCAGGCGTTATCTCAGCTGGTAATCATATCTTATGAGATGTTCTGATGAGAAAGCATGCGAAGCTATCACTAGCAACAAAAATGCTGTGCTAAGATATTGAAATCACTCTCTCCTGAGGTAATATTGTGAATGTGGCCACAATAAATCACTCTCCCTCTCCGTCTCGGATATCTCACAATTAAAGATGAGCTTCAAATGATTTCTGTTGATGAGAAAAAGGAGCAAATAAACAAATATCATTTATCAGGAAATACAAATCCATATGCACAATGGCTTGATTTGGGTTGTTTTGGGTTTTTCTATGAGTTATTATTTTGTTACTGTGCTGGAAAAAAGTTTTATGCAAAACTTATTGGCAGAGTGTGACTTGTTGACCTTGAGTGACCCTCATTTCTTGTGAGCTTTTTGGGATGTAGGTCAAGATGGTTTGTGGTACTTTTGAGGGCTGTGGACCAATCTTGTTGACATGGTTTACGGTCTGTGTTGGTCCTTGGTCTTATCTGCAGCCAACAAAAAGTTGGGTAAGCAACATTAGCTCCCATCAGGAGGAACAAGGCAATGTTATCTCCTTGACTGAAGACCCGGATAAATAAGAGCGCTGCCTATGTTTGGGAATCTCAGGTTTTTTCTTCTTCTTTCTTTGTGTGTTTTCCTTCCTTTTGGTGGTTTTTGTGTTGGTCTTTTATCAGTGCTCTCTATGGTTCTGGTGCGGGACAGTCGAGGAGTCCACCCAACTCGGATCAAGTCGTGGACGCTCACAAGAAATGACCTTTGATCTGAGTGTCCTGTGGTGGGGATCATTCATTGTCTGTCCTGTCTCACCTCCTGACTAGACATACTCTGCCTGGACTCACAACTGTGACAAAGAAAGCCACTCCGATCCCGAGTCCCGAGTCAGGTCCCGAGTCTCGGCTGGCTCAACCATTGTGTCACCCGGGTGTCACCAGACGAATACCAAATCGGGGCAGCTTCCTTTGTGAGAAGTCTCGCTGTTCCAAACATGTGAGCAATTATTGATCTACCATCAGCCCATTATGCTCAAATAATCGGCCACCCAGTGCATAAGAAGGGTACCAGCTTCAGCCAACTCTCGGCCAATCCATTTGGACTTGACACAACGACAGGGTCAGGTGTCGCCTCCATCAGAAAGGTCAGACAGAAAGGGCGTAATGGCTACCCTACGAGGGCTATGTGGTATCTGACATAGCAGCGACACCCTCACTCAACCATACTCTAATCACTTACCATGCTTGCCTGTTGAAAATCAATTGCCATTTTCAGCTCGCAACTTCTCAAAAGTTGTATCACAATAACAACGAAAATTGCACAGATACTGCCACCCCACCCATCCCCCCCCCCAGACCTAAGGCTACAGGCCTGCCCACATCAGTACAGATACTGCCACCTCACCCATCCCCCCAGACCTAAGGCTACAAGCCTGCCGACATCAGCACAGATACTGCCACCCCACCCATCCCCCTAGACCTAAGGCTACAGGCCTTCCCACATCAGTACAGATACTGCCACCTCACCAATCCCCCCAGACCTAAGGCTACAGGCCTGCCCACATCAGCACAGATACTGCCACCCCACCCATCCCCCCAGACCTAAGGCCTCAGGCCTGCCCACATCAGTACAGATACTGCCACCCCACCCATCCCCCCAGACCTAAGGCTTCAGGCCTGCCCACATCAGCACAGATACTGCCACCTCACCCATCCCCCCAGACCTAAGGCTACAGGCCTGCCCACATCAGTACAGATACTGCCACCTCACCCATCCCCCCAGACCTAAGGCTACAGGCCTGCCCACATCAGCACAGATACTGCCACCCCACCCATCCCCCCAGACCTAAGGCTTCAGGCCTGCCCACATCAGCACAGATACTGCCACCTCACCCATCCCCCCAGACCTATGGCTACAGGCCTGCCCACATCAGCACATATACTGCCACCCCACCCATCCCCCCAGACCTAAGGCTTCAGGCCTGCCCACATAAGCACGGATACTGCCACCCCACCCATCCCCCAGACCTAAGGCTACAGGCCTGCCCACATCAGTACAGATACTGCCACCTCACCAATCCCCCCAGACCTAAGGCTACAGGCCTGCCCACATCAGCACAGATACTGCCACCCCACCCATCCCCCCAGACCTAAGGCCTCAGGCCTGCCCACATCAGTACAGATACTGCCACCCCACCCATCCCCCCAGACCTAAGGCTTCAGGCCTGCCCACATCAGCACAGATACTGCCACCTCACCCATCCCCCCAGACCTAAGGCTACAGGCCTGCCCACATCAGTACAGATACTGCCACCTCACCCATCCCCCCAGACCTAAGGCTACAGGCCTGCCCACATCAGCACAGATACTGCCACCCCACCCATCCCCCCAGACCTAAGGCTTCAGGCCTGCCCACATCAGCACAGATACTGCCACCTCACCCATCCCCCCAGACCTATGGCTACAGGCCTGCCCACATCAGCACATATACTGCCACCCCACCCATCCCCCCAGACCTAAGGCTACAGGCCTGCCCACATAGGTTTGAAACTATGATTAGGCCTAACTCAGAAATAAAAAAATCACTCATTTGATAACAATTTGAGATTTTTTTTCATTTCCTCAATTTAAATGAGTGACTTGGGAGCAGAGAATGGACAAGTCAGAGGTTGATTCAGCAGAAAATTGTTTTGGGTTTTTGTGACATTGTGGTAAATTGAGTTTAACCTGTGGTGAGGATGAGGTCTGTTTCTCAACTACTTCATTACAACGCCATCAATTGTGCATTCTGTTATAATCTGTGCAGTCGCAGACTGGCCGCCTTGGCCCGGCCCTGCTCTCACGTCTCGCCTGCATCACCGCATTACAGACAGATCCCTCACTGTCCAGAGGGTCAAATTGCACCAATTGCTACACAATTCCAATTGAGGTCCGAACTGAAAGTAATTAACCCACAGATGAGAAATTTCATTCCCCCTAAAACTTTGTCGTGGGTGAGGATTATTGTCCCCTTTGAAGTTTTGCTGCGGAATTGATCCAGGATGCTTCTCATCCCAAGAAATAGGCTTTCCTGTGCTTCATCATTGAAGAAGGTTTTTTATGCCGTCCAACTGGCAGTTTGCGATTTTGTAAGCTGCTAGTGTGGGTAAACAATTTAAAAGTTCCCAGGGAAATTTAAAAGTGGATCACTCGGATAGAGAGATTCAATTGTTAAAATTACCAACCTGTGTTAAATCACTTATGGGGATTGTTGCTTGGACATTTTATTATCAGAATGATTGATGTTGAGTTGTTTATTGTAAGAATATGAAAAATCTAGGAGTCGCGAAATGTCAGTCATTTGACATTTTGGGAGGCTATCCTTTGACCCTGGAGGTTTTTATTGGGAGTATTTCTCTTACTTACGAATCCCTAACGTAATTGCCTTGAAGAACACTGTGACAGCTTGTATTCAAACTTTGCTACAAACAAGCACAGTTTTAAATCGAGCGACAGAATATCAGAATGGGGAGAAATTGCAGATTCCAAGACTGGCTTTTTATCTTTATTGGATGAGAATTGGCATTTTGTTGGGTGATATTTTTCTGACTCATTTTGGCATATTTACCACAATCAGATTCATGTTTTTTTGGTAATCTAAATATTGCATTTGGCATGGAAAGTTACAATAAAATGAAGTTTAATCGCCTGTCAAAATACCACTTACTGCATTTAGCAGGCCCACAGACAAGCCAAGCAAACGTCGGAGCCAGCTGTGTTTTTTGCCAGCTGTCCTAATTCAATTTTAAGCCAAAACAAATAGCTGCGCATTTGAATGTAAATCTTGTTTTATTATTATTTGCTAGATAAATCATAAGCAAAATAGGACTCTTTTTTATTTAGTGATTGATTTTAATACAGAGCCGTAGCAGCAGAGTGCCATTAGTGTAATCGTAGCATATGTGCTGGTTTCCGGATCTCCAGGCTTCCATCACTCTGAATACAGCCCTGTGACAGTCTCCATTTATCAACAACTCTACAAATTACAAGAAATTTTTTCCGGTGTGAAATGTAATTGGAATTTATAGGAGATATGTTGGTCGAGCAAGAGAAGGCGAGCGTTCATTAGCCCATTTTTAACAAGTGATAAGATTGAGCCGAGCCAAGCTGCACCGCTTCTAATGTTTCCCGCCCGGCAAGTTAGCCGGTTTCCCTCAGATAAGCACATTCCATGAACGTCTCCTACAAGGGGGGGACATATCACAGCACAAAGAAGACAAGAGGTGACAAACGCTATCTGTGTGCAAGATTATTGCAGGCAAGATAAGTTCCTGACTCACTGTGGGGTTAATTATTATTGCTCACACTCCCCGGGCACAACACGTGCATGAGCAGTTGTAATGCTTTGTGAAATGTTTGATTTGATCCTGTCCACAAATAAGCTTTGCAGTAAAGATTTATGAAGTAGATGTGTACTTAATACCACTAATGACATCATAGTCATAAAGACAAGGTCTTAAATTGATAGAGTAACTGAATCCTTATTCCTTGCAATGTCAACTATTCTAGCATATATGAGATATAGGCATGTATGTATGTATGTATGTATGTATATATATATATATATGTTTGTATGTATGTATGTATGTATGTATGTATGTATGTATGTATGTATGTATGTATATATATATATATATGTTTGTATGTATGTATGTATGTATGTATGTATGTATGTATGTATGTATATATATATATATATGTTTGTATGTATGTATGTATGTATGTATATATATATGGTGACAAACGCTATCTCTAATCTAATTGTTTATGAGATATACCTAATTGTTTATGAGATATATATAATTGTTTATCAGATATACCTAATTGTTTATCAGATATATCTACTGTTCTGAGATATCTACTGGTTTATTAGAAATAAACTTTGAAGCATCCGTTGCCTTAATCAAGTTAATCTCCTTTGATCTTCAGCCTGCCATGTTGCCGGATCATGAATTTTTCCATCCAGGGAGATGTTGTCGCCCTCTGGTGGCCAGGCTGACAGTGAGGGGGAGGGGGGGTCCTGTTAGAGGTTTGGTGACCTTAACATAGCAACAGAGGGTACGTTGACAGTTGGGGGCGGAGACAGGGGCCCCGCTTTCTGTGCCGATCTCACACAGCCTTCCCAATCAATGATGACCTTAGAGTCGCAATCAACCGGGCCATGTTAAGTGCTAACACCATATTTGCTTTTGGGACCTTTGAGACCATAGCTTTTGCACACACACAAAAATAAGATGGCAAGAATCTGCAGGTTCTTGTGCTATATAAGTAGATCTGAGAGCCGCCGGCTAAGAACCCTGGCCAGTGTATAGCTGCAAAAATCAAAATGAAGGAATTCTCAAAGCTGCCATGTTGTGCATAAAATGATAGACTTGAGCTCTTGAGACAGGCCAGAAAAACCCATCTAAGAGGCAGGTTCATATAAAGGAGAGCTGGCGGACTTAACGGCTAATGGCCAACGAATTTCTCCCTTACACAGGCTTGTAAATGGCCAACAAACCATTCTCACAAAGTGGATAAAGAAAAACTCTCTGTGTGAGAAGAGTTTTTTTGTGTGGCACTTTGCCTCCAGGGGGCACTGAATCCTATAAATATTACCTCTGTTACCGTATACAAAGCAGTGCAGAGTGTGAAGTGTGTTAGTGGGGCGGGAAGCAGACTCTGACAAACCTCAATCCAATCCCCCGTCATCAACATCATTATGTGAAGAAAGTATAATATCATTATGACTGGAGTATTTGCACCTGGGGAGGGGGGGGATATTTGTACCTGGGGGGAATATTTGGGAGTCCAGAACCAAGATCTAAACAAATCAGCGAGACTGCTGTTACCGTTGATGGCGTTACCAGACCAGTCTTATTGCTTTATGGTGCAATCATATCATCATAGCTCAGATAATCATATCATCATAGCTCAGATAATCATATCATCATAGCTCAGATAATCATATCATCATAGCTAAGATAATCATATCATCATAGCTCAGATAATCATATCATCAAAGCTCAGATAATCATATCATCATAGCTCAGATAATCATATCATCATAGCTCAGATAATCGTATCATCATAGCTCAGATAATCATATCATCATAGCCCAGATAATCATATCATCATAGCTCAGATAATCATATCATCATAGCTAAGATAATCATATCATCATAGCTCAGATAATCATATCATCAAAGCTCAGATAATCATATCATCATAGCTCAGATAATCATATCATCATAGCTCAGATAATCGTATCATCATAGCTCAGATAATCATATCATCATAGCCCAGATAATCATATCACCATAGCTCAGATAATCATATCATCATAGCTCAGATAATCGTATCATCATAGCTCAGATAATCGTATCATCATAGCTCAGATAATCATTTCATCATAGCTCTGATATCCCATTGTGGCTGTAGGAGAGAGATGGACATCCCCAAGATAGGCTCAGATGTTATGTTATAGTTTACATATATGCTTATGATACAACAAGGATAAAAGGCGTGACAAACATACTGGAAAGAACACTACATGGTGTAACAAACATTGTAAAGGATGCCTGGCGTCACGGATGCCCGGCGTCACGGATGCCCGGCGTCACGGATGCCCGGCGTCACGGATGCCCGGCGTCATGATGTCACAGACCTGTGATTATGTCACAGATATATTTTAATCCTACAGCTTAGCAGATCTTGATGGATTAAGGATTGACCTAGATTAAAGCCAGATAATATAATCATATCTTCATATTGTACTCTGTATACTTATATTACTTGTCACTTAACACGCTTAGGATATTATTAGTCATAAAATTTGAAAACCAATTATCAAATAGCATTTTCAGGGGATCAAATTGATATTTTGATCAAGATGTAAATTACCATTGTTTGGCAGCATTGTCCACAGGTCTGTGCTTGTGCATGTATAATGGCTCTAGGATTGGTAACATTGACGTTGTCGTGGCCGTGCCTGGTCATTTTAATCACATATTGACACAAGCAATGTTCTCCCATCACATCCCCCTCTGCTGAGTCAAGGTCAAGGACACTCACAATGCTATATATATACTCATTTGGCAGTAAAATCAGGAAAGTGGTGGTAAGATAGATGCTATGGTACTGCTCAGTAATGCTACCTTAACACTAGTAACAGATTTATAGCTCCGTTCATAGATCATGGATGAAATTAACAAATGAATATTGAGAGGGTCCCTGTGACATTGAGATGACCCCTCAGTGGTATAAAGCAAGCCTTCATATTAGGAAGGTCCCTATTTAGGGAAATGAAAAGTACTGTATATTAAGGAGGTCCCTATATAGGCAAAATATAGCAAAGTACACTATATCAGGAAGGTCCCTATATAGGAAAAATATAGGAACGTACTCTATATGAATATTGAGAAAACCCCATAATATATAGTTTGTCCTAAGTATTCAGTATTCCCCTACACGATAAGCAGAAGGTCCCTATATCATATAAAACTATTGGGCCATTATATTTAATATTGAGAAGGCCCCAATGTGATATAAGACTAGTTTGAAATATTGAGGAGGCCCCTATATGATATGTCTAGTCCTGGATATTGAGAAGGCCCCTATATGATTTAAGACTAGTTTTTGAATATTGAGAAGGTCCCTATATGTAGTACAGCCAAGCAGTTCAATTAGTAAATGCACCAGGGCAGATAACAACTTCCATCATAAAACAAGTTGAAATAGTGTATTAACTCTTTCTGTCTCAGCCTTAGCAGATCAATATCTATGAAATAGCCCAGTATTGATTGCCTCCAGACAATCTACAACACAACTTGTAATGTTAAATCATATCTGTGGCCAGGGATCTACTGAGGAGGGTGCCTTCTCCTTGCAGAAAGAATTCCTTTTCTGTGTCAGATGTATTTTGTGTGGATGTCTTGGATCTGGGAGGGGCGGGGGTCGGGTGGGTATATCACTAGACAATGCTGGCGGGGACGAGAGGCTCGCAGTAACCCTGCACTGCAACCACTCCATTGTTCATCCCAATAAAAAGCCGCGTTTTATGGAGGCCTGGTATGGATTCACGCCTCCTAAATCGTGGCGAGTTGGGGCCGCAGAAGAATTTAGAGTGCTGAGAACGGGGTGATGAGGCCGGTCTTGTTTCACTAAACTAGGCGCCACCTGGCAATGTGTAGATTAGTGTCCAATTCTCCAGACATAAACAACGCCGTGTTCAGTCGCAAGGAAAACTCCACAAAAAGTAGGAAGAATTATCCAGGCTCGGATAATAGCTATTGTCAACCTAGCCAGAGTTGACCAAGTTTGATTTTTTTCTTTCATGTCAGATGCTAAGATGGTGAGAGAACGTGTCAACTGCAGACGAGTTTAGCAATGGGCAATTAAAGTCATACAGGGGGAAATGTGAACGACCTCAAATGTGAACAACCTCAAAAGTGGATAAATGAATTTGCCAAATAAGTTTATACGATATCCATTTTAGTATCATTGTTGAATTACATAAACAGATGTAAAAAAATTAACCTTCAAATATACACTTTCATCTCATGCAAAATAGTTAACTTTGATATCATGTAAAATGTTACTGTTAATATTATGCAAAATACTCTCCTGTGAGAAGTATATTACTTAACGTTAGGGGGAACAGGGACTCTTCATACTGCTGTATGAAATGTGTTGTTGACGGTTGCTAAGATACAAACAAGTAAGACGTCACTATTTCATTGATAAATAACCAAAGCACCATTATGACGTCATTGCACCTTTGTAACATACCAAAGTAAGCTAAATAGGTAACATACTTCTGTCCAAAGGGGATCAAATTTGATACATACACATATAAACATCATTTAGTGGTCTTTTATGACTAATCCAATAGCTAGTAGCTGCTGCATTCGACCACATCACTGCCCAGTGATTTTTGGGGTTCAAATGACTTTTTTTGGCAGGAAAAAAGAACTTTAGAAGACACTGTTCCCCCTAACGTTAAAGATATGCCAGGCACAACTCCTGGAAATGCCATATTCACCTTACCTTTGATATCAGGCAAAATACTCACCTTAAATATTAAACAAAAAGGTTAACTTCAATATCACACAAAAAGGTTCACTTCAATATCACGCAAAAAGGTTCACTTCAATATCACGCAAAAAGGTTCACTTCAATACCACACAAACTGGTGGGTATTTGATATCATTAGAAAGCATGAAAAGGTTTCTATAGTTAATGATGATAACATTTTTAGTGGGACGTGTATATCTCAACCCTAATAGATATAGACTCCATTGTGACTCTGACCTTCAGTCATATGCATGCAATGGATCATTATGTAATTTAGACGATGAGGAGGAAATGCTTATTTTTGCTGCAAATGCATTTAATGAATGTCAAGATTATTTAAGACTATTTTCTGAAACATTAAGTCGTTCTAAGGATGAGACCCATTATCTGATTTCTAAAACATTTGTTTTTTGTAGATCTCATTTTATAAAACATAGTGACTTTATGAGTTAGAGGCCATTAGGAAATTAACATTTTTTCATAATGTGAATCATTAGTAATTTTCTCAGTGCAAGATGAAAGGACAAAAAAGAACATGTGGGTTTTGTAATTTTATCAAAATCACAGACAAAAAGTGAATTAGATTGTCTCTAATAGCATTATCGCTGATGAAATCTGATTGATCCTCAAGAAACATTTTCGTTACTTTATTTTAAAGTGGATATAGATATTTTTCATGTTTATAAATCCCATGTGCTTTTGTTGAAGGTGGAATCCATTAACTACCAATATTAAAGTGTTCACTTCTCAGTCATAATCTCGTATATAATGGCTTGAAATGATATATATGCTGATGTGTATTTCAGATGTGTAACTCAGATATAAATGTGGATCTATAATTCAGATGTATACGTGGATCTATAATTCAGATATGTGGATCTATAATTCAGATATAAATGTAGATCTTTATTTCAGATATAAATGTGGATCTATAATTCAGATATGTGGATCTATAATTCAGATATATACGTGGATCTATAATTCAGATATATACATGGATCTATAATTCAGATATATACATGGATCAGATATACTGGGATCTGTGTGTATATATATGGGTTAGTTTGTGCTGCATATATATATTTATGGATGGTCAGTCTGAGTCATCCAGACCCTCTCTGAATCACTCATATAATGACTCAGTATGGATCTCCCTGTTGCTTCACTGATCCCTACCATGGTAGGTGTAATTTATTGCAAAATTCCATAATTAAAAGAAAAAAATGACAAATAAGTTTTGTTTTATCACATAATAAAAGTGAATTGGAATGACCTTCATGGGAAACAGAATGACCTTCATGGGAAACAGAAATAATGAAAGGGAGATGGATGCCATTTACAATTTGTCAAGAATAAATGTCAAATGAAAGGTCATTTTGTAATAATAAAAATATGAGCCATTAATATTTAGAGTGTTCTGTAACTATGTAAGAATAACAAATATTGCGGTTTTGAATCTGATATCACACAAATATGTTGCAGCTAATCACATCACAATGGTTCCACAAACAATACAAAGGACGTTAAATATTGGATATGATTTAATGAGAGAAGGAGGCAGCACAATGGCTGTCACATCTTGTACACACGCAAAAGACACTTCACTGATTTCTAGAGTTTCTAAGCAATTTTGTTCACTATGGTCCCGACCGCCCGTGGAATGAGCGTCTGTTTTATCTTGAATAATGCAGGAGCTGAGAGGAGTAGGATTGCGGCAGATCTAAGCCAGGCTTGCCTCGAAAAATGCTCCGGGTGATAATAAAAATAAATACTACCCAATAAGATGGCACAGGGGTGTCCAACCCTCAGTGAAGCTCACCGGGTGATAATAAAAATAAAAACTACCCAATAAGATGGCACAGGGGTGTCCAACCCTCAGTGAAGCTCACCGGGTGATAATAAAAATAAATACCACCCAATAAGATGGCACAGGGGTGTCCAACTCTCAGTGAAGCTCACCGGGTGATAATAAAAATAAATACTACCCAATAAGATGGCACAGGGTTGTCCAACCCTCAGTGAAGCTCACCGGGTGATAATAAAAATAAATACTACCCAATAAGATGGCACAGGGGTGTCCAACCCTCAGTGAAGCTCACCGGGTGATAATAAAGATAAATACTACTCAATAAGATGGCACAGGGTTGTCCAACCCTCAGTGAAGCTCACCGGGTGATAATAAAGATAAATACTATAAATAAATAATATTCTTTCATCAGAGAAGTTTGGTGAGATTCCACCTATTATGGAAAAACATGCCATGTATTACCGAAGTACTACCGAATATAATGGCCCAATTCTACCCAATATGATGGCCCAATACTACCCAATATAATGGCCCAGTACAGCCCAATATAATGGCCCAATTCTACCCAATATAATGGCCCAATTCTACCCAATATGATGGCCCAATACTACCCAATATGATGGCCCAATACTACCCAATATAATGGCCCAGTACAGCCCAATATAATGGTCCAGTACTACCCAAAATAATGGCCCAATTCTACCCAATATGATGGCCCAATACTACCGTATATAATGGCCCAATACTACCCAATATAATGGCCCAGTACAGCCGAATATAATGGCCCAGTACTACCCAAAATAATGGCCCAATACTACCCAATATAATGGCTTAGGACTACTCAATATAATGGCCTAATACTCCCCAATATAATGGCTACTTTCCGTTTGTCAGAGCACACAGGTGTGGCGTGGTGAAATTACAAGCACTGAACTTCTAGGCCACCGGGGCCTCATGAAACTTGTATGCTGCCTCGGCAATGATTGAAATGTTCCATCGCACCTTATGCTGCAAATTCTATGTTGCCTCCTTTGTCTTCCAATAGTTTTGTCTCAGTGGAATAACACAGAAATTATCTTGCCTTCTAAAGCTGTTTTATTTTCTACTTATTTATCATTGCAGTTTTTATCAACTTTGATTAAAACTGGGTGTGCCTGTTTTCTCCTCAGATCAGGGTTTGCCCCACGTAACCCAAACCTGCATTATTTATATTGATTAATGAACGGAATAAAGAAAAGCAACAAACGCTCATATAAAGTGGGGTATCAGTTTGTAGGGAATGCTTCATGTGAGGCCCCACAGCTGCTCAGCCTTACAACACCACCCAATATATATATATATATCTCAAAGCAACACATACATCAACAAAGGAACAAGAAATAAAAGGACTAGTTTACATATCCTAATCAACTGTATCTTGTTTTGAACTGTTTGAAAGTAGATTCTAGACATTTCTAGTCACATTTCTGACTTGGCTGATAGAGGTATAATCTTTCTTGCAGCATTCTTTTTGGTCTCAAATACTCTCAATTGTGTCGTTTGCTTTGACTGGGACCCTTCCTGAGGGCACTGTTACATTCTTACACTGGTCCCCTACCCATTGTTGTCACATAACTATTTTCCCCAGGAATGTTTTTTGTGGGTTGTATTGTGTTTGAGACTGCCAAGTGTAGAAAGCAAAGGACAAAATTGCCATTTAAAAGTCCTATTGCATCCCTTGTAAACAATTCTCTGAGTGAACTTGGTGTCTCAAGGTCGTTTCCAACAAACCATAGGTTATTCTTCACACTGGTAATTTGCTATATTTTTGCCAAAGCAAACAGAGCAGCTTTTAAACCTAAATTTTAGTCTCTGTTTCTTGTTTTTACAAGACACTTTCATGGGGAAAAACTAAATGAAAGATTACTATAGCCGTCCCTTATGATTGTCAGGAGTTTCCTTTGAAGTATAATTTTTTTGGTTGCAGTAATACATCTGGTAATTAGCTAGGAGGATTATGAGAAAGATGGAAAAAGCTGAGAGTGGGCCGAAATAAAAAGGATCAGTTCCTTTTAGAATGATGTAGGTCATAATGATGTAGGCCACAGTGATGTAAGTCACAAAATTGTAGGTCACAAAGTTGTAGGTCACAAAATTGTAGGTCACAATGATGACATCTGTATGAGGTAGTTATTAAGTGCTTAAAAACACAATATGCAGATTTTTTTTGAATGACATTGTTTCAAATGGTTTGAAATCCTACTCTATCTGCTTAGGTTAATGGATACTTCATGTTTCAATGAAATTAAATGGGTTTTTAGTAAAATTTTACAGAATTCTGTGTGTTTATTACAAACCCTCAAAGTTCTACATTAGTTGTTTTTAAAGCATTAAATGAAATATAGAAAAGTCTAACGCTGTTGAAAGTCTTGCGCTCCACTGTTATGCTGCTTGTTTAATCCTCTGGCGTCTTTTTGTGAATTGGATAACTTGAAAACAAATGATGCTGAGTTCTTCAAGCTTAAACTATAGATGCATCATAAATAGGTGCATTAGCAATGGTCAACAGCTCAACATAGAGTCCAGACCTGTTCCCCGAGTGTTGCTTGTGGACATGTTGGCGACCTTGACATTTGATTTGATATCTCTGAAAATCTTGTAAACATGATAAGTTGACAGCAGATAAACAAGGCAATAATAAAGTTATATGGATGCATATAACTTTATCTTGAATCATTGTGCTCCTCAGTGACCTTGACTTGTATTTTGAGGTAACCATTTAATATTTTTGTGTAAAATCATGATGTATCACATTTTGAAGGGATTGGACATGAGACAAAAAATTGACAATTCTTTTCTTTTTGATATCGCCAACATGGGGACAGTATTTTGGTAAAAAAACATAATGTGATTTAGTTTAAAGAGATTAGCTGGGGAAATTAAATTAAATATTTCACAATTTTTTCCCCAAATTGTTGGCAATCTTGAATTTTATGCACATTTATGATGTACATAAATAGAAAGTATTGGCCAGGAATATTAGCAATGTGACTGTGATTTCATTTGCACTATTTCAAAATTGGTGATGATCTTCAATTTTTGGGATAAATGACAGGCATTTTGAAGGACTCCCGTATAACAGCCCCGCATTTGTACTCCTTCCACTGTTGCTACAAGCCGAGGGTCTGCAGTCTCCGACCGGCATTTTTATAATCTCTTGTGGGTTGGATAACACCCAACAGCAAACTGCACATCCAAACACTCATTGATTTTGTTTGATTTGCATTCAAATAATTCCTGCTCACAGACTTTTTGTCCAATTTATGTAAAAAAATCGCAGTGTTTTGAGCGGAGGCGGCAAGCAGGACGGACTGTTCACAACTTGAACAATGTGGTCAATTGCAGTGCATACAAGAGTGTGTTTGAGTCTCGCAGGCTGACAGTGTATGTCACGCTCAAGAAGGTTCTTTGCAAAAGGTATCGGAGAAAGGTTTTAGAGGCATGTTTGATCAGACAAGTGTGAATGGGGCTGCCATTAGACGTCTGTTCAATACCTTTTGTCAGCCTCAATAAAAACACACGCCTCACATTTCCCTAAAAGTGCAAAATGAATTGGCAATGATATTGATCTTGGCGTGAGAAAAAACATTGTAACAATAAACATATGAATGTTGATAAATGCTCTGAAAAAATAGTTTCATACTAGTTATCTTGATATAATGTTTTGTTTTCTCTCAAAAGAAACAAAGCAAATTCTGTAATATGTAGTGTGTTTGTAGGATCACTGGTCACCTGAAGTTTTGTTATTATTGAGCCGGCTGGTACGATGTAGTGCCGTGTTCTTCCTCGTATCAGCCACACAAGCAGCAGCCAGACCATATACACCACTCATGTCACTACGCGCCCATATAAGGCCTCCTACCTTCTCATAGAAAACCATGTCAGTCACACTATGTGCCCATATAAGGCCTCCTACCTTCCCATAAAAAACCATGTCAGTCACACTATGCACCCATATAAGGCCTCCTACCTTCTCATAGAAAACCATGTCAGTCACACTATGTGCCCATATAAGGTCTCCTACTTTCTCATAGAAAACCATGTCAGTCACACTATATGCCCATATAAGGCCTCCTACCTTCCCATAGAAAACCATGTCAGTCACACTATGTGCCCATATAAGGCCTCCTACCTTTCCATAGAAAACCATGTCAGTCACACTATGCGCCCATATAAGGCCTCCTACCTTCCCATAGAAGACCATGTCAGTCACTATGTGCCCATATAAGGCCTCCTGCCTTCCCATAGAAAACCATGTCAGTCACACTATGCGCCCATATAATGCCTCCTACCTTCTCATAGAAAACCATGTCAGTCACTATGCGCCCATATAAGGCCTCCTACCATCCCATAGAAAACCATGTCAGTCACACTATGCGCCCATATAAGGCCTCCTACCTTCCCACAGAAAACCATGTCAGTCACACTATGCGCCCATATAAGGCCTCCTACCATCCCATAGAAAACCATGTCAGTCACTATGCACCCATATAAGGCCTCCTACCTTCCCACAGAAAACCATGTCAGTCACACTATGCGCCCATATAAGGCCTCCTACCTTCCCATAGAAGACCATGTCAGTCACTATGTGCCCATATAAGGCCTCCTGCCTTCCCATAGAAAACCATGTCAGTCACTATGCGCCCATATAAGGTCTCCTACCTTCCCATAGAAAACCATGTCAGTCACACTATATGCCCATATAAGGCCTCCTACCTTCTCATAGAAAACCATGTCAGTCACTATGCACCCATATAAGGCCTCCTACCTTCCCATAGAAAACCATGTCAGTCACACTATGCGCCCATATAAGGTCTCCTACCTTCTCATAGAAAACCATGTCAGTCACACTATGCGCCCATATAAGGTCTCCTACCTTCCCATAGAAAACCATGTCAGTCACACTATATGCCCATATAAGGCCTCCTACCTTCTCATAGAAAACCATGTCAGTCACTATGCACCCATATAAGGCCTCCTACCTTCTCATAGAAAACCATGTCAGTCACTATGCGCCCATATAAGGCCTCCTACCATCCCATAGAAAACCATGTCAGTCACACTATGCGCCCATATAAGGCCTCCTACCTTCTCATAGAAAACCATGTCAGTCACTATGCACCCATATAAGGCCTCCTACCTTCCCATAGAAAACCATGTCAGTCACACTATGCGCCCATATAAGGCCTCCTACCTTCCCACAGAAAACCATGTCAGTCACACTATGCGCCCATATAAGGCCTCCTACCTTCCCATAGAAAACCATGTCAGTCACACTATATGCCCATATAAGGTCTCCTACCTTCCCATAGAAAACCATGTCAGTCACTATGGGCCCATATAAGGCCTCCTACCTTCCCATAGAAAACCATGTCAGTCACACTATATGCCCATATAAGGTCTCCTACCTTCCCATAGAAAACCATGTCAGTCACACTATACGCCTATATAAGGCCTCCTACCTTCCCATAGAAAACCATGTCAGTCACACTATATGCCCATATAAGGTCTCCTACCTTCCCATAGAAAACCATGTCAGTCACTGTATGCCCATATAAGGTCTCCTACCTTCCCATAGAAAACCATGTCAGTCACACTATATGCCCATATAAGGTCTCCTACCTTCCCATAGAAAACCATGTCAGTCACTATGGGCCCATATAAGGCCTCCTACCTTCCCATAGAAAACCATGTCAGTCACACTATACGCCTATATAAGGCCTCCTACCTTCCCATAGAAAACCATGTCAGTCACACTATGCGCCCATATAAGGCCTCCTACCTTCCCATAGAAAACCATGTCAGTCACACTATATGCCCATATAAGGTCTCCTACCTTCCCATAGAAAACCATGTCAGTCACTATGGGCCCATATAAGGCCTCCTACCTTCCCATAGAAAACCATGTCAGTCACACTATATGCCCATATAAGGTCTCCTACCTTCCCATAGAAAACCATGTCAGTCACTATGCGCCCATATAAGGTCTCCTACCTTCCCATAGAAAACCATGTCAGTCACACTATATGCCCATATAAGGTCTCCTACCTTCCCATAGAAAACCATGTCAGTCACTATGGGCCCATATAAGGCCTCCTACCTTCCCATAGAAAACCATGTCAGTCACACTATACGCCTATATAAGGCCTCCTACCTTCCCATAGAAAACCATGTCAGTCACACTATGCGCCCATATAAGGCCTCCTACCTTCCCATAGAAAACCATGTCAGTCACACTATATGCCCATATAAGGTCTCCTACCTTCCCATAGAAAACCATGTCAGTCACACTATACACCCATATAAGGCCTCCTACCTTCCCACAGAAAACCATGTCAGTCACACTATGCGCCCATATAAGGCCTCCTACCTTCTCATAGAAAACCATGTCAGTCACACTATATGCCCATATAAGGTCTCCTACCTTCCCATAGAAAACCATGTTGTGACCACCGTATGGTATGTCAGTCACAGTGTGCCCATATAAGGTCTGGTTGTGACCACTGTATGGTATGTTAGTCACAGTGTGCCCATATAAGGTCTGGTTGTGACCCCGTATGGTATGTCAGTCACAGTGTGGCCATATAAGGAAATAGTGCATGAGTTAGCAACTGCTGGTGCTAAAAAGGGATTTGAGGACAGCAGACAGTGATTGGATATATTAATGTTAATACGAGGGTTCTCATGTTTCTGAGTCTCTTCAGTCGAGATGCAAGTTGATCTCATCATCAGAATTGTCACATGTTGCCAGAGGTTCATTGTCCTAGAGTTCCAAGTACAGACAATGCTGTAGCTAGGCTACCGTTGACTTCTGATGTTGTCAAGCATTCTGATTTCAGCCTGAACTCTCACTTTGACCTCCCAGGCAGTCAAGCATTCTGATTTCAGTCTGACCTCTCATTTGACCTCCGAGGCAGTCAAGCATTCTGATTTCAGTCTGACCTCTCATTTGACCTCTCATGCAGTCAAGCATTCTGATATCAGTCTGACCTCTCATTTGACCTCCCAGGCAGTCAAGCATTCTGATTTCAGTCTGACCTCTCATTTGACCTCTCATGCAGTCAAGCATTCTGATTTCAGTCTAACCTCTCATATGACCTCCCAGGCAGTCAAGCATTCTAAACTCATTTTGACCTCCCAGATTGTCAGGTATGTAACCTAAGAGGAGGTCAGTGAGAGGTTTGATTTTGTTACAGATGCAGCAGTTGAAATGTGATCCTATCTATACTCATCCCTCCTGCCTATAATGAGACACACATATATCCTGTATCAAAGAACAATCCCTCTTTTAGACATTCACAAACATTTCACAAGAAGACACTAGGTGATGAGGCAATTGATCTTATGATACATAAACCTTTATTAGGAGATTAATATCTTAGAAGCTCAAGAATTATATACAGACTCCTTTAATATCATATGAGCTTATGGGTTTTTTTGAGATTATATAAAAAGCTACATTATGGCTTTGAGAGTATGTAAAAACTATATTATGGTTTTGAGAGTATGTTACGAGCTTGAATAGTAAACTGGGCTTAAACTTTTCATTTGTCACTGCATCTGACTTCTAATTAAAACTATAGATGAAACTTGATAAATTGAAACCTTGATGACACAGGAAGAACCTATTCTGCAAACACCTGTTGCCTTGGAGGTTACAAAGCTATCTCTTCTCAGTGGAAATCTAAGACTGACTAAAGAACAAAACTGGTATTGTAATATGGAGAAAGATATTTGCTATTTAGGTTACATCTCCCAGGCATGTTCTAATGATACAAATGGCTGTTTTCCATTAAGAACTAATGCACTGGTCTCCAGCAAAACAGGTCACAAAAGTAGGTCGGCATAAGTTGTGAAGTGCTCTCTTGTACGACTGCTTGGATGTTCAAGTGTTTTTTCATTAACACCTAAGTTTGATTGAGTTTTCTGCGATGAAGGATGCATTGAGGTCAGTTAGGGACAGGTATCAAAGCGAGGATCAATGCGGGAGGCCCCGGCCCAGACAGAAGCCGCATAGAGAGTGAGCACAAGCCTCCCTCTTTATGCACCAGGCCCTTAAATTAAAACCTGCAGATTGATGGAGAATGTTTTGGTAAGAGCAGGCTATGTTCTCCATCATGGCAACATTAACACATCCCTTATGGGGTGTGGCTGCAGTCTACTGCGTTACTCACTCAGGTAGACCAGACCCAGCCACCTTTACTCATCGTCAGTCTACTGAGTTACTCACTCAGGTAGACCAGACCCAGCCACCTTTACTCATCGTCAGTCTACTGAGTTACTCGCTCAGGTAGACCAGACCCAGCCACCTTTACTCATCGTCAGTCTACTGAGTTACTCGCTCAGGTAGACCAGACCCAGCCACCTTTACTCATCGTCAGTCTACTGAGTTACTAACGCAGGTAGACCAGACCCAGCCACCTTTACTCATCGTCAGTCTACTGGGTTACTCACGCAGGTAGACCAGACCCAGCCATCTTTACTCATCGTCAGTCTACTGAGTTACTCGCTCAGGTAGACCAGACCCAGCCACCTTTACTCATCGTGAGTCTACTGGGTTACTCACTCAGGTAGACCAGATCCAGCCACCTTTACTCATCGTCAGTCTACTGAGTTACTCACTCAGGTAGACCAGACCCAGCCACCTTTACTCATCGTCAGTCTACTGAGTTACTCACTCAGGTAGACCAGACCCAGCCACCTTTACTCATCGTCAGTCTACTGGGTTACTCACTGAGGTAGACCAGACCCAGCCACCTTTACTCATCGTCAGTCTACTGAGTTACTCACTGAGGTAGACCAGACCCAGCCACCTTTACTCATTGTCAGTCATTATGCTAATTCCTGGTTATTTGACTCTGTTCATTTTCTCATAAATACTCAGTGTAATAGTTGACTGTAATTGGTATGAAAAATTTGAGATGTTAGGATACAAAATTATACATTGAAATGAGGCCATGTCTAATATTGTACAAATACAAGTTGGTATGCAACTCATCGAATATTTCATAAAATTGCTTGTCAACTTATTAATTATCTTGTAATGCTGAAACATGAAACTACACATAGAACATCATAATATTTTGAATTGCTATTCAAAGACAAATTGCTAATTCTGAAATATCTCAGAATACTCAATTATGGAATTGTACATGGAACGAGACTTAATCTCCTGCTGAGATGTCAGACATGGAGTGTGAGATGTCAGACATGGAGTGTGAGATGTCAGACATGGAGTGTGAGATGTCAGACATGGAGTGTGAGATGTCAGACATGGAGTGTGAGATGTCAGACATGGAGTGTGAGATGTCAGACATGGAATGTGAGATGTCAGACATGGAGTGTGAGATGTCAGACATGGAGTGTGAGATGTCAGACATGGAGTGTGAGAAGTCAGACATGGAGTGTGAGATGTCAGACATGGAGTGTGAGATGTCAGACATGGAGTGTGAGATGTCAGACATGGAGTGTGAGAAGTCAGACATGGAGTGTGAGATGTCAGACATGGAGTGTGAGATGTCAGACATGGAGTGTGAGAAGTCAGACATGGAGTGTGAGATGTCAGACATGGAGTGTGAGATGTCAGACATGGAGTGTGAGAAGTCAGACATGGAGTGTGAGATGTCAGACATGGAGTGTGAGATGTCAGACATGGAGTGTGAGATATTTGGAATGGAGTGTGTTATGCCACGCACACACCACATTTGCAAGTTGATGTTGAAAAGCTTACACATCAAACGCGGTCCACATCTGATACTCAAATGTGGCGTCTCACACCTAGTGCATTAATCATGTTGTGAAATCTTCAAAGATTCATGGCCAGGTAGAAGTGAAGTATCATCTGGTGCCGTAATTAGCCTTTATATATGCCTGGCAAGGTAAATGCAAGATTCTGTTATCATCTCTTAGTGCTTTGAATTAAGGCCATCAATCCCAACTTGTTAGCACCTACTGCAGGTGTTAGTTCTATTTTACAAATGTTGATTTTTACTGGTGTTTGAAGCATTTTACTGGTGTTTGAAATATTCTACTGGTGTTGTAGGTATTTTACTGGTGTTTGAAGTATTTTACTGGTGTTGTAGGTATTTTACTGGTGTTGTAGGTATTTTACTGGTGTTGTAGGTATTTTACTGGTGTTGTAGGTATTTTACTGGTGTTGTAGGTATTTTACTGGTGTTGTAGGTATTTTACTGGTGATGTAGGTATTTTACTGGTGTTGTAGGTATTTTACTGGTGTTGTAGGTATTTTACTGGTGTTGTAGGTATTTTACTGGTGTTGTAGGTATTTTACTGGTGATGTAGGTATTTTACTGGTGTTGTAGGTATTTTACTGGTGTTGTAGGTATTTTACTGGTGTTGTAGGTATTTTACTGGTGTTGTAGGTATTTTACTGGTGATGTAGGTATTTTACTGGTGTTGTAGGTATTTTACTGGTGTTGTAGGTATTTTACTGGTGTTTTTTTGTTTTCTTTTTGCTAATTGATATATTCATGATTGCTGGTAACCTCCATAGCAAGATGAGTATATATGACGAGGGAAATTCCAAACTTCAATTAAGATAAAAAACAGGGCAATGAACAACAAGCAATACTGAACTGAACAACTGAACAACAGGACTGAACAACAAGCAATACTGAACTGAATAACTGAGCAACAGGAGTGAACAACAAGCAATACTGAACTGAACAACTGAACAACAGGACTGAACAACAAGCAATACTGAACTGAACAACTGAACAACAGGACTGAACAACAAGCAATACTGAACTGAACAACTGAACAACAGGACTGAACAACAAGCAATACTACCGTTGTGATGCAGAATGAGTAGATTGCTGTAAGTGCTTGACCAGTGGGTACATTATTGTTAGATCCCAGGGCCAGCTTATTTAAATAACCTCATGCAAGAAAATGTAAGCAAGAGCTTGAAATCTAATAATTGCCAATGTAAGTTTTGTCTTCAAATAGAAACAGTTGTGAGAAACCTCACATAAGCACAAAATGTCACTTCATCGATTGCATCAGTTTTAGTTTGTTTATTTATGCGATCTTTACACAATTTTGTATTCAATTTTGAATTGATATGTAAATTTTTCATGAAACATACAATATTTGAGCAGTTACATCTTCATATTTGCGTCCATTCACTGAATTATGAGTTTGCTTATACCACTTTGATATTTGACCTATCATGAACTCGTTATGGTGAGGCTCTGAAAGGCTTTTTGTAGAGTTATGAGGCCAGAAGGCACACAGAAGGGGCAAATAGTAATCTTTTGCCAGTGATTTGAGTGTTGCTATGGCAGCAAGGTGCGTAGTTGGCGCAGAGTAATGCATTTGAACTGTTTTCAGGTATTTCAATATAAAATGTAAACAAATTACAGACTTTACTTGATATCTAAACACTAAATTGTGATGTAAGTAAAATAGTTTTGCTATTCCAAGAAACACATTTGGGCGTGACTTGAGATGTAAGCACAGACTTAAAATCTAAGACATTTCTTGCCTGGGTTTGTTTAAAAAGTCGGGTGCAGATTTTGATCAATAGAAGCAAGGCTGAAGCTGATTTTTGCAAATTACTTAAATGGATTTTCTGAATTAAATTTGTTTGTTTTGTCATGACATTCTGAAATACATGTCTTGCCTCTTTGTTATTGTCAGAACTTGGACATTTATAGATTAACAAAATGATTTTTATAAGAATCTTGCAGATTTGTCTTGTGTTCTTTTCTTCATGGATATAAATGGAAACATGGTCAGAGGTCACGTCATAGATATTTCTGTTCTCGGTTTTAGCATGCACATATTATCAGAATTGGAGTGAAACTGTATTGCGTGTCAAAGGTGTTTATCAAGGACAATATTTCTTTGAATTTGGAGGCTGTCAGTAGCAAGTGGTACTGTGATGTGTAGAGAACCGTGGATCCAGGGGTGAGCTAGGGCACCAGTAGAAACCTGGCCACAGTCCCAGCACCTCAAAGCTTGCCAGGATAGGGTAACTGTGGATCCAGGGGTGAGCTAGGGCACCAGTAGAAACCTGACCACAGTCCCAGCACCTCAAGGCTTGCCAGGATAGGATAACTGTAGATCCAGGGGTGAGCTCGGGCACCAGTAGAAACCTGACCACAGTCCCAGCACCTCAAGGCTTGCCAGGATAGGATAACTGTAGATCCAGGGGTGAGCTCGGGCACCAGTAGAAACCTGACCACAGTCCCAGCACCTCAAGGCTTGCCAGGATAGGATAACTGTAGATCCAGGGGTGAGGGCACCAGTAGAAACCTGGCCACAGTCCCAGCACCTCAAGGCTTGCCAGGATAGGGTAACTGTGGATCCAGGGGTGAGCTAGGGCACCAGTAGAAACCTGGCCACAGTCCCAGCACCTCAAGGCTTGCCAGGATAGGGTAACCTTGGATCCAGGGGTGAGCTAGGGCACCAGTAGAAACCTGGCCACATCCCCAGCACCTCAAGGCTTGCCAGGATAGGGTAACTGTGGATCCAGGGGTGAGCTAGGGCACCAGTAGAAACCTGGCCACAGTCCCAGCACCTCAAGGCTTGCCAGGATAGGGTAACCTTGGATCCAGGGGTGAGGGCACCAGTAGAAACCTGGCCACATCCCCAGCACCTCAAGGCTTGCCAGGATAGGGTAACTGTGGATCCAGGGGTGAGGGCACCAGTAGAAACCTGACCACAGTCCCAGCACCTCAAGGCTTGCCAGGATAGGGTAACTGTGGATCCAGGGGTGAGGGCACCAGTAGAAACCTGACCACAGTCCCAGCACCTCAAGGCTTGCCAGGATAGGGTAACTGTAGATCCAGGGGTGAGCTCGGGCACCAGTAGAAACCTGACCACAGTCCCAGCACCTCAAGGCTTGCCAGGATAGGGTAACTGTGGATCTAGGGATGAGCTAGGGCACCAGTAGAAACCTGGCCACAGTCCCAGCACCTCAAGGCTTGCCAGGATAGGGTAACCTTGGATCCAGGGGTGAGCTAGGGCACCAGTAGAAACCTGGCCACAGTCCCAGCACCTCAAGGCTTGGCAGGATAGGGTAACTGTGGATCTAGGGATGAGCTAGGGCACCAGTAGAAACCTGGCCACAGTCCCAGCACCTCAAGGCTTGCCAGGATAGGGTAACTGTGGATCCAGGGGTGAGCTAGGGCACCAGTAGAAACCTGGCCACAGTCCCAGCACCTCAAGGCTTGCCAGGATAGGGTAACTGTGGATCCAGGGGTGAGGGCACCAGTAGAAACCTGGCCACTGTCCCAGCACCTCAAGGCTTGCTAGGATAGGGTCCCAAACTGTCACATTTGGTTTTATGTTTAAGGAAATACTTCCTTTATGAATTGTTATCTCCTTGAAATTACATATATGTATAGTCATTGTACATAAAAAATAGATATGAATATTATAAAAGTAACAATGGAAAGTAAACAAACATACAGTACATAAAAAATAGATATGAATATTTTAAAAGTAACAATGGAAAGTAATCAAACTTTAAACTTTAAACTCATCTTGAATTCTCCATAAAATACAATCATGATTGCAGTCAGCTCAGAATGACACCATTGTGGGGATAGATTTGCAGGCAATTCATGCTAAAATGGCTTTCACTTTTCATAAAACATCTTATAACCTTGCTAATACTTGTTCTATAAACATGCTTTAACACCAGAATATCACAGATTTGTTGTGTTCTTTTCAAGGAATTATACAGTGCACCAAATTTAAGATAATAAATCATAGCATTGTTACCTCTCTTTTTTTCTTTCTTGTTTTTAATTTGAAAATTGTAAATTATGATTTTTGTATAGTACCATAATATACGATGGATGTGGAAGTCCCCCTGTAAAATGTATCGTATGCTCAATTTAAACATTAAAAATAGTTTTTATTCAGATGAGGAAATGTTTTTGACACAAACAAAATATGTATATAACTTTCTCTTTGTGATGTTCCTGGTTAGTGGAAGGGAAATGGCTGTTTATGAATATTTATATCTATTTATAGATATATAGAAGGGAGATGATAGATTTATCTGTATTGCCGGGTAGAACCCACTGTCATATGTCACGCTATAACTCGCCAAGTAAGCAGAGATAATAAAGAAAGGTGCGATGGAAACCACCACTGTATTGAAACACTGCACACAATATGGGAATAGTTTTCCATCATTGATGAGTGAGTTTGTGTCGTAATTAGTTCTGAGCATTAATGGGGAGGTTTATGGTATAAGCATATGCATTTATCCCAGCATGGCATGGGGGGGTAATTAGGCAATATGCGGTACATTATTTGGCATTTGGTGGTTATTAGGCATAATATGGTATACCATATGATGGCAGAATAGATTATTAGGTGGTGTATGGTCCATCATTATGATAGGAGAGGTTATATATGGTACATGTTTTAAAATAGCACAGGAGAGGTGATGTCATGACCCACCCCTGGATGAGGCCTGGACGAGGCCTGGATGAGGCCTGGATGTGGCCGGAACCAGGGACCCTAGACTGGACACTGCACAAACACACCACCCAGACCGACATGGCTTCCTGCCCCCATGCCCAGTGCAATCCATACATTGATGCTCAGCTGTACAATCGTTTCAATTTTAGTGTGATCACACCTTGAGTAATATATCTGTTATACACGCCTACTATATCAGGTGGGATGACGTCTTTGATAATCACTGATGGAACATACATATTAACTACACAAAACCCTCTGTTGTAAACAATTTTTGCGAAAGGAGATAAAAGAGGCTATATATATATATATATATATATATATATATATATATATATATATATATATATATATATTCCTTACTTTAAAGAGCAGCATATGAGACTGATATATATATTTAGGTATTTATATATGGATAAAGGACTCGAGGCTGCTAAATCTTGATGTCAATATCACGTAAAGAGAAGATATGAGAGTGTCTGCTAAGCTTCCCATCTTCAGGACCAGAGGCCTCATAATAGCTTGATTTGTCTGCACCCAAGTGCATATATAGATGGCCTTGAAATACTTTACACTGTAATATACAAGACCAAAACAAGGCAATTTTATGCAGTACCTCATCCACTATTTGACAAAAGATGATGGATGGAGATTATATGCAACATAAATCAATACAAATAAGCTGATCCATCAACTAGTTCACCCATTTTTCGTTAAAATTTCATAATTAGACTTTCTATATTCCATCCTGGCAAATTAGATTATCATGTTTTGTTTTCACGCATCAAATAAAGCCATCAGTTTGCCCACCACGTCAGTAGCAGTGGTGTATTTTAGCAGGGCAATTAAGGAAAGATTGCCGATTGTTATCTTTCATGACAATTTGTTAATGGATTTTATCCTCGAGATGGCCACCCTATCTAGCAATTGCAGAAAAGATTGCATGTGCAACTTGACATGTGACACCTGCGGGGCAACCCATGTCTTATGCAGCTTACTCCCCCCTAAAGATTCAGGTGCGAAGTTTGTCAAAAACTTGATTAGCGGCGGTGATTCCGGCAACATAGACGCCCCATCAGCATGCATAACATAAAGCCATCCATCACAAGGGCCGTGAAGACCTCCAACCCAAAGCACCAGGCAGACCCATTAAAAATTAACACTTAACACCTCCTCGGCAGACTCTGGAAATTCCCATACTGTGCCAGGGGGGCTGCTCAAACTCGTTGTTTTAATGTCTACTTGATTGACCTCAATTCCAAGCAAAATTTAGTGTCAAAATCAATAAACAAATTTGCTATTTAATTTGTTCGTAGACAAGGAAATTTATGAAGTGCTAAATCTTGATTTATTTTAACTGAATCTGATATGTTTGAAAAATGGATTGCATTGTTCTTTTTGCTTTCATTGAGTCCTTTTATAATGAAGACAATGTTATGCAGAATGCAGAAGTAGTTTACAATTAAATTGTTATTTTGAGCAAATAAAATTTTAATTTATTCTAATTGCTTTATAACAAATCTAAAATATAAATGATAAAAAAAATGTTGACACCATTTCATGCAAAGAACTATGAAGGAATAAACCACAATACTTTCAAACAGCTTTACAGAAATTTTGATCTTTTGTTTAAATTAACCTTGCAAGAAAAAAGGATAATTTTCTTCTTGGTGGTGCATGCCAAGATGGAACGGAAGTGTTTTTACAACCGTGGGGTTTACCGATGACAACAAGGATTTCATACGTGCATGCTTTTCTGGCTAATTTACTAATGAGTTATATTTGCCTGAGGCATGACAATCATGTCTCTCAATTCTGTGCAGTTAAGTATTAAGTAAAGTGCACGTGGATATCACAGAAACGGCTTCAAGATACGTTAGCAAGCAGACATGAATCAGCCATTCACTTTGAAGTGGGAATAATGAAAATGTACTTTCCACTTAATGAACGGAAATGTGCTCAAGCCATATCATAGTTCCGTCCAAAGTGTAGTCAAGGGAAGATGGAAAAAACAAGCCAATTTCATGCAAAATAGTTCTCTTGACTGGTTGGCATACAATTCTTGGGTAGCGGTATATGAGGTTTTCACATTTTGCTATTGGGCAATTGCTTTTTATCTCAGATGGAGGGTGAAAAAAGCGTGTGGTCAACTGAGACGGAGTGTGAAGCGGGAAGGCAGAGGCTGGAACCAATCAATCATACGTGGTGGGACCCGTCAAATGCATCACGGAATCCCACGTACAAAATAGGGCTGAGACTCTCGGAGGACAGTGATTGATTGGACAGGTACAGTAGGATGGCAGTGGTTTTTCACTTGCCACCACTGATCAAGATGCTGAAAAGCTTGGTCTGGTCCCACCTCTCGGCGCGATCAAAGTCAACCCAGTCAAAATAGGCAAGGGTCAGGCCAGTCAACCTCCCAAGTGAAATTTGGCATTTTAACAGATAAATTGGTGTAAGCAAAGAGTTTGCCAAGAAATAATCCATCAAGACTAGTCTCCTGAATACGTGAACAACACAGGCAAAACTGACAAGGTGTGATTTCTGACTTGATCTTGGGTTTGGGGGCTGTTTGGGGGCACATTGTGTTAGCTTTCATCTGGCGGTGGCAGTGGCGTGTATCTCAACACATGGACAGCTTTACACCACACACTAATGCATGCCACAAACTTAACCCTCACATTGCTGGGTGTTGCCTCACAAACAGAGGCGGGCAGCTCTGCCAGGCGGTTACATCATCAACAGGGATCCACATTAATACTCATATCCACAATTTTTTTTAAATAATATTCATGCTCTTGACCAGTGAGTTTGAGATTCCAGTGGCCCAGATTTAAGTGATTTGTTATTCTTTTGAGCCAATATATTATGATACGTCGGCCTGTGGACCCGAGGATAGCCTTATGATTTGGACCAGTGTCCAAAACCCTCAATGTTAAACCCTGCATCTTAAATATGAACTAAACACTCTGAGATAACTGAGATTTATACAAAAAATTTCAATGTTTTTGCAAACTTTTCAAGATTCAGTTTTAAACCATTCTTTTCAGAGACTTGTGTTAAAGTGTAAAGATGTTTAAAAAAAATGATAACACAAAAATAAGGAAACATTGCACCCCTCCCCACCACCAAAAAATAAAAATATAAAAGTAAAAATATTGAAAGAATCATATTATACCTGGTAGTGTAATAAGGCTTTGTGGCCATGTTTGATTTATTGCGGAGTAATTGTTGACGAGCAGTAAAGACAAGGAATATGATGTTTGGAATGTGGGTATATCTGTAAGCCTGCAGAATGTGTGTTCCTGGTGCCCCCTGCTTTGTTTTGCTGTCACGGAGTATCTATACACGAGAAGGCAATTAGAACAAATGCCTTCTGTATCTCCCATCATAGAGAGTCTGTCTGTGTGTCCACCGACCCCACACCCGACCTCACATGTGACCTCACGAGCACATTCAACCAGCAAACTCAAACTCTTGATTTACGAATGATTTGCTTCTTGACTTTTCCTTAGAAATAAAATTAGGAGACATTTGCCTGGTGAGATAGGACAAGATAAGGTGCATTAAATGTATTAGTTATGAGATAGCATGAGGAAGATGACAATTACAGCTGTCTGGGCGTACTTTGATGGGATCTCTGATCCCCCCTAGTAATTGTTTGCTGCGGGCCTGACACGTATGACAGCACAAAACATTGGGCAGTGGATGTGATGTGACGTGGACCTTCCGGGACCGATCCTAGTCCGATCCAGGACCGATCGCTTCTGCCTCGCCAGTCCCATGCGGTATAAACAACAAGGACTCAGCAAATCTACATGATCTGTCGTCGAGACAACACATGATAGATGGCTTGGCAAATGTCAGTGCCACTGATAACAGACAAATTAGCCTGGGTCAAACTCAATTGAGTTTTGAGGGTCAAGTGTCGAGATTCATTCCTGCTCTACTCAAATTACACAATGATGTATTCTACAGAAGCCACAATAGAATAGAACCACACCACCAATCATTATATATTACTTTTTTTCCATTTTGTAATTTGTCTGGCTTTTATAGACATTTTGACCATTCATATTACGCAAAGTGTTTCATTGCAGACTGGGAATAAATATGAATTCAAGAATTCACATGAATATTATCCACATGTAGCGGAACATAAGATTCTGTATTAGGAGATCTGAGATCTGTCGTCAATATATTCAATAGCCGTTTGCTAATGAGAGGGAGGATGACCTGTTAGTCAGGTCCCCACTCTTAATACCCGTGGTCATACCCGATACTGGGGCGGACAGGAGCAGAAAGCCCCACAGGATGCCAGATTCTGCCTCGCCAGACTTAGCTGCTTCATCAGGTATTGACATATATGGCAAGATAGCCACAAAGGTCAAGGTCATCTCACGAGGTCAAGGTTGTCCTCTAACCTCAACAATTGTGTGGTCATATTTTTGGGTTCAAAGTGGCACATAAAAGGCCAGAGCGCCCCCTGTTGGCACGCGGGTCACCGCAGAAATGTGGATATTGATGCTAATTTAAGTCTTTGATAAAGTCCCCTCAGATTTTTATGCACATGTTGTTCTGACAGATGGGTGCCTCCGGAAGCCAGACCGTTTTCCAGTCTTACAGTTTCCATCAAGACTTGCCTTGTGCTATTTTAATGTGGTGTCAAAACAAGTCTGGCGTGCACATATTTAATACATTGGCTCTTACATTTATGACACAGCTATTATAGTTTGTGGCAAAAACCAGTCTTGTATACCCAGAGGCCATATATGAATGTCTAAAGCCAGGGCTGAAAGCGTACACTTATAAATCATATATATGCACAGGTCTGGCATGTCAAAGGCAAAGTGAGCAGCAAGTGCATATGCTAAAGACGTTTTATCTCTCAAACATATTGCCACATAAACATGGATAAACCTTTCACACTGCTTCGGTAGGAGATAAAACCCAAATATGCCAAAGTTTTTGTTGTAGCATCCATTAAAAGAACAGACAATTTGTGATTTATTGCTGAATTTTAGTTGTACTTTTACAAGGATAACATGTTTCTTATGACAATTAGTCAGCGAGACATTACATCAAGCAGAAATAGATCCAAGCTGTCTCAGGAATAATACGCCCTTCATTGATGCATTATGACATGCATCAGGTGACCTTGCTGTCTGACCCTGAGCCCCCGCTGTCAATACCAAAGTCTGTGTTGGCCCCCTACATGCAGGATAAACACTCCACCTGACCATAGTTATTAGTCAAGGTTGCTTGCCTATTTCCCAGAATCAGGTGCAAGCAATGTTGTAAGTACCCTCATAGAGACAAATTAATGAACCAATTCATCTCATTTTTTCCCTGTAAACACTCTCGTTTTTGCACCAAACTTTTCTGCATGGCATGTTTTGCAGCATTTTCTGGCAGTTAAGCAAATAGCAATACATGGGCAGATACCAACAGGTAGCGTTTGAATAATGAATTACAGGAGCGTTAGACAAACACGCACATGTTCTCTCTGCATTGCTGGTCTTCAGCCTGGGTGTTAACACTGTAGCAATTGTTATTGCTAATGTGGCAATGTTTGGAGGGTGATAATAGGAGCGTGGTGAGCTTCTGGTTGAGGCACTCTCTGGCAGTATGGAGCCATAGATGATCTGATGCAACATTCAAGCATACTGTAATGCCAATTGTTAGCAGCCTCAAAGCAATCACTTTACTACTTTTTATGCTCTATTTTTTGCAAGCGCACCCTGAGTCTCGACGGAAACGTTTACATCATGCGAGCGATAAAGGTAACTGAATCACTTGTGGATTATCAACACATCTCCCAACTTCACCAACAAGCCTTTGTCCCCACAGATTGAAAGGGATAATTATTTATTAAGCAGTTTATTATATATTTAGAGACTAATTCATCACAGCGGAGCAGCAAACATGACAACTTCAGTTTAACCATATGCTGATATTAAGGCCACATAGGTCATTGCAAATTCCTTAGAGGGTTATCAAAGAAAATCCTTAAATTACCTACTTTAAAAGGAATGAATTCATTGGAGATAAAGTGATCATTTATACATCATCATTAGTGAGAATTATCAATGTCATGCATTTTGTTCTAATTGTTGAAGTTTCAGAGAGAAATTTGAAAAGAAAGCAGCAAAATTTGGCAAATTCTGCAAAGTAATCTTGCAACTTTGAAGCATTTTAGAGCATTGAGAGAGATTGATTATACATACAGTTCTCCACATATCAGGCAAATTTTGCATCATTTGAAACCTTAAACGCATTAGAGAGATTGAAAATCCATAATATCTTGCACACTTTGTATATGATGGAGTCCCGAACATTTTGCCTTTGATTAGAATTGGGAATTTGACACTCAATCAATTTCTGCAATGGATATGAGAGTATTAATAGAGATTGATGCAGTGTGGAAAGCAAAGATAGGACACATGTCCAATTCCCATCTTTGACTGGGGTATGCTTTATCCGGGTCACAATCAGGTGCCGCCCAAAACAGCAGATAAATCAAACATGTTTTGTTGCATTTCTTGTTTGGGTTTACATTCATTGGAGCTACCAGTTTAGCCCTTCATTCACACGCTTCATTTGATGTGAGTTTTTCCTCAGAGCGAGTGGCAATGGCCGTCGTGTCTGATTACCTACCTCAGGCTTCATATCTGTAAAATCTGTCAACTTCATTATATTTCTAATAAGAGAATAAAGACCTGGTTAATAACACAGGGAAGACAGAGCCAAGGTTCCTCTATGTCAGAGACGTGGCCACCCTCTAAGGTGGGCTCTATCTACCAGTCATTAATAAGAGAATAAAGACCTGGTTAATAACACAGGGAAGACAGAGCTAAAGTTCCTCTATGTCAGAGATATGGCCACACTCTAAGGTGGGCTCTATCTAAACACAGGGAAGACAGAGCTAAGGGTCCTCTATGTCAGAGATATGGCCACACTCTAAGGTGGGCTCTATCTACCAGTCATTAATAAGAGAATAAAGACCTGGTTAATAACACAGGGAAGACAGAGCTAAAGTTCCTCTATGTCAGAGATATGGCCACACTCTAAGGTGGGCTCTATCTAAACACAGGGAAGACAGAGCTAAGGGTCCTCTATGTCAGAGACGTGGCCACCCTCTAAGGTGGGCTCTATCTACCAGTCATTAATAAGAGGTCTGTATAATAACACAGGGAAGACAGAGCTAAGGGTCCTCTATGTCAGAGACATGGCCACCCTCTAAGGTGGGCTCTATCTACCAGTCATTAATAAGAGGTCTGTATAATAACACAGGGAAGACAGAGCTAAGGGTCCTCTATGTCAGAGACGTGGCCACCCTCTAAGGTGGGCTCTATCTACCAGTCATTAATAAGAGGTCTGTATAATAACACAGGGAAGACAGAGCTAAGGGTCCTCTATGTCAGAGACATGGCCACCCTCTAAGGTGGGCTCTATCTACCAGTCATTAATAAGAGAATAAAGACCTGGTTAATAACACAGGGAAGACAGAGCTAAAGTTCCTCTATGTCAGAGATATGGCCACACTCTAAGGTGGGCTCTATCTACCAGTCATTAATAAGAGAATAAAGACCTGGTTAATAACACAGGGAAGACAGAGCTAAAGTTCCTCTATGTCAGAGATATGGCCACACTCTAAGGCGGGCTCTATCTAAACACAGGGAAGACAGAGCTAAGGGTCCTCTATGTCAGAGACATGGCCACCCTCTATGGTGGGCTCTATCTACCAGTCATTAATAAGAGAATAAAGACCTGGTTAATAACACAGGGAAGACAGAGCTAAAGTTCCTCTATGTCAGAGATATGGCCACCCTCTAAGGTGGGCTCTATCTACCAGTCATTAATAACTAAGGTTCCTCTATATCAGAGACATGGCCACCCTCTAAGGTGGGCTCTATCTACCAGTCATTAATAAGAGAATAAAGACCCGGTTAATAACACAGGGAAGACAGAGCTAAGGTTCCTCTATGTCAGAGACATGGCCACCCTCTATGGTGGGCTCTATCTAAACACAGGGAAGACAGAGCTAAGGGTCCTCTGTGTCAGAGATATGGCCACACTCTAAGGTGGGCTCTATCTACCAGTCATTAATAAGAGAATAAAGACCTGGTTAATAACACAGGGAAGACAGAGCTAAAGTTCCTCTATGTCAGAGATATGGCCACACTCTAAGGTGGGCTCTATCTAAACACAGGGAAGACAGAGCTAAGGGTCCTCTGTGTCAGAGATATGGCCACACTCTAAGGTGGGCTCTATCTACCAGTCATTAATAAGAGAATAAAGACCTGGTTAATAACACAGGGAAGACAGAGCTAAAGTTCCTCTATGTCAGAGACGTGGCCACCCTCTAAGGTGGGCTCTATCTACCAGTCATTAATAAGAAGTCTGTATAATAACACAGGGAAGACAGAGCTAAGGTTCCTCTATGTCAGAGACATGGCCACCCTCTAAGGTGGGCTCTATCTACCAGTCATTAATAACTAAGGTTCCTCTATGTCAGAGACATGGCCACCCTCTAAGGTGGGCTCTATCTACCAGTCATTAATAAGAGGTCTGTATAATAACACAGGGAAGACAGAGCTAAGGGTCCTCTATGTCAGAGACATGGCCACCCTCTAAGGTGGGCTCTATCTACCAGTCATTAATAAGAGAATAAAGACCCGGTTAATAACACAGGGAAGACAGAGCTAAGGATCCTCTATGTCAGAGACATGACCACCCTCTAAGGTGGGCTCTATCTAAACACAGGGAAGGCAGAGCTAAGGTTCCTCTATGTCAGAGACATGGCCACCCTCTAAGGCGGGCTCTATCTAAACACAGGGAAGACAGAGCTAAGGTTCCTCTATGTCAGAGACATGGCAACACTCTAAGGTGGGCTCTATCTACCAGTCATTAATAAGAGAATAAAGACCTGGTTAATAACACAGGGAAGACAGAGCTAAGGTTCCTGTATGTCAGAGACATGACCACCCTCTAAGGTGGGCTCTATCTACCAGTCATTAATAACTAAGATTCCTCTATGTCAGAGACATGACCACCCTCTAAGGTGGGCTCTATCTACCAGCCATTAATAAGAGGTCTGTATAATACACAAGGTGGCATTTGCCCTTCATAGTCACTGCCTCATTCATAAGCCCACAGAGACTATTAAGGAGAGAGAACAAACCAACTGCCTCACCTATAACCCTACCCTCTAAAACAGGTGGCCACAGGATTGGTGGCAAGTCGTGACTCTTCATAAGAAATCAGGCTGAGAACTGATTGATTAAAGAATAATAACTATAACTACAGATTCTGATTGGTGAGCGTCTCAGTCATCCAACTGATCACTGATCTATGACCATGATAGTCTCGTGGGCATGACTCACATGCATGACTGGACATGGAGGTCCTAATTTCAGTGACGGCAGAGGTCGTGAGAAGATTTAACAACCATCATTACTATCTATGTAATGCAGAGTATTATAATCCTTGACATCATTGTTGTCATATTTTACATTTATCACGTTTCTTCTCAGCTAACAGAAACATCTTTATAATTTATTTGTCGACCTTAAAGTGACATTGCAGTCAATCCTTTCTATTTTGGTTGGTGCTGATGAAGTAAGCTAGCTTGTTCTCTCCTTCTCATATCTGAATCTGGGAGGATTTTTTTATGTGTATGATGCAATCATTCCAGACAGAAAGTCTCAGGTTACAATTAAAAATAAAAAAATACTATGAGAGTATGATGAAACTTCTGTAATATTCGATGGGAGGCAAATGTTTGTTTGGTTAAGCATAAATGTGACCCACTTAGGTCATGCATGGTATTGGCATCACTGATTTTGGTCACATTCAGCTGTATATGGTAATGGCTTTGGGCACATAATGGTTTTTGTAGGATCCTTTCATATTTCATGATGTGGATCCCTGGTTTTTTGTAGGATCCTTTCATATTTCATGATGTGGATCCCTGGTTTTTTGTAGGATCCTTTCATATTTCATGATGTGGATCCCTGGTTTTTTGTAGGATCCTTTCATATTTCATGATGTGGATCCCTGGTTTTTTGTAGGATCCTTTCATATTTCATGATGTGGATCCCTGGTTTTTTGTAGGATCCTTTCATATTTCATGATGTGGATCCCTGGTTGTTTTTGTAGGATCCTTTCATATTTCATGATGCGAATTCCTGGTTGTTTTTGTAGGATCCTTAGATATTTCAACATGTTGCCACTTGTTTACATGCAATCATGATTGTTCTGTTTGTGTTTTTCACACCTCAAGGTCACACAGATATTGCAATTTAGCATTGTTCTGTTTTTCTTACAATAGGAGGCCATTTTGATCCCATATCAAGGTCATTTAATAGCATATCAAGGTCATTTAATATGTTCCTCTTATAATGGCAGATGGAGAGTTGAATAGTTCAATATTTTTAATTGCTGCAAGAATTAATTAAGGTTTCATCTTTATATGATAATATTCATATATTTTTCCAGTATATATTTTGTCATCAGGCCACACATCTTGAGCCAATTATTCAATGAAAACATTTCCGACAACTCAGTTTACATCCTTAAGGCAACATAATTGTCTGTTGTTTTCCTCTAAGAAAATCCATGACAAGTGTTTTTCACACCTTCATGACCTTCACCTTTATGACTTCACCAAGCTATTATCTCTGCTGAAACTAATGACAAATAGAAAGGTATAGAAAGGTAGAAAGGTATAGAAAGGTATATATATTTATATATATATATATACATATACATACACACATGTATGTCAATGTGAACACCATTTACTGTTGTGATATACATGGTATGCATTTCTACATGAAGGAAGCCTAATGCCTTTGTAATGATTACTCTGATATCATTGGTTGTGACAAAAAGATCCGCCGAAAAGCTTCAAATCATAGAGCTGTACGGCATCAGAGGAATGCACATAATGTTGGGAAGATAGCATTTGTGTAGCAGAGGGCGGGATTGATCGCAGATCTCAAGCAGTCGCATGTCTCGATGATGCAGGCAAACTTCTCTCTACAAAAACATACATGTAAATCCCTTCAGTGTGTGCCGCGGATGAAACAGTAAAGCTCTCATCTCACTGGCTTCCTTATTTCCACATTTGTCCACATTTGGTTTTTTTGGTTTGTTCTTTACGTTTTGGTGTAACATTACAGTAAATATGTATTGAAGGTCAAGGTCAAAGGGGAGAATGAAAAATAAAGACAAAAGTGGGTAAAAATAAAATGTAAAATTTCTATATGTAAGGAATCAGAGAAGATAAAGAATAACAATACAAAAATCATATGGTTTGTGGTACGATGTATATAAAGACAGACCATACTAAAATCATATGACTTGCGGGAAGATGTTCTATAAAAAGTGAGATGATGACGAATGTAAAATCAATCTGTTCTGTCCAGAAGGCTTTCTTTGTGAAATGGTCATGGATAAAGGCCTCTGTCAGGAGGTAAAAAGGTACAAGAGCGTCCAGTCTGGCCTCTCACGTCTACTGGACAAGCCTCTCAAGTATCAAACAATCATTCTGTGCTGCCAAAGTTGCAAGCTTTGACAATTACAAAGCTGAGACACATTAACTGCAGACTCTTCTGTGAAATGCCCTCTCCGGCAACGATGGCCAAGGTCTCAATATAGCAAGGTGCAGATCAAAAGATATCTTATATTCTGCTTTTCATTTCAGTAATATATGTATGTCTGAGAGGAAGGTTTTTTCTTTCATTCATGTGCACGATGAAGGTTGGGAACGCTTTGTGTCATGGAGAAGATAAGTAGTTATGATAGAGCGACCTCAAATATCTGCCACATTCCACTGAAGAACACGCGTCATTCTCAAAGTCAACACATATTATATACAACAATGGGGCTTGAAAATTGCTTCTTGATAGACTGATGAAGAAATTATATAAAAATAAGGGAAGAACATTCTCTATATTATATAATCCTCCTTCACTATTTATACTTACCTTCCTTATTGCAGAATGCCACATCATGACCTCGATCTAAGAAAGATCTGTATCCATAAAAGATGGTCTCTATCTGTGTAAGATATTATTCATCAAATAGTCTGAACATGTTATATTGCTCTCAGATTGAGATCATATCTCTCTAACACTGGGCTTTGTAACTTAGCCAGTCCATTACTTTATTATCATGGTTATAGATTTTGCTTTGATTATATGATTGTAGACATATATCTTTGTAATACTGTATAGGTTAGAATTAATAATGCAAATGAAGCAAATTCCGTTTGGGATGTAGGAATCGGCTAGCTTCCCAGGCACCAGCAACTTGGGACTTGTCGGGCGGCTATCTTATGATGTCATACGGCACCCATCTGGACATCGGGCAGCTATCTTATGATGTCATACGGCACCCATCTGGACATCGGGCGGCTATCTTATGATGTCATACGGCACCCATCTGGACATCGGCAGCTATCTTATGATGTCATGCGGCACCCATCTGGACATCGGGCGGCTATCTTATGATGTCATGCAGCACCCATCTGGACATCGGGCGGCTATCTTATGATGTCATGCGGCCCCATCTGGACATCGGGCGGCTATCTTATGATGTCGTACTGCACCCATCTGGACATCGGGCGGCTATCTTATGATGTCGTACTGCACCCATCTGGACATCGGGCGGCTATCTTATGTCATGCGGAACCCATCTGGACATCGGGCGGCTATCTTATGATGTCATGCGGCACCCATTTGGACATCAGGCGGCTATCTAATGATGTCATGCGGCACCCATCTGGACATCGGGCGGCTATCTTATGATGTCATGCGGCACCCATCTGGACATCGGGCGGCTATCTTATGATGTCGTACTGCACCCATCTGGACATCGGCAGCTATCTTATGATGTCATGCGGCACCCATCTGGACATCGGGCGGCTATCTTATGATGTCATGCGGCACCCATCTGGACATCGGGTAGCTATCGGGTGGCTATCTTATGATGTAGTGAAGTGATGTCACAGGAAGTGATGTCACCAGAGACGAAGTAATGTCACTAGAGTGGAAGTGATGTCACAGGAAGTGATGTCACCAGAATGGAAGTGATGTCACAGGAAGTGATGTCACCAGAGACGAAGTAATGTCACTAGAGATTGATGTCAAGAAGTAATGTCACAGGAAGTGATGTCACAGGAAGTGATGGCACAGGAAGTGATGTCACAGGAAGTGATGTCACAGGAAGTGATGTCATAGGAAGTGATGTCACAGGAAGTGATGTCACAGGAAGTGATGTCACAGGAAGTAATGTCACAGGAAGTGATGTCACAGGAAGGGATGTCACAGGAAGTGATGTCAGTGTGTTTGCGGGTGTTTGTGTTGAGTGTAGCTTGACACCAGGTGTCAGTCAGGCAGGTGTTCCTGACTCACGGCTGTCTGTCTGACACAACACAGTCCACTCACATATCAGCAGACAGAAATGCTACACTATTGTACTCCAGTAATATACATGTGAAAGGCCAAACAAAGTGAGCAAGAAGAATTTGATAGATCACCAATAGCGCTTCCACCTGGGTCCAAGATATCTCTTACAAATGACAAATAGGGTCAAAATTTTTTTGTTGTGGAAGAAGTTTCATATATATACACACAATCATAAATATCACTTTGTTAACAATAAGAACTATAAGCCTTTTTGCCTTGAAAATGTGACAGAAGTCTGATATTTACATAGAAAATCCACGTTTTATTTGTGTGTAGATTTAGTTGACATTTATCCATATTTATTGAGACTTAATTGTTATTATTATTGGTTAATTGCTACACTGAGCAAAATGACTTGCCTCATGAGTATAGAAGTTGAAGCTTATTGTTACTGCAACACTCGCATACCGACTTCCATTGTGTGTTTCCATATACCCCCCCCCCCTCTGCTAGCACAGCCATGCACTCTGATGTTTGGGTGTGTCGTGAAAACTTATTGACTTGAGAGGAACCCGAAACCCTTTCATAGAATCTGTCACCTTTCATCTGTTTTTTGTTTGTAACCTATAAATTGTTTTCTGTGGATATTCTCTGGGAACAAAGGAGAGATTTCTCACTTATTGTGTTGATGCTGGTCACATGGTGGGAGACCTGCGTCCTCATCGGGAGAGACCAACCTCACTGTAAACTCCATTAGCATTTCATTAACACCTTCCACACAAAGAATGGGGGAGTGCCACCCCTAGAGTCAACCTTTCTTGCCACCAGGGGGCACCGCTCATCACCATTGTTGTGAGAGTTATTTGCATAGGAGAACTGAGCAGCTCGGTGGGCTCAGATAAGTCAGGAGGACTGACTCACTGCTTTAATTATCAGCCACTCTGCCCAGCAAGTATACCACCACACCCCTCTGGTCTCAATCACCCCTTCCTCTGCCCAGCAAGTATACCACCACACCCCTCTGGTCCTAATCACCCCTTCCTCTGCCCAGCAAGTATACCACCACACCCCTCTGGTCTCAATCACCCCTTCCTCTGCCCAGCAAGTATACCACCACACCCCTCTGGTCTCAATCACCCCTTCCTCTGCCCAGCAAGTATACAACCACACCCCTATGGTCTTAATCACCCCTTCCTCTGCCCAGCAAGTATACCACCACACCCCTCTGGTCTCAATCACCCCTTCCTCTGCCCAGCAAGTATACAACCACACCCCTATGGTCTTAATCACCCCTTCCTCTGCCCAGCAAGTATACCACCACACCCCTCTGGTCTCAATCACCCCATCCTCTGCCCAGCAAGTATACAACCACACCCCTCTGGTCTTAATCACCCCTTCCTCTGCCCAGCAAGTATACAACCACACCCCTATGGTCTTAATCACCCCATCCTCTGCCCAGCAAGTATACCACCACACCCCTCTGGTCTCAATCACCCCTTCCTCTGCCCAGCAAGTATACAACCACACCCCTATGGTCTTAATCACCCCTTCCTCTGCCCAGCAAGTATACCACCACACCCCTCTGGTCTCAATCACCCCTTCCTCTGCCCAGCAAGTATACCACCACACCCCTCTGGTCTCAATCACCCCTTCCTCTGCCCAGCAAGTATACAACCACACCCCTATGGTCTTAATCACCCCTTCCTCTGCCCAGCAAGTATACCACCACACCCCTCTGGTCTCAATCACCCCTTCCTCTGCCCAGCAAGTATACAACCACACCCCTATGGTCTTAATCACCCCTTCCTCTGCCCAGCAAGTATACCACCACACCCCTCTGGTCTCAATCACCCCTTCCTCTGCCCAGCAAGTATACAACCACACCCCTATGGTCTTAATCACCCCTTCCTCTGCCCAGCAAGTATACCACCACACCCCTCTGGTCTCAATCACCCCATCCTCTGCCCAGCAAGTATACAACCACACCCCTCTGGTCTTAATCACCCCTTCCTCTGGGCAGCAAGTATACCACCACACCCCTCTGGTCTCAATCACCCCTTCCTCTGGGCAGCACGTCTACCACCACACCCCTCTGGTCTCAATCACCCCTTCCTCTGCCCAGCAAGTATACCACCACACCCCTCTGGTCTTAATCACCCCTTCCTCTGCCCAGCAAGTATACAACCACACCCCTCTGGTCTTAATCACCCCTTCCTCTGTGCAGCAAGTATACCACCACACCCCTCTGGTCTTAATCACCCCTTCCTCTGCCCAGCAAGTATACCACCACACCCCTCTGGTCTTAATCACCCCTTCCTCTGCCCAGCACGTATACCACCACACCCCTCTGGTCTCAATCACCCCATCCTCTGCCCAGCAAGTATACCACCACACCCCTCTGGTCTCAATCACCCCTTCCTCTGCCCAGCAAGTATACAACCACACCCCTCTGGTCTTAATCACCCCTTCCTCTGTGCAGCAAGTATACCACCACACCCCTCTGGTCTTAATCACCCCTTCCTCTGCCCAGCAAGTATACCACCACACCCCTCTGGTCTTAATCACCCCTTCCTCTGCCCAGCACGTATACCACCACACCCCTCTGGTCTTAATCACACCATCCTCTGCCCAGCAAGTATACCACCACACCCCTCTGGTCTCAATCACCCCTTCCTCTGCCCAGCAAGTATACAACCACACCCCTATGGTCTTAATCACCCCTTCCTCTGCCCAGCAAGTATACCACCACACCCCTCTGGTCTCAATCACCCCTTCCTCTGCCCAGCAAGTATACCACCACACCCCTCTGGTCTCAATCACCCCTTCCTCTGCCCAGCAAGTATACAACCACACCCCTATGGTCTTAATCACCCCTTCCTCTGCCCAGCAAGTATACCACCACACCCCTCTGGTCTCAATCACCCCTTCCTCTGCCCAGCAAGTATACAACCACACCCCTATGGTCTTAATCACCCCTTCCTCTGCCCAGCAAGTATACCACCACACCCCTCTGGTCTCAATCACCCCTTCCTCTGCCCAGCAAGTATACAACCACACCCCTATGGTCTTAATCACCCCTTCCTCTGCCCAGCAAGTATACCACCACACCCCTCTGGTCTCAATCACCCCATCCTCTGTGCAGCAAGTATACCACCACACCCCTCTGGTCTTAATCACCCCTTCCTCTGCCCAGCAAGTATACCACCACACCCCTCTGGTCTTAATCACCCCTTCCTCTGCCCAGCACGTATACCACCACACCCCTCTGGTCTCAATCACCCCTTCCTCTGCCCAGCAAGTATACCACCACACCCCTCTGGTCTCAATCACCCCTTCCTCTGCCCAGCAAGTATACCACCACACCCCTCTGGTCTCAATCACCCCTTCCTTTGGGCAGCAAGTATACCACCACACCCCTCTGGTCTCAATCACCCCTTCCTCTTGGCAGCACGTATACCACTACACCCCTCTGGTCCTAATTACCCCTTCCTCTGCCCAGCAAGTATACCACCACACCCCTCTGGTCTCAATCACCCCTTCCTCTGCCCAGCAAGTATACAACCACACCCCTATGGTCTTAATCACCCCTTCCTCTGCCCAGCAAGTATACCACCACACCCCTCTGGTCTCAATCACCCCTTCCTCTGCCCAGCAAGTATACCACCACACCCCTCTGGTCTCAATCACCCCTTCCTCTGCCCAGCAAGTATACAACCACACCCCTATGGTCTTAATCACCCCTTCCTCTGCCCAGCAAGTATACCACCACACCCCTCTGGTCTCAATCACCCCTTCCTCTGCCCAGCAAGTATACAACCACACCCCTATGGTCTTAATCACCCCTTCCTCTGCCCAGCAAGTATACCACCACACCCCTCTGGTCTCAATCACCCCTTCCTCTGCCCAGCAAGTATACAACCACACCCCTATGGTCTTAATCACCCCTTCCTCTGCCCAGCAAGTATACCACCACACCCCTCTGGTCTCAATCACCCCATCCTCTGCCCAGCAAGTATACAACCACACCCCTCTGGTCTTAATCACCCCTTCCTCTGGGCAGCAAGTATACCACCACACCCCTCTGGTCTCAATCACCCCTTCCTCTGGGCAGCACGTCTACCACCACACCCCTCTGGTCTCAATCACCCCTTCCTCTGCCCAGCAAGTATACCACCACACCCCTCTGGTCTTAATCACCCCTTCCTCTGCCCAGCAAGTATACAACCACACCCCTCTGGTCTTAATCACCCCTTCCTCTGTGCAGCAAGTATACCACCACACCCCTCTGGTCTTAATCACCCCTTCCTCTGCCCAGCAAGTATACCACCACACCCCTCTGGTCTTAATCACCCCTTCCTCTGCCCAGCACGTATACCACCACACCCCTCTGGTCTCAATCACCCCATCCTCTGCCCAGCAAGTATACCACCACACCCCTCTGGTCTCAATCACCCCTTCCTCTGCCCAGCAAGTATACAACCACACCCCTCTGGTCTTAATCACCCCTTCCTCTGTGCAGCAAGTATACCACCACACCCCTCTGGTCTTAATCACCCCTTCCTCTGCCCAGCAAGTATACCACCACACCCCTCTGGTCTTAATCACCCCTTCCTCTGCCCAGCACGTATACCACCACACCCCTCTGGTCTTAATCACACCATCCTCTGCCCAGCAAGTATACCACCACACCCCTCTGGTCTCAATCACCCCTTCCTCTGCCCAGCAAGTATACAACCACACCCCTATGGTCTTAATCACCCCTTCCTCTGCCCAGCAAGTATACCACCACACCCCTCTGGTCTCAATCACCCCTTCCTCTGCCCAGCAAGTATACCACCACACCCCTCTGGTCTCAATCACCCCTTCCTCTGCCCAGCAAGTATACAACCACACCCCTATGGTCTTAATCACCCCTTCCTCTGCCCAGCAAGTATACCACCACACCCCTCTGGTCTCAATCACCCCTTCCTCTGCCCAGCAAGTATACAACCACACCCCTATGGTCTTAATCACCCCTTCCTCTGCCCAGCAAGTATACCACCACACCCCTCTGGTCTCAATCACCCCTTCCTCTGCCCAGCAAGTATACAACCACACCCCTATGGTCTTAATCACCCCTTCCTCTGCCCAGCAAGTATACCACCACACCCCTCTGGTCTCAATCACCCCATCCTCTGTGCAGCAAGTATACCACCACACCCCTCTGGTCTTAATCACCCCTTCCTCTGCCCAGCAAGTATACCACCACACCCCTCTGGTCTTAATCACCCCTTCCTCTGCCCAGCACGTATACCACCACACCCCTCTGGTCTCAATCACCCCTTCCTCTGCCCAGCAAGTATACCACCACACCCCTCTGGTCTCAATCACCCCTTCCTCTGCCCAGCAAGTATACCACCACACCCCTCTGGTCTCAATCACCCCTTCCTTTGGGCAGCAAGTATACCACCACACCCCTCTGGTCTCAATCACCCCTTCCTCTTGGCAGCACGTATACCACTACACCCCTCTGGTCCTAATTACCCCTTCCTCTGTGCAGCAAGTACACCACCACACCCCTCTGGTCTCAATCACCCCTTCATCTGGGCAGCAAGTATACCACCACACCCCTCTGGTCTCAATCACCCCTTCCTCTGCCCAGCAAGTATACCACCACACCCCTCTGGTCTCAATCACCCCTTCCTCTGCCCAGCAAGTATACCACCACACCCCTCTGGTCTCAATCACCCCTTCCTCTGCCCAGCAAGTATACCACCACACCCCTATGGTCTTAATCACCCCTTCCTCTGCCCAGCAAGTATACCACCACACCCCTTTGGTCTTAATCACCCCTTCCTCTGCCCAGCAAGTATACCACCACACCCCTCTGGTCTCAATCACCCCTTCCTCTGCCCAGCAAGTATACCACCACACCCCTCTGGTCTCAATCACCCCTTCCTCTGCCCAGCAAGTATACAACCACACCCCTCTGGTCTTAATCACCCCTTCCTCTGCCCAGCAAGTATACCACCACACCCCTCTGGTCTTAATCACCCCTTCCTCTGCCCAGCACGTATACCACCACACCCCTCTGGTCTCAATCACCCCTTCCTCTGGGCAGCCATTTCTTTTATCTTTATGTGGACACTGACCTCACTCTCTCTTGACCTCCTTTTCTAAACTTCCTCCAAGATTAAATGTCCACAAAGACCTTATGCTATTTTGGTTCCCCAAGCATTTTAAGTCATCCCAGAATAATTTCTTATCAGAGCACCTCGCCAGACATGGACTGACTGCCTTTGCAAGCTGTCAAGTCTGGAAGCCGTGGAGAGTTTTTTTGCATGTCAGAAAGATATTGTGTGTTTATGAAGCTTGTTGCAAGTCAATCTCTTTCATGGGGCATTAATTTTGTGATGGCTACATCAAGCTGTCATATTGACTGACACCGGGCAATATGGCCGCTCCATGTCACCCCATTTATAGCTTCTATTCCCAGCTAATTCCCCTGTGTTATGTCATTTTCTAACTGCCCCTTGTAAATTTGGCAGGCTCTAAACTGGCTCATGTCATGAAAGCCACACATATTTGTGACTCTTTTTTGCCACATCGCCGAGCCATTTTGCAAAATACTTCCTGGCTTCGTCTTTTATTGTTTTATGTGTATTGCAGAGTGATATTCCGTTGGCGTGTATTCCGAACCTTTATCTTCATATGGAAGCTTTTTATTTCCCGAAAAGTTGTGCTCCAGAGTTGATACTTTATGGTGGCAACTTCCTACGTTTTTCCCACATTGTATTCAGCTATAATTCACATTTCTGAAGCACAATGTCAACAAAATGAAAACATGGTGGAGAAATTTGGTAAATGACAATGGGTAATGATAACATGTGACTTGCCAGTGTGGAACTAACAAAGTGGAAAGTTGCCGTGATTGGCCAAATCTGATCCGGGCCTATTGTCGCAGTTGGAATGGACATTTGGAGGCATGGTAACCCCATTGTGGCCTTTACGGGTTGATCTATGGGTGCAGCACTGTTTATGGGACCAGTCCAAGCCCATTGTGGGTGCGGCGCAGTCATTTTGCCAGTTTGAGGCATGTATTTGTCTGTGTTGGTGACGTTTGTGCCTTCGGCTGAGTTGTGCTGAGGCAGCATCAAAAGACATAATCCACTTTGACCTCATAACCCTTCAATTGCACCCACACAACAAGCAGATTATCCCACCCACCCAGACCTAGATTACTGGATTACATCAATTTTGTGGTCACTGAGCGAAGATCTTTGAAGTGCTCACTAAGGTCAGAGGTCAAGGTCAAGGGGCTGGCAAAATTGGCTGGTGGTCATTTGTGTTGGGCAATCTATGACGAGCAGAACAGCCCAGTGTCTTTGTTTATGGAGTCCAACTTAATCAATGAGAGGGCTCATTTCGGATGATCTGTCGCCATTATTACTCACAAATTGTCGAAAATTTGCTAAAACTGGCCACTTTGATACGGACTTGAGATAAAAGTGATCTCACAGGCGAGCACTTTTGACCTAGTTTCAACTACTCTCTGAGCTAATACTATCCAATCAACAGACAATGCATTGACCTCTCACGACCTTGATCCCATAACCCTTGTCTTTCATGTTGTTATCGGCAATAATTCTTTTAGGCATTAATTCATTCATACTTTACGAGGTCTGCAGAGTTGTAAGTGATTTTATACAAGAGCAATTTGTAGATTGTTTCTTCACCAGAAATTTACAATCCAGGCACGAACCACATGTATGTAAATTACTAGATTGAAACCAACGCACAAAAGAAGAAATAGCAGGAGAATCCAATTTTTGGAAAATTAGCATTGCATGATGAACAATGTGTTTCGTTGTAGGATATTATCATTCATTTTCTTGGGCAGAAAACAAATGCGGGATCATGTATCAAGATATAAATTTAGTAAAGGCAATCACGACCTGAGGGTCTCATTAGGGGAAAAAATGTGTTTGTTCACAAAACAGGAACTAACGTGGCAGGTGGTAGCTGTAACATCCTCCTGAAATATGACCTTGACATGTCGACCTTGGCCATCAGCAGGAATTTGTGTAGCATTGTTTTTTTTCTTCAGTCATAATGTAACTAATTGTTCCTGCTTAAAATTGGCAGCTAGAACTTTGCTATAGCTGTTTAGGTTTTGTTGACAATATTTTGTAATACTGTACTAATTGGAAGTCTTGGTGATAGATTTGTGGCGTAAAACATGCTGGCTTGAATACATGTGTTAGAAAAAGAACCACATACAGGAAAAGTGAGCCAGGAATATTGAATTGTATATTTATTGACCTTATTTTAACAGTAAAAAAATATATTCAATTTACAAAGACCATAACAATGAATGATAATATTCTATATGTATACCAATAATCCGGGTGTGCCATTAGAATAGGTCCTCATTTCACATCTCTAATAACAATTGCTAGGATGAATAAAATAAAGTGGTTTAGTTACATTGGTGTAGTTACATTGGTGTAGTTACAGTGGTGTAGTTACATTGCTGTAGTTACAGGGGTGTAGTTACATTGGTGTAGTTACATTGGTGTAGTTACATTGGTGTAGTTACATTATTGTAATAACATTGGTGTAGTTACATTGGTGTAGTTACAGTGGTGTAGTTACAGTGGTGTAGTTACAGTGGTGTAGTTACATTGGTGTAGTTACAGTGGTGTAGTTACATTGGTGTAGTTACATTGGTGTAGTTACAGTGGTGTAGTTACAGTGGTGTAGTTACAGTGGTTTAGTTACATTGGTGTAGTTACATTATTGTAATAACATTGGTGTAGTTACATTGGTGTAGTTACAGTGATGTAGTTACAGTGATGTAGTTACAGTGGTGTAGTTACAGTGGTGTAGTTACAGTGGTGTAGTTACAGTGGTGTAGTTACAGTGGTGTAGTTACAGTGGTGTAGTTACAGCGTTGTAGTTACAGTGGTGTAGTTACAGTGTTGTAGTTACAGTGGTGTAGTGACAGTGGTTTAGTTACATTGGTGTAGTTACATTATTGTAATAACATTGGTGTAGTTACATTGGTGTAGTTACAGTGGTGTAGTTACATTAGTGTAGTTACAGTGGTGTAGTTACATTGGTGTAGTTACATTATTGTAATAACATTGGTGTAGTTACATTGGTGTAGTTACAGTGGTGTAGTTACAGTGGTGTAGTTACAGTGGTGTAGTTACAGTGGTGTAGTTACAGTGGTGTAGTTACAGTTGTGTAGTTACAGTGGTGTAGTTACAGTGGTGTAGTTACATTATTGTAATAACATTGGTGTAGTTACATTGGTGTAGTTACAGTGATGTAGTTACAGTGATGTAGTTACAGTGGTGTAGTTACAGTGGTGTAGTTACAGTGGTGTAGTTACATTATTGTAATAACATTGGTGTAGTTACATTGGTGTAGTTACAGTGGTGTAGTTACAGTGGTGTAGTTACAGTGGTTTAGTTACATTGGTGTAGTTACATTATTGTAATAACATTGGTGTAGTTACAGTGGTGTAGTTACAGTGGTGTAGTTACAGTTGTGTAGTTACAGTGATGTAGTTACAGTGATGTAGTTACAGTGATGTAGTTACAGTGGTGTAGTTACAGTGGTGTAGTTACAGTGGTATAGTTACAGTGGTGTAGTTACAGTGGTGTAGTTACAGTGGTGTAGTTACAGTGGTGTAGTTACAGTGGTGTAGTTACATTATTGTAATAACATTGGTGTAGTTACATTGGTGTAGTTACAGTGGTGTAGTTACAGTGGTGTAGTTACAGTGGTGTAGTTACAGTGGTGTAGTTACAGTGGTGTAGTTACAGTGGTGTAGTTACAGTGGTGTAGTTACAGTGGTGTAGTTACATTGGTGTAGTTACAGTGGTGTAGTTACAGTGGTGTAGTTACAGTGGTGTAGTTACAGTGGTGTAGTTACAGTGGTGTAGTTACAGTGGTGTAGTTACAGTGGTGTAGTTACAGTGGTGTAGTTACAATGGTGTAGTTACATTGGTGTAGTTACAGTGGTGTAGTTACATTAGTGTAGTTACAATGGTGTAGTTACAGTGGTGTAGTTACAGTGGTGTAGTTACAGTGGTGTAGTTACAGTGGTGTAGTTACAGTGGTGTAGTCACAGTGGTGTGGTCACAGTGGTGTGGTCACAGTGGTGTAGTTACAGTGGTGTGGTTACAGTGGTGTAGTTACAGTGGTGTGGTTACAGTGGTGTGGTTACAGTGGTGTGGTTACAGTGGTGTGGTTACAGTGGTGTGGTTACAGTGGTGTGGTTACAGTGGTGTGGTTACAGGGGTGTGGTTACAGTGGTGTAGTTACAGTGGTGTAGTTACAGTGGTGTAGTTACAGTGGTGTAGTTACAGTGGTATAGTTACAGTGGTGTAGTTACAGTGGTGTAGTTACAGTGGTGTAGTTACAGGGGTGTAGTTACAGTGGTGTAGTTACAGGGGTGTGGTTACAGTGTTGTAGTTACAGTGGTGTAGTTACAGTGGTGTAGTTACAGTGGTGTAGTTACAGTGGTGCAGTTACAGTGGTGCAGTTACAGTGGTGTAGTTACAGTGGTGTAGTTACAGGGGTGTAGTTACAGGGGTGTAGTTACAGTGGTGTTGATGCAGTTTCCTCTCCTGGTCTAAATCAGGTGCGAGTGGGTTGGAATGTGGTCTGGACATGGCTGGACCACGCTGGCGGGCTACAGGCTAGTTTACCACTGTCTCCCAGGATTTAAAACCAGTCAATTGCCTGGCAAAAATAGACTTTGTTTGAGCAAAACATCACCGTTAAATTAGGAGCCCCACTTTCTATGTATATACAGGCACACAATAGATAAACTGCAAACCTTGTGACGACACAAATGAGGTCATTTTTTTTCAAAGACAGGTCGATGCCAAAAGTGATCAGTTTCGGCAATTTACGCTGATGGAGTGGTAAAAGGAGCAATCTACTTCGGTGTATATTTCCCGGTGTAATGCCAACATTTGCAATGCTCTCTGCCTGCAAGTCATGGAGAAATAGCTCCTTGCTGTATGACAATGATGAACGGTTCTACAATGGGAACCGTTACTAGTGCAGTTGGTAGAGCAATGGATCTGGTGAGCGGTTCTATAATGGGAACCGTTACTAGTGCAGTTGGTAGAGCAATGGATCTGGTGAGCAGTTCTCCAATGGGAACCGTTACTAGTGCAGTTGTTAGAGCAATAGATCTGGTGAGCAGTTCTCCAATGGGAACCGTTACTAGTGCAGTTGGTAGAGCAATGGATTTGGTGAATGGTTCTACAATGGGAACCGTTACTAGTGCAGTTGGTAGAGCAATGGATCTGGTGAATGGTTCTACAATGGGAACCGTTACTAGCGCAGTTGGTAGAGCAATGGATTTGGTGAATGGTTCTACAATGGGAACCGTTACTAGTGCAGTTGGTAGAGCAATGGATCTGGTGAATGGTTCTACAGTGGGAACCGTTACTAGCGCAGTTGTTAGAGCAGTGAATCTGGTGAATGGTTCTCCAATGGGAACCGTTACTAGTGCAGTTAATAGAGCAATAGATCTGGTGAATGGTTCCACAATGGGAACCGTTACTAGTGCAGTTGTTAGAGCAATGGATCTAGTGAATGGTTCTACAATGGGAACCGTTACTAGTGCAGTTGGTAGGGCAGTGGATCTGGTGAATGGTTCTACAATGGGAACCGTTACTAGTGCAGTTGGTAGAGCAATAGATCTGGTGAGCGGTTCTACAATGGGAACCGTTACTAGTGCAGTTGGTAGAGCAATGGATCTGGTGAATGGTTCTACAATGGGAACCGTTACTAGTGCAGTTGGTAGAGCAATAGATCTGGTGAATGGTTCTACAGTGGGAACCGTTACTAGTGCAGTTGGTAGAGCAATAGATCTGGTGAATGGTTCTACAGTGGGAACCGTTACTAGTGCAGTTGGTAGAGCAATAGATCTGGTGAATGGTTCTACAATGGGAACCGTTACTAGTGCAGTTGGTAGAGCAATAGATCTGGTGAATGGTTCTACAATGGGAACCGTTACTAGCGCAGTTGGTAGATCAGTGGATCTGGTGAATGGTTCTCCAATGGGAACCGTTACTAGCGCAGTTGGTAGAGCAATAGATCTGGTGAATGGTTCTACAATGGGAACCATTACTAGCGCAGTTGTTAGAGCAGTGAATCTGGTGAATGGTTCTCCAATGGGAACCGTTACTAGCGCAGTTGTTAGAGCAATAGATCTGGTGAATGGTTCTCCAATGGGAACCGTTCCCAGCGCAGTTGTTAGAGCAATGGATCTGGTGAATGGTTCTACAGTGGGAACCGTTCCCAGCGCAGTTGTTAGAGCAATGGATCTGGTGAATGGTTCTACAGTGGGAACCGTTACTAGCGCAGTTGTTAGAGCAGTGAATCTGGTGAATGGTTCTCCAATGGGAACCGTTACTAGTGCAGTTAATAGAGCAATAGATCTGGTGAATGGTTCCACAATGGGAACCGTTACTAGTGCAGTTGTTAGAGCAATGGATCTAGTGAATGGTTCTACAATGGGAACCGTTACTAGTGCAGTTGGTAGAGAAATGGATCTGGTGAGCGGTTCTCCAATGGGAACCGTTACTAGTGCAGTTGGTAGAGCAATAGATCTGGTGAATGGTTCTATAATGGGAACCGTTACTAGCGCAGTTGGTAGAGCAATGGATCTGGTGAGTGGTTCTACAATGGGAACCGTTACCAGCGCAGTTGGTAGAGCAATAGATCTAGTGAATGGTTCTACAGTGGGAACCGTTACTAGTGCAGTTGGTAGAGAAATGGATCTGGTGAATGGTTCTCCAATGGGAACCGTTACTAGTGCAGTTGGTAGAGCAATGGATCTGGTGAATGGTTCTCAAATGGGAACCGTTACTAGTGCAGTTGGTAGAGCAATGGATCTGGTGAGCGGCTCTCCAATGGGAACCGTTACTAGCGCAGTTGGTAGAGCAATGGATCTGGTGAATGGTTCTACAATGGGAACCGTTACCAGCGCAGTTGGTAGAGCAATAGATCTGGTGAGCGGCTCTCCAATGGGAACCGTTACTAGTGCAGTTGGTAGGGCAATAGATCTGGTGAATGGTTCTATAATGGGAACCGTTACTAGCGCAGTTGGTAGAGCAATGGATCTGGTGAGCGGCTCTCCAATGGGAACCGTTACCAGCGCAGTTGGTAGAGCAATAGATCTAGTGAATGGTTCTACAGTGGGAACCGTTACTAGTGCAGTTGGTAGAGAAATGGATCTGGTGAATGGTTCTCCAATGGGAACCGTTACTAGTGCAGTTGGTAGAGCAATGGATCTGGTGAATGGTTCTACAATGGGAACCGTTACCAGCGCAGTTGGTAGAGCAATAGATCTGGTGAGCGGCTCTCCAATGGGAACCGTTACTAGTGCAGTTGGTAGGGCAATAGATCTGGTGAATGGTTCTATAATGGGAACCGTTACTAGCGCAGTTGGTAGAGCAATGGATCTGGTGAGTGGTTCTACAATGGGAACCGTTACCAGCGCAGTTGGTAGAGCAATAGATCTAGTGAATGGTTCTACAGTGGGAACCGTTACTAGTGCAGTTGGTAGAGAAATGGATCTGGTGAATGGTTCTCCAATGGGAACCGTTACTAGTGCAGTTGGTAGAGCAATGGATCTGGTGAATGGTTCTCAAATGGGAACCGTTACTAGTGCAGTTGGTAGAGCAATGGATCTGGTGAGCGGCTCTCCAATGGGAACCGTTACTAGCGCAGTTGGTAGAGCAATGGATCTGGTGAATGGTTCTACAATGGGAACCGTTACCAGCGCAGTTGGTAGAGCAATAGATCTGGTGAGCGGCTCTCCAATGGGAACCGTTACTAGTGCAGTTGGTAGGGCAATAGATCTGGTGAATGGTTCTATAATGGGAACCGTTACTAGCGCAGTTGGTAGAGCAATGGATCTGGTGAGCGGCTCTCCAATGGGAACCGTTACTAGCGCAGTTGGTAGAGCAGTGGATCTGGTGAATGGTTCTACAATGGGAACCGTTACCAGCGCAGTTGGTAGAGCAGTGGATCTGGTGAATGGTTCTACAATGGGAACCGTTACCAGCGCAGTTGGTAGAGCAATAGATCTGGTGAGCGGCTCTCCAATGGGAACCGTTACTAGTGCAGTTGGTAGAGCAATGGATCTGGTGAGCGGCTCTCCAATGGGTACCGTTGATATTTCAATCTTCATTGGACTATTTTCTTCTTTCTTAAAATAAGTTTCCCCCCTCTCCAGGAAAGTGCTGTGCTGTGAGGTATGTGGAGCTTTGTTGCCAGGCAACCCTGATAACTAACTCCCCTTTATCTGAGGTATTGAGTGTGCCTACACCTCCCAAAGGAATGCAGTCATTAAGACATTTAGATATTTGGTAATGTTATGGTTTGAAAGCTGTCTGTAGCATATCACTTTGAAGAGAATTATGTCTTTGTTACATGTACATGTATATATATAAGATTCACTGTATAACTTTTCTGTTTGTGTACAGAGTAGGTAAATGTCAGGCTCTTCATTCTGAGAAAATAAGCCAATCAAAAACAAGAATTTTGCTGCTGCTGGCATTTATTACATTGATTTAATAACAAAATCAAGTCTAACCTGCCACTTACATTCACTTCAATTATGTCATAAATATTGAGTGAAATCCATGTAGGTATTCTCTGGAAGTGACCATGACCTTGACCTAGATCTCACAATGAGGCTCGTGCTATGTCACATTAGAAGATTTCCTCTTTATCCCTGCACAAAAGGAGCCAGCAAGTGTGACAGTAATGACGCTGTCGTCATGCCTACAGTCTCTCCATATTTGGCAGATTCGCATTAAATGATATTATGAATACCCAACAAACAAATAGTGAAAAAAATTGCTCCTATCTTATTAGCACGAGTCCACATTATGTATAAATGTGGTGCCAGTCTTTTGAATGGTAATTGATAGATAATGGGGATGTGTTTTTTATATTACAAGAACATAATTACATTTCAGTGTTAATGCATATGTGTTACCTTGGACATTTTCTGCATGCTGTTGATTTTGTTTCACATTATCTGACATTTACATTTCTCGCAATAAACAACAAACCTCTTTTATATGTGTGCTGGCAATTTTTAGAGAAAACTGTATTTTCAGTTATTAGGCATGTCACATGACAGATAATTTCTCTGGCAGAATAGTCTACAACTTCCTTAGGTCGACCCATATGTCAGCCGGCATATATCATATGCAAACAGAAAGCTGTAGAGATCAATAAAGCAAACATAGAATGTACCAGAGTTATTCCTGCACCAACCCAGTCTGCATGCTGCCACGGCTCATGATTAAATCATCACAATGGAAAAAACATTATAAATGAAGGGCAAATTTGTTTTCTTGGGACCTTTTTAATTACCAAATAAGGCTATAATCATCTGCCAACACACCACTGTTTACTCATATATTTGGCAAGTGGCAGCCATTTTGATTTTATTTGGAGAGAAGACAAAGTAAATATATTGTAATAATCAACATGTGGATAGAGATGTGACAAGTTAATTATTCATCAAGAGGAGAGGTACTGAAGGGTTTGCCATTATTGAAATCAGGAGGAGAGGTACTGAAGGGTTTGCCATTATTGAAATCACACGTTCTCTTTCTTAAAATATATATAGGGCTTTGGGATTGGTATCATTATGACGATGAACCTGAAAATGGCTTTCAGAAAGAATTGTATCAAATGTACTCATCTTTTTCTGTATTTCTAATTTTTAATAATGTTTTGTGTTAGCAGGCTATCTGTTATTATTGTGACCTCCAATATGTTGTCATAGGATGGTGGTGAATTCTTGAAGCTTTATCTTGTTATTTGAGGAGTGACATAGACTTTATCCATGGTATGATTAAAACATATGACAGAAATATCATTTACTTTTGAAAGGGGGAAGGGGTTTAGAAGCATCATGAAATGGATTTTTTCCTGTTGTATCTGAGAGGGGCTGCTTTGTTCTGCTTCCCGGTATTAATTGCCACTCCACTAGGGCAGTAATGTATCATAACTGACAACTGACTGCAGCTTACCAAACATAAGACAATTGTTTGCCAACTTCAGGCAGGTCACATCTTAATGAAGGAGGTGCCTCCGTCACAGCTTAATGAAGGAGGATGGCTCCGTCACAGTGGCAGGGAGGAGGGTGGCTCCGTCACAGTGGCAGGGAGGAGGGTGGCTCCGTCACAGTGGCAGGGAGGAGGGTGGCTCCGTCACAGTGGCAGGGAGGAGGGTGGCTCCGTCACAGCTTAATGAAGGAGGATGGCTCCGTCACAGTGGCAGGGAGGAGGGTGGCTCCGTCACAGTGGCAGGGAGGAGGGTGGCTCCGTCACAGTGGCAGGGAGGAGGGTGGCTCCGTCACAGTGGCAGGGAGGAGGGTGGCTCCGTCACAGTGGCAGGGAGGAGGGTGGCTCCGTCACAGTGGCAGGGAGGAGGGTGGCTCCGTCACAGTGGCAGGGAGGAGGGTGGCTCCGTCACAGTGGCAGGGAGGAGGGTGGCTCCGTCACAGTGGCAGGGAGGAGGGTGGCTCCGTCACAGTGGCAGGGAGGAGGGTGGCTCTGTCACAGTGGCAGGGAGGAGGGTGGCTCCGTCACAGTGGCAGGGAGGAGGGTGGCTCCGTCACAGTGGCAGGGAGGAAGGTGGCTCCGTCACAGTGGCAGGGTAGTCCGGTAGAGGTTGGGTGATGGTGCTGGTGGTATATACTGACCCTGGAGTCTTAGTAGGAGGCATGACTTAGCCCTGGATTGTCGGATCCCTGGTTGAGGGGTCCAGCTCTGACCCTCTCTGGCCCGAGTCTCGCCGTCCCACCGGCTTTACGTGACTCAGTCTGTTTGTGGTGCCTTGGCTTATGGCATACTAACTCATCCATCAAGTGGCGATACGCTCCCTGGCCACCCCGGGCAGGTAGGGGCCGCAATTGGATTCAACAAAAATGCCTCCTTCAGAAATTAATGGATTGGTGTGGTTTTAACCCGCAGTCGATTTGAGTGTTTTAAAGTGAAATTAAGTTGTATTGACCCCCTCATCCCACCCCAAAGTGGGTCAGATTGCGATGGCTAGTTTGAGCTCTATTATTGAAAACATCGTGACAGTTGTCGGAAATGGAAACGGATGAGCGTGGCCTTGCTCCCTGGCGTGCCAGTAATACATCACCCACTGTAGGAATTCCCCGATCCTGTCCAATGTTAAAAAAATCTATTGTGGTATGGAACGTCTCTGGTCTGTCACCTCGGACCCCAAAGTTTACTGTCATAATCGTGTCTCTGCCCACTTTGAGATATAAGTGGCTGCCGGGTTCCAAGTCCAGGGGTAGAAACGAAAATTAGGGACGTACATCTGTATACAAAAGTAGTGCGGTTGAATATGAAGGCAAAGCCGGGGCTGGGGAGTGGGTTGGGGTCAGATATACACCAATGTAATCACAAGAAATAGATTGTATAGAGGCTCATCTTGTTAGAACCCCGCTCTGCCGTGATAAGCCCCACATTAAAATCTTATACATCATCTTCCTTGTCACATACGGGATCCTGTGCAGCAGCCTTATCAGAAAAACTCCACCAGGCCATTAAAAGTTCAAAACACACTTTGGGAGAAAGTTTGTGGGTTTAGCCGGGCCTTGCGGTCCATGTTGTTGCTGTCGGTATAGCTTTATTGATATAAATATCTGCCTTGGCCGCGTGCTTTGGGGACTTTTGTGCGATGTAACTGCATTACAACATAGACGTGGCATGTTACGGCAAAGCCTGGCTTATGGGTTAGGCCCTTTGTCCGCGGCCCTTGACATGTCGACCTCTGACCTAAGCGGGGGCAGAGCGGAGAAACAAAGCCCCACCAGGTCAAATCTCTGGGGGCCCACGTCAGCCTGCTTATACGTTCACAGACGTAGTGCAGTTGAGCGGGACTAAGTTGGTCCTGCCCTGATACGACCGCAGGGCCTTGACATCGTCCTACCACACGTCACCCTTCAGCGGCAACATCCCATAATCGACAGCTTGACATGCTACCCTAAGCTAATTATCTCCTGTCGACCATCACCTGCCAGAAAGTGGCCTTTTTACTACATCGTATTTCAATTCAGGCACAATCACAATGCAATACTCTCAGCGTTTCAAAGCAGTTTATCGCTTGTTGGAACTTTTTACACTCGTAACTCTTGGCTAATTCCTTTTATGTCACATAGGAGCTACTCCAGTTGCTGAGACCAAATAAACAACCCACACAAGTGGGGCACAGCATTGTTACCACACTCAAGGTCAAATTTTGATTTCAATAACTCTGCCTTTTAGTCCAGAAATCCATCATGCCTGAGCATGAGATAAAAGCTTGGGTGAGCTATCCGTTGCCTCTTCTATTAGGAGAATGTAATTTGAGGGCGCTGTAATCAGGTCTCAGCAGCCATATTTACCCACCCCATTAAGGGATCCCTCCTGACCTTGACAGACTTTCACTTTACAATCACCATTAAATCTACTTCTGTGGGGCACTGCTTACATATAATTGTCCTCGATAATTGTCTTTTACGGGCTGGTCAATATATTACACAGGTCTTCATATTGCCACCTTACGATCCCCTTATACCGGTGTGGGACGTCTGCTATATATGGTACAACACGGTGGGTCTGGGTAGCTCACCCTTGGCATTAAGCTGGTGATCAGGCTCACATTTATCTCCCCCAGAGGGCGCATCTGATCCTCCTCAAGTCTTCATCATACTTCCGAGCTTTGCCTCTATGTCCAGCAATAATAAGATGGGTGCGTGTGGTGATGAAATGTGTCTGTATATATGTATCGCTAATGCCTCCGCTTTAATTATTGAATATCTCACCCGACTCTCTGGCCTCCCTTTGTGTGAATTCATCCTCTGCTATTTGATCTACACGTGTGGCGTAATGTATACGCCACTTGTTATATAGGGAAAAAACCTATTTTATGGTCAAATCTCTTCACGGCAAGTGCAAGTGAAGATAAATCTTTTAGGCTTGACAAAGGGAGGTGTTATTTGGTAAGATAATTCAATACATCTTGCATTGAACGGCCTGCTTGGATCTGAGAGGACTTGGTCAGCCCGGAGTGCCCTCCCTGGATGTTACCACCACAATGGAGCAGCATTAGAGAACGTGGTCAGCCGGAGTGCCCTCCCTGGATGTTACCACCACAATGGAGCAGCATTAGAGGACGTGGTCAGCCGGAGTGCCCTCCCTGGATGCTACCATCACAATGGAGCAGCATGAGAGAACGTGGTCAGCCCGGAGTGCCCTCCCTGGATGCTGCCACCACGATGGAGCAGCATGAGAGGACGTGGTCAGCCCGGAGTGCCCTCCCTGGATGTTACCACCACAATGGAGCAGCATTAGAGAACGTGGTCAGCTCGGAGTGCCCTCCCTGGATGTTGCCTCCACAATGGAGCAGCATGCGAGGACGTGGTCAGCCCGGAGTGCCCTCCCTGGATGCTGCCTCCACAATGGAGCAGCGTGAGAGGACGTGGTCAGCCCGGAGTGCCCTCCCTGGATGCTGCCTCCACAATGGAGCAGCGTGAGAGGACGTGGTCAGCCCGGAGTGCCCTCCCTGGATGCTGCCTCCACAATGGAGCAGCGTGAGAGGACGTGGTCAGCCCGGAGTGCCCTCCCTGGATGCTGCCTCCACAATGGAGCAGCGTGAGAGGACGTGGTCAGCCCGGAGTGCCCTCCCTGGATGTTACCACCACAATGGAGCAGCATTAGAGAACGTGGTCAGCCCGGAGTGCCCTCCCTGGATGCTGCCTCCACAATGGAGCAGCATTAGAGAACGTGGTCAGCCCGGAGTGCCCTCCCTGGATGTTACCACCACAATGGAGCAGCATGAGAGGACGCGGTCAGCCCGGAGTGCCCTCCCTGGATGTTACCACCACAATGGAGCAGCACCACAGAGGGACAAGCTCCCGACATCACTCCATTGATTAAGCCTACCACCAGCAAAGCTGCACGGCCACCGTCAGGATTATCCCCACGTTGGATGATAGATGGCGCTTTGTCATGCGTGGTCATCGGTCGTATGGGATGAGCTTGGTGGGAATTACAAACTTACTCTACCTTCTTCACCGTAATATTTCAATAAATCTACTGCTCTATGTTGCCTCTCTTGACACGACGGTTTGTCATAGTTATGGCCGGGGTCCTCGTGGAATAAAAAGCCTCTCCCTTCTCAATGGTCGTGGGTATACATCTTATACATTTAATTTTGAAATGGCTCTGTCTTAGTCTCCTGCGCTCAGCTTATGTGGAATACTAATGAGTTTGGCTAATGGTGATAATTTTGTTAAGAGACGAGGATTGGTATTAGTGGCAGTGTATGTGAGTCTGCGAGAAGTAATGAATGGACACAGACTGAGGATTAGACGGGGGAACTCTCCACAGCTGGAGGTGTGTTAAGGTGCCTGTCACGGCACGGCCGTAACACTCACTCTGCCAACATTGTCTCTGATAAGATGCTATCAGAACGTGCCACAACAAATCTCTCTCCCCACAGGGTGTGTAGTCATGATGGAGATTCATTCATCCTCGGGGATATAGGGGGCCAGATGCGGAGACGGCAAGGCTCGTGATAATTCCCCCGACCTCGACACCTGCCACAACATCAGCAGATTACCGCCAACTCCTACAAACCATTTATTAATGTGAGCGAATTCACCAGAGACTGTATGAAAGCATGTAGGTATGTAGATGTCGACAAGAAGAAAGACAGAGGGGCCAATACAGGAGAAACGCTTATTGAGTATATCATATATAATTCAAGGCCCCCATTTCTTGCCTCCTCTGGGGGGCTCAGCTTGTCCGTCTCACCGATATGCCCCAGGAAAATGGATAGATCTTTAGAGTATAAACACCATCATGCACAATGCATCACATGCCACGCCTCCCTGCCCTGCCGTGTACAGCCATAAAGTACGCAACCACACTCCTGATAAACCCACCAAACACAGGCAAATCACACTCCCGATAAACCCCACCAAACACAGACAAACCACACTCCCCACCAAACACAGGCAAACCGCACTCCAGATAAACCCCACCAAACACAGGCAAACCACACTCCAGATAAACCCCACCAAACACAGGCAAACCACACTCCCGATAAACCCCACCAAACACAGGCAAACCACACTCCTGATAAACCCCACCAAACACAGGCAAACCACACTCCTGATAAACCCCACCAAACACAGGCAAACCACACTCCCCACCAAACACAGGCAAACCACACTCCTGATAAACCCCGCCAAACACAGGCAAACCACACTCCTGATAAACCCCACCAAACACAGGCAAACCACACTCCCTATAAACCCCACCGAACACAGGCAAACCACACTCCCCACTGAACACAGGCAAACCACACTCCCGATAAACCTCACCAAACACAGGCAAACCGCACTCCCGATAAACCCCACCAAACACAGGCAAACCACACTCCTGATAAACCCCGCCAAACACAGGCAAACCACACTCCTGATAAACCCCACCAAACACAGGCAAACCACACTCCCGATAAACCCCACCGAACACAGGCAAACCACACTCCCCACTGAACACAGGCAAACCACACTCCCGATAAACCTCACCAAACACAGGCAAACCGCACTCCCGATAAACCCCACCAAACACAGGCAAACCACACTCCTGATAAACCCCGCCAAACACAGGCAAACCACACTCCTGATAAACCCCACCAAACACAGGCAAACCACACTCCCGATAAACCCCACCGAACACAGGCAAACCACACTCCCCACTGAACACAGGCAAACCACACTCCCGATAAACCTCACCAAACACAGGCAAACCGCACTCCCGATAAACCCCACCAAACACAGGCAAACCACACTCCCAATAAACCCCACCAAACACAGGCAAACCACACTCCCGATAAACCCCACCAAACACAGGCAAACCACACTCCCGATAAACCCCACCGAACACAGGCAAACCACATTCCCGATAAACCCCACCAAACACAGGCAAACCACACTCCCGATAAACCCCACCGAACACAGGCAAACCACACTCCCCACTGAACACAGGCAAACCGCACTCCCGATAAACCCCACCAAACACAGGCAAACCACACTCCTGATAAACCCCGCCAAACACAGGCAAACCACACTCCTGATAAACCCCACCAAACACAGGCAAACCACACTCCCTATAAACCCCACCGAACACAGGCAAACCACACTCCCCACTGAACACAGGCAAACCACACTCCCGATAAACCTCACCAAACACAGGCAAACCGCACTCCCGATAAACCCCACCAAACACAGGCAAACCACACTCCTGATAAACCCCGCCAAACACAGGCAAACCACACTCCTGATAAACCCCACCAAACACAGGCAAACCACACTCCCGATAAACCCCACCGAACACAGGCAAACCACACTCCCCACTGAACACAGGCAAACCACACTCCCGATAAACCTCACCAAACACAGGCAAACCGCACTCCCGATAAACCCCACCAAACACAGGCAAACCACACTCCTGATAAACCCCGCCAAACACAGGCAAACCACACTCCTGATAAACCCCACCAAACACAGGCAAACCACACTCCCGATAAACCCCACCGAACACAGGCAAACCACACTCCCCACTGAACACAGGCAAACCACACTCCCGATAAACCTCACCAAACACAGGCAAACCGCACTCCCGATAAACCCCACCAAACACAGGCAAACCACACTCCTGATAAACCCCGCCAAACACAGGCAAACCACACTCCTGATAAACCCCACCAAACACAGGCAAACCACACTCCCGATAAACCCCACCGAACACAGGCAAACCACACTCCCCACTGAACACAGGCAAACCACACTCCCGATAAACCTCACCAAACACAGGCAAACCGCACTCCCGATAAACCCCACCAAACACAGGCAAACCACACTCCCAATAAACCCCACCAAACACAGGCAAACCACACTCCCGATAAACCCCACCAAACACAGGCAAACCACACTCCCGATAAACCCAACCGAACACAGGCAAACCACATTCCCGATAAACCCCACCAAACACAGGCAAACCACACTCCCGATAAACCCCACCGAACACAGGCAAACCACACTCCCCACTGAACACAGGCAAACCGCACTCCCGATAAACCCCACCAAACACAGGCAAACCACACTCCTGATAAACCCCGCCAAACACAGGCAAACCACACTCCTGATAAACCCCACCAAACACAGGCAAACCACACTCCCTATAAACCCCACCGAACACAGGCAAACCACACTCCCCACTGAACACAGGCAAACCACACTCCCGATAAACCTCACCAAACACAGGCAAACCGCACTCCCGATAAACCCCACCAAACACAGGCAAACCACACTCCTGATAAACCCCGCCAAACACAGGCAAACCACACTCCTGATAAACCCCACCAAACACAGGCAAACCACACTCCCGATAAACCCCACCGAACACAGGCAAACCACACTCCCCACTGAACACAGGCAAACCACACTCCCGATAAACCTCACCAAACACAGGCAAACCGCACTCCCGATAAACCCCACCAAACACAGGCAAACCACACTCCTGATAAACCCCGCCAAACACAGGCAAACCACACTCCTGATAAACCCCACCAAACACAGGCAAACCACACTCCCGATAAACCCCACCGAACACAGGCAAACCACACTCCCCACTGAACACAGGCAAACCACACTCCCGATAAACCTCACCAAACACAGGCAAACCGCACTCCCGATAAACCCCACCAAACACAGGCAAACCACACTCCCAATAAACCCCACCAAACACAGGCAAACCACACTCCCGATAAACCCCACCAAACACAGGCAAACCACACTCCCGATAAACCCCACCGAACACAGGCAAACCACATTCCTGATAGCATAAGTTTACTTGGCAAAACCAAATGGGCATCCCATAGAAAGCCCTAGGGTAAGCTCCAGTCTTTTTCACAATATCTCACACCCATAGCAGGAGTTCACTGAGACATAATACATGTGTCACTTAAAAAATACCCTAAAATTCAATTTTCTATTAATTTAGAGTGATGGAAGACAGTTATTGTTTCATAAAATGGCTTTGAATTATCTTTCCAAGCAAGCATCTTAAGATCAGTCAAACTAATTGCCATAATATGACGCCTTTGATTTTTTTCATCCTCCTCCTAGAGATATTTGAGCGAAAGCATTGTTTCTTTTTTGAAGGAAAATGATTTATTTTATGAATATCTGGTGACAAACTGTTCCCGATACTTGTAGGATTTCATATTGAGAAAGAATTGGTCAAGTATCAAATACTTAAGTTCTGCAAATGATCCACTAATTGTTCTATTTTATAAAATGTCTTTTTGTAATGTGTGAAATGTATTTAAAAGGCAGTTGAATTAAGACTTAAATGGGTCTAGATTGAAGTTGTGACAGAATGCTATTAAGGAAAGAAAAGAGACATAAAATATTTCAATTCCATTTTGTGAAGAAGTCGCATTTGAATGATTTTTTTAGATGCATTTTAAAAAAGGAGCCACAAGTGGTAATGGCTTGGCAGGCAGGAAGAACTTGAAGCGGGTCCTTAATTAATGGAGGATGACAGTTTAGCATTGTTGCTGGCAAGAGAATGGAAAAAGCCACTGTGCCACTGAAGGAGTGTGGCACTTTGGGAGGGAATGATGGGAAACTGATACAATACAGCTGATGTCGTAAAAAAATATATATAACTGCCTGGCATATTACTTTGTGACCTACATTTCCTGAGCAACTCATGCTAGGTTTGTCACTGTCTGATTTATGGCAATTGTTGTTGTATTATCTTGAAAGGAATCTTTGTATGGTGGAGTGTTTTGCCCACAGATATGGGCGGTATTATTCGTTATCATGGCTTTGCAGATATTAAGGGTTGTGTCACAGCTGGCCTGATGTTGTGTCTCAGCTGGACCTCTGTCGAAGCAACAAGCCTCGACGCTGACTCAGTGGCACGGCAAGCTGGTAATATGCGACCTAGTTCTGTGTGTCCATGCCATGACAAGATCTCCTGCCTCTCGCCATGTGGTGGCTTCATCACGCGCACATCTCGCTCTGCCCTCGTGTTCTCATAACACACAGACTATGTTCCCCCCGTGTGAGTCTCTCCCTTAGTTAAAGTAATCGCTCGGCGTCATACATGGACTATGTTCCTCTGGTATGCATTATGAGGTGTGGTTATGACACTGGCAGTGCTTTATGACAGGGACTGTGCACACAGGCAGGCAGTGTAAGCCTATAGACCATGATGCAGCATGTGTGCCCAGTCCGGTGTGTGCCCAGTCGGGTGTGTGCCCAGTCGGGTGTGTGCCCAGTCGGGTGTGTGCCCAGTCGGGTGTGTGCCCAGTCGGGTGTGTGCCCAGTCGGGTGTGTGCCCAGTCGGGTGTGTGACCAGTCGGGTGTGTGACCAGTCGGGTGTGTGCCCAGTCGGGTGTGTGCCCAGTCGGGTGTGTGACCAGTCGGGTGTGTGCCCATTCGGGTGTGTGACCAGTCGGGTGTGTGACCAGTCGGGTGTGTGACCAGTCGGGTGTGTGCCAAGTCGGGTGTGTGACCAGTCGGGTGTGTGCCCAGTCGGGTGTGTGACCAGTCGGGTGTGTGCCCAGTCGGGTGTGTGACCAGTCGGGTGTGTGCCCAGTCGGGTGTGTGACCAGTCGGGTGTGTGCCCAGTCGGGTGTGTGACCAGTCGGGTGTGTGCCCAGTCGGGTGTGTGACCAGTCGGGTGTCGGCCATATTGGTCCATATAAGAATGCCACATTGTTTGAAAGTCACAATAGATATCACATTTAGGTCATGATATATAATGTAGGTCAAGATATACCATATGCAGGGCCCTCTATGAAAGGTCTGATGTAGATCATTATGTAATATTGCCAATATGCCTTGACATTCATTAGATAATAAGGACTGATTGCCAACTTTGTCTAAAATACAGTGAGAAGTTGTAGCCCAAAATGTCAGGTGATTCAACTGAAAGATTTATAACTTAAAATCTGCCTAATTGTATATATATGAATTATAAGATTCCTCCAGTTAATATTTGCATCCCATACACCTAACGTTGGTGTATAGTGTGAAGACAGGCCACAGATATAATGCCGAAGACACCTCATATAGGGTATCCAATCAAAGGCACCTCCTAACTCATATAGGGTATCCAATCAAAGGCACCTCCTAACTTATATAGGGTATCCAATCAAAGGCACCTCCTAACTCATATAGGGTACCCAATCAAAGGCACCTCCTAACTCATATAGGGTATCCAATCAAAGACACCTCCCAACTCATATAGGGTACCCAATCAAAGACACCTCCTAACTCATATAGGATACCCAATCAAAGACACCTCCTAACTCATATAGGGTATCCAATCAAAGACACCTCCTAACTCATATAGGGTACCCAATCAAAGGCACCTCCTAACTCATATAGGGTATCCAATCAAAGACACCTCCTAACTCATATAGGGTATCCAATCAAAGACACCTCCTAACTCATATAGGATACCCAATCAAAGACACCTCCTAACTCATATAGGGTATCCAATCAAAGACACCTCCTAACTCATATAGGGTATCCAATCAAAGACACCTCCTAACTCATATAGGGTACCTAATCAAATGCAAATTTGGGTAAATGGGTTTACAGGATGTATTTCCGTATTCATGTTACATATGGTGCTGTGTTCAACTAAGGATATCTGATTGTTACTTATTTCAGGCCTCAATTATGAAGCAATCTCAGTATTGGGCCTGAGTTTACTATACTCCTAGTATATACATCAAGAACGTAGGTGTATCTTGTGACATTTGTGGATAACATTTGAATATAACATTTGAATATAAGATTTGTTCACAACCAGAGTATATCAAGTCTAAAAGTCTTGTATTATTAGTGTTATTAGGTGACGCTAATTGTCTCTCGTTGCCAACTTAAAAACTAACTGCACATTTTACAGCATTCAAGACAAAACAAACAATGATATGCTGAAGAAATATGTGTGACAATTGTGAAGATTGACAGTGTGACAGGAAGTTGGCAGCCGATAGAGTTACACACATTCCTGCCAATCTCAGCACACATTGTCCACTCAATATGCAAATAAACATAGAAATTCTAGATTGTCTCAAAATGCTACATCTACTTTTTGCAGTACTGTAACAATGTCTATATGTTGATGTTCAGCGAATGTGTTTCCATTGTGTTAAGGAAAGACACCATCCTTTCGCAGATACAAAGTACTTCAAATGGCTGCACACATTTTCTTCTTCTTCACATAACATTTGCCCAGGCTTCTCAAGTGAACCTTTTGCTGTGGTTTACAAATGAACCTTTTGCTGTGGTTTACAAATGAACCTTTTGCTGTGGTTTACAAATGAACCTTTTGCTGTGGTTTACAAATGAACCTTTTGCTGTGGTTTACAAATGAACCTTTTGCTGTGGTTTACAAATGAACCTTTTGCTGTGGTTTACAAATGAACCTTTTCCTGTGGTTTACAAATGAACCTTTTCTTGTGGTTTACAAATGAACCTTTTCCTGTGGTTTACAAGTGAACCTTTTCCTGTGGTTTACAATTGAACCTTTTCCTGTGGTTATCTTCTGCAGTGAGACTGTCTGTGTTTATAGCATTGATCTTCTGATACGACTAGTCAGAATTCTAAGCTATTAGTAGGTTGGATGTTATATTTCACATGAGCATTTCTATCTATTTCTCATTAAACTCAGATTTTTTTTCATTTTTCAATAGAAAAAAAATTAATGGAATAATGACAAATATCAACCTCTAAGGATCAAGATGACAAAACTGTTCAGAAGATAAAACATTTATCAAAAAAGCCCCAATGATATCAAAGGTCTATGTTTTATCACAAAAGTTTAGTATGGCATGGAATCTTTTTTTTTTCATCCTTCCCGTGACAAGTCAGAAAAGAATGTAGAATTTGATTGCATGACAAGACGTATCGGTGAAAATCCCCCATAATGCTTTGCAACAGGAACAGGAAGTGAGATCTAAATGAGATTTCTTTTTAAGCAAATTCTTCCTTGGTCTGTATAGATTGTGGACAAAGAAGTGCATTAATGGTGTCACAACATCTGACTGATGATGGATATTCAGAGTAAGTTAGAAGTTGAGCATTGTAGTTGCAGGAAAGCTCTTCTGCATTATGCATTGTTTGCCTGCAGAAACCTGGTAACAGCAAATGAAGAAACAACCTTCAAGCACACATTGTATAGCAGTCACTGTTACAAAAGTTATGTAAAAACCAATTCCTCAAAAAAACCTTGGCAAACAGTTGTGTACTTCCTGTCTTGTTTTGTTGAAGATCACTCACTCCATAAAAGGTGTCATATCCGGATGTTTTGATTCACTCCTAGAAAAATATGGAATATGATAATATTTAATTTTATCTGAGAAGGCAGAAGGCACTAAAGGAAGTCAGACAGACGTTATGGAATATTTGATACCAGATTGAAAATGCACAGAGTGTCAGGTGATTATGAAGATACCAGGATGTGATTGTCCTGATTTGCATTGTCAAAACAGTCCGGGCCAGGTCAATGTGTTCTCACCATGTGGCACACTGAACAGTCCGGGCCAGGTGAATGTGTTTGCCACCTAGTCATTACATGAAGCATACATTGAGAGGATAGGCACCCAGTCATGACATGAAGCATACATTGAGAGGATAGGCACCCAGTCATTACATGAAGCATACATTGAGAGGATAGGCACCCAGTCACTACATGAAGTATACATTGAGAGGATAGGCACCCAGTCATGACATGAAGCATACATTGAGAGGATAGGCACCCAGTCATTACATGAAGCATACATTGAGAGGATAGGCACCCAGTCATTACATGAAGCATGCATTGAGAGGATAGGCACCCAGTCATGACATGAAGCATACATTGAGAGGATAGGCACCCAGTCATGACATGAAGCATACATTGAGAGGATAGGCACCCAGTCATGACATGAAGCATACATTGAGAGGATAGGCACCCAGTCATTACATGAAGCATACATTGAGAGGATAGGCACCCAGTCATTACATGAAGCATACATTGAGAGGGTAGGCACCCAGTCATGACATGAAGCATACATTGAGAGGATAGGCACCCAGTCATGACATGAAGCATACATTGAGAGGATAGGCACCCAGTCATGACATGAAGCATACATTGAGAGGATAGGCACCCAGTCATGACATGAAGCATACATTGAGAGGATAGGCACCCAGTCATGACATGAGGCATACATTGAGAGGATGGGCACCCAGTCATTACATGAAGCATACATTGAGAGGATAGGCACCCAGTCATTACATGAAGCATACATTGAGAGGATAGGCACCCAGTCATGACATGAAGCATACATTGAGAGGATAGGCACCCAGTCATTACATGAAGCATACATTGAGCGGATAGGCACCCAGTCACTACATGAAGGATACATTGAGAGGATAGGCACCCAGTCATTACATGAAGCATACATTGAGAGGATAGGCACCCAGTCATTACATGAAGCATACATTGAGAGGATAGGCACCCAGTCATTACATGAAGCATACATTGAGAGGATAGGCACCCAGTCATGACATGAAGCATACATTGAGAGGATAGGCACCCAGTCATTACATGAAGCATACATTGAGAGGATAGGCACCCAGTCATTACATGAAGCATACATTGAGAGGATAGGCACCCAGTCATGACATGAAGCATACATTGAGCGGATAGGCACCCAGTCACTACATGAAGGATACATTGAGAGGATAGGCACCCAGTCATTACATGAAGCATACATTGAGAGGATAGGCACCCAGTCATGACATGAAGCATACATTGAGAGGGCTATGCTGCCCAGCCCAGCTGCCAACTCCGACATCATTTACACAAATAACTCCAGTTATGCAGCACAAAAGTAGCTTTTTATGAGCTACCTTACACCATTTCCTTCAGTCCATTTCATAAACTTTCCCCTTCTGGGAACTTCCCGACAAAAAAACCAGAAAAACTCTCTCATTTCGGAGATTGTTGCACATATGACGATGGTGGTGCTCATTTTGTGTCTGAGTCCAGTCCCCGCGAGGACAGCTAATGTCATCCCACAGTTAAGTAGGACAGGGTAACTGGGGGCAGGTAGAAGCTAACTGTGGCTGCAGGTTGCCCTGCCTTTATAGGGCAGAATGGACTCACGCGGGACACATTGAAAACAATGAAATCACCTTCACTTAAAATAATAGTTGTCGCTCTCAGACATTGTCAGCCAGTTTATGGTCATAGAGAGACTGAAGTGGTCATTGTGAGGGATTGGTACCAGACTAAACAGGTTTTATTTGCTCAGGATGTAATAAGATATGACTCTTGATATAAGATCTGACTCCCTCATCCCATGTTAAGCAACAGCAAGAGACACATGTAATTTGATATTTAATCTGTGGCAGTGGACGGTCTTTGTTTCACTGGATCATCATAAAGCAGATCTATGTAATATGATATCAAGCCATAGTTACTGGTAACAAACAATTGTTGATAAAGAAAAGCATTCATATCAAGGCCGAGCAAAGCAATAGGTGGGGAATAAACCATCAATTGTCAGCAGTAAAAAGACCCTTTCTTTAAGAATCATTTGTTTGTGTAGACTTAATAAAGGAGGATTTGTTGCAGATTTCATATATATTTGTGCTTATCATATGTCTTATTGTTGGCAAGTTATGATTTATAACTTGCAAAAGTCCAAGCAAAGTTTATCTTTTTTGTTTAGGCCCGCCCATGTGTAATATGACCTAAGTATGTTGTCATCTAACTTTTTGAAAAGACATTTTCATATTTTTAATATTCATAAAATCGTTCAGTAATGTTATTTATGCTGACAACTCAATCTGTGACCAAAGAAATAGTTTAATGTCACTGATTCTGACCCCAAAATGAAGGAAGAACGGAGAGTAATCCAGGGTCTGTCTGTTTGTCTATTTCCAGAATTATTTCTACCGAGATGTGCAGCAAGAGGTGTGGGATCTTGTGGACAAATGGCAGGACGAATGCAGGGTTGCCATGGGAGACGAGGACAATGCAAACATCACCATAGAAACCAACAATGCTCACCTAGGAAATCTCAATAACCAAGTAAGGGACGGCAATGAAAACAAATTGAGGCGTGCTGAGATTAATAATCAAAGTCCAGGGCCGATCAGGGGGGGCAGTCCCATGAGAACCATAGACAGAAGTGAAAATACCATTGTAGTAAAAAGTGCTCCGGTATTGAGGAACAGAGAGGAGGCTGAGGCAGGGGACAACAGTATGACTGTGGAGGACAAGCCGGTTACAGCCAGCTCCAGTCAAGACAAAAAGATGGGAGTAAGCCTGCGACAGCACATGGAGAGTCTCGGTATATCGCACAACAAAAGGACAGCCACTGGCAATATGATAGGACTCAGTGAAACGTCTCCTCCTCAAACTGTCGCCACCGGCAACCCAGTGTCAAATACACCAATCAAGGACACTGATAATGTCTCTTCTCCCGCCAAAAAAAGCGTTTTTATCAGCAAATTAATTTCGCCCAAGAGAAAGATTAGTAACGGGACTGTTGTGCCAATTCAGATGGAAGTGGAGAGTGTTGCTAACAGCAACCGGCGGTTCAGTACGGGGTTCATCAGTGGCAGTCCCAAGCACAACAAGTCTACAACGCCCTACCTATCTGGACTCATTCTCAACAATCATAAAAGCTCAGGACTGTTCCATACGATGAGTACTCCCTCTCTTGTCAGTGATTGCAGCAACAAACTGAACACAAACAATGCATGGAGCACCCACTGTAACATGGACTCAACCAGTGACCCTCAAATGACCAAAGAACTTTACCTTGGTGTGGAGGGTATTGCCAGGTCTAATACAAATAAGAGTGAAAATTACACAGGAACTGCGATATCAGTAGGCAAAACCATGATGATGCCTGTGGATGAGCTTGATTCCAAAATGTCATATCGCTCGGTGATGAATATATCACTCAGTCTTCAGGCAGCTTACAAAGAGGAAGTTGTGTAGTCTGTGTACCAAAGACATAATTCATTCATATCATGCCAAAACAGACACAATGTTCTTTGCACAGAAAGAATACTCTTTAGAATTAGTCTGAAACCAAAGTGAAATGAAAATGTCCATGTCTGTTTTGTCTAAATATATATTTCCATAAAGGATGACAAGGTATGATGTTCAGTGGCCATTTTTTGGTAAGACATTAATTCAGATTAGCCTGACAGGTTGACTTCTTTGCAGTTTTCATATTTGAAATGTAAATCACTGTCACATGGCTTCCCACTCAAGAGGCAAGGCCTCGTAATTAAACATAAGAAAATTAAATAATTTTTTATACCTCCATATTGAAAAAAAGATTAGGCACATTTCAAATACTGCTACCCATATAATGTCTCCTGTGGGTTTCTCTTTAAATTGTTCTTCTTTGCTTTGGCATGCCATTCTTATCAACTGTGAACAAAGACAACAGGGCTTGAAATGCTCTCAAATAACCAAACAATGAGTATGCCACTGTATGAAGTGTGCACCTGGATAAAACAATGTTATGAATAGTTCATTATATCTGGGTGCAAGTTGTCCTCCACTTTCCTGGCAAAGCGAGGAAGTCAGATAATTACCCGGTAATGGAATCCCCACATCTCTGAGGATAGCAACGTTACCAGCCATCAACCTAGTCCCAATTATATTTATACAAAATGTGCTGCTAGGAAATTATACTCTTAGATGTAATTAGTCCCGTCATAAACATATGCAATACTCTGCTTTGCTGATTATTTTTAAATCAAAATTTTAGTGGTCCAATGTTAAAAATTTTATTATTATTATTATTTGTAAGATATCATTATCGTTAAAAGTGTGATTTAATGTACATATTATAATTGAACCAATTAGCTGCCTTTGTAATTAAGGGAATGTTAAAGGCCTTTAAGATGAAGTGTTCCTTACAAAACGTGGTGATCTATGAATGTGATAACTATGAGGAGTTTATGTATCACAGTGTTATACAGTATTTCTAGCAGTAATAGTTGTATGTACTAGCTGTATACTGAGGGTAGAAGGTTGACACACGGAGTACCAAGAGATACAATATCCAGAACAGCTCCGTGGAAAACCAGATGGGAACAATAGGAGTATCTCTGCCTATTGAGACAGTGCTTTGTTTGACCTATGATAACACCATTTCTTTTGATTCCCCTTAATATACCAGAAAACCCTCAATAGTAAAAAGGTGGTGCAAACATCACTCTACTCATACGTGACTGTTTTGTGTTCAACAATTTGTTTATACATATAATGTATATTAAGCATTTAGAAGTAGATAACCACTCTAAGACCCTCAGGCTTGCATTAAGCATTAAGACCAAACCAAATTTTGACCTATTTAAAGTGATTTACCGGTAATTGTTTGATGCATGCACGCACCAGCTAAGGAATATTGCTGCCTTTGCCGCGGGTTAGATTTCATAAACTGTAATTACTAATGTCTCCATGGCGACCTAACTGTTGCAAGATGTTTATTATTTCTTTGGAAATGATTTCATGTAAATAAGTAGATAATTTATGTGTAAGTGTGTGTCTTGGTGAGTAGCTATGAGATGAATGCATGCTGGACTGAGGTGTGCTGAGATGAATGCATGCTGGACTGAGGTGTGCTGAGATGAATGCATGCTGGACTGAGGTGTGCTGAGATGAATGTATGCTGGACTGAGGTGTGCTGAGATGAATGCATGCTGGACTGAGGTGTGCTGAGATGAATGCATGCTGGACTGAGGTGTGCTGAGATGAATGCATGCTGGACTGAGGTGTGCTGAGATGAATGCATGCTGGACTGAGGTGTGCTGAGATGAATGCATGCTGGACTGAGGTGTCCATGTCTGCAAGCGTGTGCAGTGCATTATAAGGTCTATAGGATACAAGCATTAGTTAATATATAGTTTGACACGTTTAAACCTTTTTGACACACAAGTTCTAGTGAATGCTGTAACTTGTCATTCACCACATTTGTTTTAAGCAGTTAATTTTTCGGACTTTAGAACCACTTTTTGCCTCAAATTTTTATATTGTTTAATATAAGACCAGCGAAAGAGATACTTTACTAGCTCTCTTTTACTAGCTTTGCAGGTTTTCCTTAACTAGGATACTCAGCACTATGAGTTAGTTCCGTCCTCTTGTCTTCAACAGAAGTTCCAGGTAGTAAACCAAACGATCCCCCAGCCAGTTATTGAGATATCTCTTGAGAAATAATCTCTTTGGTTTGTTTTTTGTTTTTTTTTCATATTGTGTAATATACTCTTTGTTCAGTGATCCTGAGACCTTAATGCATCGTACTACACACTGGGGTGTCAAACTGGGATGTTATATAAAAAGATGCTTTGTGTCATCATCAAGTGTGCGTTGTGGTTGATAAAGGGACGTGAGATGATCTGTGAGCCTTTATGTCTGAGCTGTATCCGATCGCACGTGCACCCTCCAGGCACTCAGGCTTCTGACAAGGTCAGCAGGTGTGAATAACCAAAGAAGGAAGTGTTAACTCTGTCAGTTGCCTGATACAAGCAGTGCAGTTTAATGTCACCTCATAGCTATTAGATCAGTCTGGGAGAGGTTTATAGGTGTCGATTATAACACTGTTATATGAGTTGTTTGTTTATGTGTATTGTTAAACTTACAAGTATAGCATGTAAAGGTTTGAGTAGGATTATACGTGGAAATACCAAGGCAGTTTTATTGCTGTGATTGTGCATAATATGATATGTTCTACACTATGATTGGTGCTGACAATGTGATTATCAACCGGAAGTTGCCATTAGTAACCATTACAAAGTTAAATGATATGTTTCCATAAATTTGAAGTTGCCATTAGTAACTGTAAGTTAGATGATATGTTGTCATAAATTTCATATTGCCATCAGTTACTATTACTGAATAAAAATAATGTGTTGTCATGAATAAATGTTTCCATTAGTAACCATTAATATATTTAATAATATGTTGTCCTGAATTGAAAGTTCCCATTAGTAACCATTAAATAAAATATGTTTCATAACATGTTGTCATGAACTAAGAGTTGCCAATAGTAACCATTACTATGTTTCATTATATGTTTTCCCAATCTTTCATAACTCTACCTTAATGGTATTGTTGCAATTTGATTATTACTTTGGCATTTTGGTGTCTAGATATGTTAATCATATCACTATTTCTTAATTCTGCTTGCCTGGAGGTAACCATTCTCTGTGCTGTATAAACTCTGCCACACTTTAATTGTTTAGATCACACAAACAAACAAAAAAACGGCATGGGTGACATTTTTAATATGTGTCTGGTAATTGTCAAAATATGTGAGAAAATACATAGTATCCTCCTGTGAAGATTGGCACATGTTACAATAAGCCATATTTAGTGCATGATGTACCAATGTTGAAACAATAAGGGCAGAGACAGATCAGGGGAGACTAGCTTGTCTGGGGATTGATCAGGGGAGACTGGCTTGTCTGGGGATTGATCAGGGGAGACTGGATTGTCTGAGGATTGATCAGGGGAGACTGGATTGTCTGGGGATTGATCAGGGGAGACTGGCTTGTCCGGGGATTGATCAGGGGAGACTGGCCTGTCTGGGGATTGATCAGGGGAGACTGGCTTGTCTGGGGATTGACATTCTCACTTCACTTTAATGGTGACCCCATACTTGGAAGTTTACAAATGTGGCTGATTCCTTTTGAGAAAAACATGTCATGATGACATATTAATGTGATGATGTCGCAGACACATTTAGTCTATTTTGTGTGTCAACGTCAATGACGCATTTATTTTATTTGGCATATTAGTTGTTGATGACACATTTATTTATCAGCGTGCAGTCTGGGGGAACCTCTGTTTAGCTTTGACACCAGGAGGAGTTGTGATCAGCTATTATGTGATCCAGTGGCACTAAAGTCTTCTCAAACGCACTCTGTGTCCAACCCGTTTGTTTTTACCACGATTCTTTGATCTCCCACCAAACAAACATCACTTTTATAGCTGATGCGTTTGGGTCCTTTCATTGGCCCCACAAATCCATGATGTAGAGAAATTGTAGCCTTTCATTTTGGTAATAACGAAACCTGTTTTGTGGGAAAAAGCAGACTAGGAGTGCACCGAGGGACCCTCTTACAGACAAGAAAAGTCATGTTTCCTCTTAACAAATTTCTCGAGCAATGCACTGCTTGACCTCGACAAGCTCAAAGCTCTATTTTTTGTTCCCAGCAGCCTCAACAACAATAAAGTAAATACAACCAGCACGGCTTTTGTAAAAGCTCTATTGACACGGTGGCTTATAACAATCCAATGGGAAGTGATTGCGGGCTCCTGCCGGGCTCCTGCCGGGCATAGCGTGGTATGATGGGATGGGAGGATACAGCCCTCTTCCAACCCACAGCAACATGTGCCGCAACATTGCAATTAAGCTTGATGATGTAAGTTTGGCATTACTCATGACCATAATAAAGTCTGATCAACGGGCTGAAGAAGGAATCAGAATTATGTCACTTGTTATGATGATGATAGTGATGACTTGCCATGAGGACCATGGTGATGACTTGTCATGATGGCATTGATGGTGGTGACATGTCATGATGATGGTGGTGACTTGTCATGATGGTATTGATGGTGGTGACTTGTCATGATGGTATTGATGGTAGTGATATGTCATGATGGTATTGATGGTGGTGATATGTCATGATGATGGTGGTGACTTGTCATGATGGTTTTGATGGTGGTGACTTGTCATGATGGTATTGAAGGTGGTGACATGCCATGAGAGTGATGGTAGTGACTTGCCATGATGGTATTGATGGTGGTGACATGTCATGATGATGGTGGTGACTTGTCATGATGGTATTGATGGTGATGACTTGTCATGATGGAATTGATGGTGGTGACTTGTCATGATGGAATTGATGGTGGTGACTTGTCATGATGGTATTGATGGTGGTGACTTGTCACATTGGCATTGGTGGTGATGACTTGTCACATTGGCATTGGTGGTGATGACTTGTCATGAGGGTATTGATGGTGGTGACTTGTCATGATGGTATTGATGGTGGTGACTTGTCATGATGGTATTGATGGTGGTGATATGTCATGATGATGGTGGTGACTTGTCATGATAGCACTGTTAGTGACTTGTCATGAGGCAATGTAAGTGACTTGACATGATGACATTGATGGTGGTGACTTGTCATGATAGCATTGTAAGTGACTTATCATGATGGCAATGTAAGGGACTTGACATGACGGCAGTGTTATGGAGGGCAGTACTCCTGTCTAGGGCAGGTTGCTAGAACATGTCTGCAAGCTGCACCAGACATCCCAGCCTCACCCAGCCGGGAGCCTGTAACAGCCCGGTGCACCCACGTGAGAAACACCATCAGAAATCATTTACTCACCATCAAATTGAGCATGGAGGTAGGGGTTAGTAGTGGCAGTTTGAAGAGTAGAGTTAAGGCAGGGTATGATGCCGGAAACCCGGGCTGCATTCACAATGAGCCCAGAGAGGTCCGTACCACTGTCCACTCCTGTCAGACTAATACAAGGTCAAAAGGTCATTTAGCATCCTCACCCCCACCCTCCATTACCTCCAGCTAGTATCCACATAGGTGTGAATACCATTTGCCTGCCGCATCAGATAAAGCTGAGACTATTGTGCTGTTTGCTGATGTATGGTGAGGGTGAGTGGTACATTCTGCCGGGGTGCCTGCCACAGTTAAGCAGGTTTACTCCCAATGACCTTCATTATATGTAGATTTACTACATCAATACATTACATGTTTCCTTTGTGGGCTTCAGTCGAGAGGAAATGGCTGTTTTATCTGTTTACAAGACAAATGCCTTACTTTGCCATTGGCCTGTATTTGGTTTCACAGCCTGGTAATGAAGTGAGCCATTTGGAGACAAGCAGATGTGACATAAGTTCAGAAAGCGGCAGTTTCTTGAGTGTGGCAGGGAGCACTAGCGGGCGGTGTAAGACTGCCCTCCTCCATGCCTGCCTGCCTCTATCACCTCACACCAACAATATCTACCAACTTTACCAAAAAAAAACACTGATTAGGTGGCCGCCAAAATCCAAGCCTGGCCTTCTTGGCAAGTTGGACAGCCCTTTATCGTGGCAGGCAGGCTGGTGTTAAGGTGACAAAAGTCATTTATGAGACGGCGGTGGGCACTAACTGGCCAGGCCTTGCTGATTGTCTGCTGGTGTCCTGCACCGGCCGGCACAGCTGATAGTCACAATGGACTAATGCTACATTTCTTATACGACTCTTTTAACAAGCCCTACTTTTTGTCTCTGCAAGTATTTTCTCCAAAAAGGCTACATTTAGAATGAAAAATAAGAAGAGAAGTGAGAATCTCCCAAAACAGGCTTTTTGTTTAGTGTCTTATTTTCATGAGATAAAAACGCTGACTTTTTGGCCAGCTGTCGAGGCATGATGTATGAGGGTGATAGCAGCATGGGTAATTGGACAGAGATGTAAATATTGTGTTTGAAGGAGACACTTTGCCAAGAGGTGAAAAGACAAAATCTATGATTATCAGCAAAGCTAAATGATAATGGGTCCTGGTGCGGGCATATCAAGCAGATAGCTTGGCATGCAGAAAAAGCACATGCAGTCAAAGCCCGTTGTGACAACAAATGAGTATTACACCCTGTGGTATATACTGAGTTTGAGGCTTTTTTCTCCAAGGAAATAAGTCATGGTTGAGAGCCTGTTAATCTGGCAAGGTCCAGGACTTGTAATCTTTACAGCTATCCATCTCAGCGAGTCTTCTTTGTAGTAAAATGTGTATTTTATTCATGAAGTGGTAGCTGAGACTTGTTTCAAGGGCCGTTTTCTTGGAAACAGCAAAAAGTCTGACATGACCAGAATGGGGAAAATTTGTTTTAGTTCTCCATAGTTTGCTGTTGTTGAAATCAACAATACAATGATAAGTTGTTGTCAGCTGTCCACAATATTAAATTCTGGTGTACCACCAAAGTCTGAGGTCATCTGACTATCTTAATACCATAGACTAGTGCCATTTGTCTACAATACCACCAAAGTCTGAGGTCATCTGACTATCTTAGTACCATAGGCTAGTGCCATTTGTCTACAATACCACCAAAGTCTGAGGTCATTTGTCTACAATATCACCAAAGTCTGCTGTCATTTCTCAACAATACCACCAAAGTCTGAGGTCATCTGACTATCTTAGTACCATAGGCTAGTGTCATTTGTCTACAATACCACCAAAGTCTGCTGTCATTTCTCAAAAATACGACCAAAGTTTACTGTCATTTGTCTACAATACCACCAAAGTCTGCTGTCATTTCTCTACAATACCACCAAAGTCTGCTGTCATTTCTCTACAATACCACCAAAGTCTGAGGTCATTTGTCTACAATACCACCAAAGATTACTGTCATTTCAATACAATACCACCAAAGTCTGCTATCATTTCTCTACAATACCACCAAAGTTTGCTGTCATTTCTCTACAATACCACCAAAGATTACTGTCATTTCCATACAATACCACCAAAGTCTGCTATCATTTCTCAAAGATACGACCAAAGTTTATTGTCATTTCCATACAATACCACCAAAGTTTGCTGTCATTTCTCAACAATACCACCAAAGTCTGCTGTCATTTCTCTACAATACCACCAAAGTCTGCTGTCATTTATCTACAATACCACCAAAGTCTGCTGTCATTTCTCTACAATACCACCAAAGTCTGCTGTCATTTATCTACAATACCACCAAAGTCTGCTGTCATTTATCTACAATACCACCAAAGTCTGCTGTCATTTATCTACAATACCACCAAAGTCTGCTGTCATTTCTCTACAATACCACCAAAATCTGCTGTTATTTCTCTACAATACCACCAAAGTCTGATGTCATTTCTCTACAATACCACCAAAGTCTGATGTCATTTCTCTACAGTACCACCAAAGTCTGGTGTTATTTCTCTACAATACCACCAAAAGAATTTTTGTTATTTCTCTACAATACCACCAAAGTCTGCTGTCATTTGATCATATTATCAATTCTGTTTTCTTTGTCTCCATTAAAACTATAGTCTGTTGAAATAAGCTTAAACAAACATTTCCAATATTTTTATGTGCAAAATGCAAATGACACAAAAAGTCATTGGTAAATTTTAAAGGAGTGCAGGATGACACATGTGGTGTTAAATGTCAATATGCTTTTTGCACTGCCCATATCATTCAGTTCTTTTCAGGTTTTTACTTGCATTTTGAAACCTCGAAAGTCTCGCTCACATCCGTTTGTAAGCAGTGTTGCGACCTGGTACCCAGTGTGTGTTGGGTCATAATGTAGGAGTAGTATAGAAAAAATGCAAGTGTTTGATCCTTGGGAAAAGTGTGCAGATTGTGAGAAAACGAGTGCATTTCACCAGAGTCCAAATGTCAGATTCTAGTGTGTGCTAAATAAAATTGGATCTTGTCAAAATTCTACCTGAATTTAATTGAGCAGAACAGCGAGGTTTGAAGTGAGAAATATATAGGTTAAGAGGAGTGTTAGAATTGACATTTGCTTGGCTCTCAAGTGTTGCCACAAGCCAGGCATATTTCTCACTGCAATGGAAAAGTTTTTTTGGTGATAAAAAGTTGGGAAACGAGAAGAGAAAAATAAAACAAGAGACAGGTTTGATGGGCTGAAGAAGCTTCTGGGTGTCACCTGGACTGAAACATCAGGCAATTCTATAATGTCTTGAATTGTGATTATACATCTGCTATGGAAATGGAGAAGAGAAATACACATATTTGCGTAGCGACTGGCAGGATCTTCATAAGTAAACACGTCGTGCAGATTGCGCAGACACTTTCAAGAGGGCTCCATCACTGCGTCTATTTGCCTTGCCATATTTTGCGTGTCCATGTTTTGAATGTCAGTAGCAGCACACTGTCGATGGGTGTGATATTGCTATTTTTCTGTCGACTTGTCTCTGCTTTGCACTCAAACTTTTGGGAACTGGTTCCGAGTAGACCTACATCATTAGGTAAACAGACCCAATGAGAAAGGTCAAGGCTGTTATCCTGCAATGAGGAGGGTCAAGGCTGTTATCCTGCAATGAGAAAGGTCAGGGCCATTATCGTGCAATGAGAACGGTCAAGGCTATTATCCTGCAATGAGGAGGGTCAAGGCTGTCATCTTGCAATGAGAAAGGTCAAGGCCATTATCCTGCAATGAGGAGGGTCAAGGTTATTGTTGTTCATTGATGAGGGTCAAGGCCATTATCCTGCAATGAGAATGGTCAAGGTTGTTATCCTGCAATTAGAAGGTCCAAGGCTGTTATCCTGCAATGAGGAGGGTCAAGGCTGTCATCCTGCAATGAGAAAGGTCAAGGCTGTCATTCTGCAATGAGAAAGGTCAAGGCTGTTATCCTGCAATGAGAATGATCAGGACTGTTATCCTGCAATCAAGAGGGTCAAGGTCATTATCCTGCCATGAGAATGGTCAAGGTTGTTTTCCTGCAATGAGGAGGGTCAAGGCTGTTATCCTGCAATGAGAAAGGTCAAGGCCATTATCCTGCAATGAGGAGGGTCAAGGCTATTTTTGTTCATTGATGAGGGTCAAGGCTATTATCATTTTCAGCCTTTTTCAGGCATCTTGGTTTAATTGATTTCACATCTGGACTATAAGGATAGTATGACCCATGTCATCCTGGTTTCATCTTTCTCACAGCTGTGATCCAAGTATAACAATTGACCCCAAAAGCAAGGTCTGTGGAAGTGCTCAACACTAAAAATGTTTAATCCCCCACACTGGATGGTCACCCCAGTCAGGTCTCTCCAAGTCAGGTGGTTTCTCTTAAGGTAAATCACCAGATGCAATTAGTATATTTACATATTTTCAATGCATTTTGGCATCAATATTATTCTGTGCAAATGTTTAAGTTGCAGTGTTCTATAAGTTCATGTTTGCCTTTATTGTTAATGGTTAAAATGAATAAATGGGAACATGTGTCATTTTATGCAATGTTAAGCACAAACATTGACTTGATAATATTACATTCTAGTCAAAGCAGCTAAAATCATGAAATCCACTGAACTGTACTACTTCGCAGTTTTATGACTTTGATGTCTCTTTATTAGATTAAAATCGGTAAAATATGTAAGTAACCGATAAAACGTTTGGAATATTTAAAACAGGACAGTCATTTTATATTTTACTCAGTTGTAAGGCATACTTATTTAATTTAAGAATTGATAAATATGATAATGAGTCATGTAAATGACAAAATTTGAAGTATTATCTTGTATATTCTAAATATGCCATGTTATCAGTTGCAAGTTATTTAAAATTATAATTAAATATAATTTTACAATGTAGATGATAATATTATAGTGTAAATTCAGTTTGTAGGGTAAGCCCTGTAAAAATTGCTTTTGTTGTAAAATGTAGTATATACATTTAAAGTTTAATTAAAAAAGACTGTTTTTCAATATTGAACTACATTATCATGTCTATATACAGAGAGTTATGTGTAATCTCTAATTATTTTACAAAGATGACAGTCTGTAACATTCATGAAAACCTGAATTACACTGGTACCCGATCGTTATATTTAATTATGCATCAAAGTCATTTGTTATTAGTGAAATTACAAAATTTTGTCTTGCATTAAAAAGCTTCATGACTGTCAAATGGAATTGAATTTTAATCCCATAGAAACTAGGTCAGGGTAATGTTTCTTGAATTCAATCACGCACTTCCCATTCTATTCTTATATATTTATGTAATCTTATTAAGAATATGGATTTTTCACTGCCAGTGAGGCAATGTGTGCATTGTATTAACCAGAATGAAAGAGCAAATATTTATAAAGGTTCTTATTCAGAGGGTTTCTGATGCAGTCATTTTGTTGGAAATTCTTTGATTGGTTGATGATGTTTTGAGTTTCTATGAAGAGTGATTTCATAATTGCAAACCAGTATTTATATCAGTGACTGTCAAGGTAAAAGGGGATCCTTGTCTTTATAATAAATGTGTTCTCTTTTTCATACAATGTATGAGGTTTAATTTACTGTCTGCATTCATCTCGGAAATCCTTATATAGAATCATAATAATGTGACATTCATATAAAAAATAGAATTATTTATACGAATACAAACAAAAATATGGAATTGTCTGGTCAGACTAATTGAAATTTTGATTAAACTCTTCCCATATGTGACTTGTGTACATGATATCATTTAAACTAAGGCAAAATTATGATGTAGAAATGGATTTGCCCCAAGATTAAAATAGTCCCTATAAATTGGTAGATAGTTCTTGAAAATGGTTCTCACAAAACTTCCCATTAATAGTCCTCACAAAGAGTCCCCTTAAATGATCCCAACAAGGAGTCACCATAAAAGGTCCTCACAAAGAGTCCCCATAAAGTCCTCAGAAAGAGTCCCCATAAATTGTCCTCACAAAGACTCCCCATAAATGGTCCTCACAAAGACTCCCCATAAATGGTCCTCACAAAGAGTCCCCATAAATGGTCCTCACAAAGAGTCCCCATAAATGATCCTAACAAGGAGTCCCCATAAATGGTCCTCACAAAGAGTCCCCATAAATGGTCCTCACAAAGAGTCCCCATAAATTGTCCTCACAAAGACTCCCCATAAATTGTCCTCACAAAGACTCCTCATAAATTGTCCTCACAAAGACTCCCCATAAATGGTCCTCACAAAGAGTCCCTATAAATGGTCCTCACAAAGAGTCCCCATAAATGGTCCCAACAAGGTTTCACCATAAATGGTCCTCACAAAGAGTCCCCATAAATTGTCCTCATAAAGACTACCCATAAATGGTCCTCAAGATACCCAAGATTTCTTATAGATATAGGCCCCAGATAAAGAGGTCTTTAGATAGTCCTATATATTGGGATCATTTATAGGGAATATTCTAGAAACTGTAAAAGCTTTATAGATATAAACCCAAGATATAGAGGTTTTTTTATGGACCTAGATATAGAGACTCTCATAAATATATACCCCAGATTTTGAGGTTTTGTTTTAGATATAGACCCTAGATATAGTGGTCTTTATAGATATTAACCCTAGATATAAAGGTCTTTATAGATATAAATCCGACATATAGAGGTTTTTACAAATAGTTTCTAGAATTTTCCCTGTAAATGGTCCCAATGGAAATGCCTCCATGTGGCGCATTGAGCTTATATCATTATTATTGCGTTACTTGTGCTTTGAGAGGAGAATGATTAACTTTATTTTACTTGAATGTCTGCTGTGCAACAATTTGAAATAGTTTGTCATTGTACATTATCTTTGACACGTACGTGAATTAGCGCTAGACATGTTTAATTTCATTTAATCGTCAGGACATTTGTGTCATATTGAACGCTTAAATTATCGTAGTCCTATTCTTATTGCCCAAATAGACATAACATCTGTACACAAACTGAATCTGCTGAACTACTTAAAACACAAATAACCAAACTCGCTGCCCTAAATTGATCACAAATCTTTGGATATTTTTTATTTCCGGTACACACATTGTTGGCATGGTAACCTGACGCTGACCTACTTTGAGCACTAATTGAGATACTTGACTTGCTGAATTTATCAATTGAGAGGTAAAGTCAATATTTTTTCATTTGTATCCAAAATGGCATGAAATAAAATGTTTTCAAAAGTACATGAATGATGTTTGTTATTTTATCATGATTTCAATCTATTTTCTTTCTTCAGCAACATAAGTCTTATGTCCAGCATTACAGGGACGGGAGAGCTCTGAACCAATCTGGTCGGTAATCGAAACATATCTGGGAGGTATGACGTCATACCATTGTTCTGAACCAATTCTGAACCAATCTGGGCGGTTCTGTTATATAACGACTTTTTTATATCTCATAAAAAGCGTCAAAATCACATATTAATCATCACAAAATTTAACAAAGTTCGCTACATTTGAGCGTATAACAATGTCTTGGTAATAAAAGTGTAAATTTTATAATAAATTTATAACATTTTAACGGAAATATTTGTGCCCTAAAGTCAGGAATTACCCCTTGTTATGCAATCTTAAACTGGGGCACATTCCTGCGTTAAAATTACGCAAAAATCTCGATAAAAATCAGTTTTAGATTATCATGTACTTCTATATGTAACTGATGAGCATATTTTTCTTGGACAGTGGAAAATTTGATATCTAATTTTCAAAAAATGAAATTGAGCAACATTATATTAATGTTTCACAATGCTCTTTCATGTTTTTAGAATAATTTCAAAAAAAATTTATTTGAGGCTTACAAAAATATACACTCAAAACAACTTCGAATGAAATTAATTTGAGGCTTACAAAAATATACTCAAAACAACTTCGAATGAAATCTGTTAATTTCAGTTATGATTGCTCTAATGAAAAAAAAGAAAAATGCATTTATAAAGCAGGAAAGAAAAAATAACAGTAAAAGATTTCCACAATATCTTAGATTGAAACGACAATTTTTAACTCCTTCTCATAACTATAATATAAATGTCGAATGCACGAAATCATCTAAACTTAGAACAGAAAAATTAAATTTATATTCCCGTTTATTGTATATAAAAAAGTTTCATTCGTGATATATATACCTCTAAATCGTAGTCCCTTTTGATCTTACGACATCTCGCCCCCATTCATAATTGCTCAAGGTTATGCCAACAAAGGACGTCTCTGGGCTATTAGGTGGTGGGTTTTCACCATTATACTATTTCTATTGACCATTTGGCAACTTCCGCTTTATATAAGGTGCTGTACAGTCACTAATGGCAGACAACAATATTCTGCCCTGGCTTATAATGCAAGTTACACCTTTATAATTTTCACACACACAACTTGACCTTCATGAAACAAATATTCAGTTCTATTTTGACTTTATTATGCATTTAGATAATATCAGTTAGACGTAAAGGCATGAAATGTGCAGGACTGGCAGATAAAGTGATAGTTAATTCAAGGATGTCATGCTTCAAGTCAACATTTGCATTCTCTGTATTGGCTTAGCCAATCAACATTACACGGAAAAAGGTTCACAGAGAAATGTTATGTAACAACATATTAAGGACAGGATACAGTAATGGCATGAATGACGGATGAATGTTCTCCACGCTGAAACTTACATCACAGTTAGAGGTGAAAAGTCTACTAGTGAGTCAAAGTAGATGTTCCTCAAAGAATCATGGATAAATCTCTGGTTATACTACTCATCAATGTCTCAATAACCAAAGGTGAGGAACTTATGTTGTTATGTTTTGTGAAGCGCATTACGTGTTTTTTCCTTAAGCCATTATACCTGACAAAAAGAAGAAAGTCTCAGGTAAAGGTACCGCAGGTAGAGATTACAAGTTAAGCTGGCGTCATGCTGAGAAATCCTGCTGGCTGAGATTAGGGGGGACTGAATGGTCAATTTCACACGTCTTGAGACAGTGGGCAATCACCACACATACATCTGAGCAATATTACTACACATTTTTTTTCATTCAAAACACAGTTTTATTTGACAATAAAAAAAGATTATTGCAATATTTGATATGTTTTTCGAATATAGAAATTCTAAATCCATATAATTAACAATAATAAAATAGTGAAATAACCATGAAACTAGAGAACTACTTATGAAGGCATTGACACTATTTCCAAGAAGTGATATGTGCTATGCATATAAAAGCAGTGCACGTGCCTGTATACAGACACAGACCTGTCTGTTCTTGGGCAGGACCTTCCAATGGCCACAGTTTGCAAATAATTCATTTTGAAACATGGCATTTTTTGTGGGGGAAAAAGTACAAGCCGTGGACCAAAACGGGCACTGGGAACAAGGAAGGGTGAAAGAAGTCAGGGAAAATGATATCCTGGTTGGCTTTCCAAGGTGGCCAGGATGCGAGAGAGTTGTAGCATATCCCCAGGAAATCAGAAGACCATGCTTGACACGTGAGGAGGCAGCAAGGGGTGAGTACTTTTTAAATTTATAAGTTATTTTGTTACCTACAGGCTACAGAGCTAACAACCATAGGATACGCGCAACCAAAGGATTGGTTGATAATTATGAAATTGTCTTGTATTCATAATACAAATAGAACATTGAATATTTTGGCATAGAAATGTAAATATGAATGGTATAAATAAATTGTTATGAGAATTGACCCAGATTTCGTCACAATGTGCACGTGCGCAAGTACCAGCTTGTTACAAAAATATACAATTTGGCCTTACTGTGTCAGTTCTTGGCCGATTTACATCATTGGCAGCTCAAAATTTAGCTTTTTGGCTCCTCTCTTCAAATATGTAAGTCTAATGTACGTTATAATAATTTTCATCTTTTGGCATAGAAGATAGGTCAGTGCGCGAAGGCTATGGTTGTTTGCACAAAGACGTGACTCTGAGTCTGACTTGTCAATCTTGTCAGAATATAACATACGCACATTCCTTTATAAGATAAAGTAATGTCAAGTGTCACTGATGGACATACCCCACTATAGCACATATATAACCAACTGTCCATGTTTTGTTGGATAATATAATGATTGACAAAGACCAAAATGCGCGAAATTGACGGTTGTCAGCCCTAAATGACATGTGAAGAAATTTGGGTCACTTTGGATCTCCCTCCTTTTTGGCGTTGCAACTGGCAGACAGTTACGACTGGTGTATATGTGCACCCAGTTGTAGCCTCATCCCAGAAATCTCAGCGTCCACGGTCAGCAGAGCTGATTGAGTTGACACAGATTGTTCACTTTTGATATGAAGACAAGGGTGGTGAAGATTTACTTTATTTCTTTATTGGACCAGAGAGAGAGAGAGTGAAGAGTTGTTTGATGTTAATAACAAGGAGGGTAAGTGTTGCACCAAGTTGTGACCGACTTTTGGACAGGGTAGTGAGAGCTGGTTTCACGAGTGAGAGCTAAAAATAGACACTATGGAATAGTTATGTGCGTCAGAATGAACATGAGAAATGTGATATTTTGGTGTGAAAAGCATGACAATCGGACAAGTATTAGCAAATTTATGACAAGTTTTATGTAAATTGAAGATGATTGTAGATACTCGGCTTGTTCTGTTCATTTTAAATGCATTATCTTTTGAGAAAATTAACATATTGGGTGCCCTGCAGGTTTCATTTATTGTCACTGTATTGCAGAGAAATTTCAAATGAACACTTTCCTGCCCCAAATCTTTAATATTATCAAATATTTCTGACCAAAACCAACAAATGTGAATGATATAACATTCCGTCATCATTCATTCTTGCTAGTTATCATTTATGATTGCATTATCTTTAAGGAAACTAACATTTTGGGTGCCCTGCAGGTTTCATATATTGTCACTGTTTTGTATTGAAATATAAGATGAACAGTTTCTTTCCCCAAATCATGAAAATTATCAAATATTTTTGCACAAAACCAACAAATGTGAATAATGTAATATGCTGTTATCATTTATTCTTGCTAATTATCAGATTTGATTGCATTCTTTTTGAGAAAACTGTCATTTTGAACGCCATGCAGGATTCATATATTGTCTCTGTTTTGTATTGAAATGTAAGATGAACAGTTTACTGCCCCAAATCTTTAATATTATCAAATATTTTTGCACAAAATCAAGAAATGAGAATGATATAACGTTCCATCATTGTTCTTCTTTCTTACTCTCATTTTTACATGCATTATCTTTATGAAAACTGACCCTGCAGGTTTCATATATTGTCACTGTATTCCATAGAAATGCAAGATGCACGGTTTCTTTCCCCAAATCATGAAAATTATCAAATATTTTTGCACAAAACCATCAAAGGTGAATGATATAACATTCCGTCATCATTCATTCTTGCTAAATATTGTTTTTAAATGAGAAAATTAACATATTGGGTGTCCTTCAGGTTTCATTTATTGTCACTGTATTGCAGAGAAATTTCAAATGAACACTTTCCTGCCACAAATCTTTAATATTATCAAATATTTCTGACCAAAACCAACAAATGTGAATGATATAACATTCCGTCATCATTCATCCTTGCCAACTATTGTTTTTAAATGCATTATCTTTGAGATAATAAACATATTGGGTGCCCTGCAGGTTTCATTTATTGTCACTGTATTGCAGAGAAATTTCAGATGAACAAATTCATTCTTGCCAACTATTGTTTTTAAATGCATTATCTTTGAGAAAATTAACATATTGGGTGCCCTGCAGGTTTCTTTTATTGTCACTGTATTGCAGAGAAATTTCAGATGAACAAATTCATTCTTGCCAACTATTGTTTTTAAATGCATTATCTTTGAGAAAATTAACATATTGGGTGCCCTGCTGGTTTCATTTATTGTCACTGTATTGCAGAGAAATTTCAAATGAGCACTTTCCTGCCCCAAATCTTTAATATTATCAAATATTTCTGACCCAAACCAACAAATGTGAATGATATAACATTCCGTCATCATTCATCCTTGCCAAGTTTTGTTTTTAAATGCATTATCTTTGAGAAAATTAACATATTGGGTGCCCTGCTGGTTTCATTTATTGTTACTGTATTGCAGAGAAATTTCAAATGAGCACTTTCCTGCCCCAAATCTTTAATATTATCAAATATTTCTGACCAAAACCAACAAATGTGAATGATATAACATTCCGTCATCATTCATCCTTGCCAACTATTGTTTTTAAATGCATTATCTTTGAGATAATAAACATATTGGGTGCCCTGCAGGTTTCATTTATTGTCACTGTATTGCAGAGAAATTTCAGATGAACAAATTCATTCTTGCCAACTATTGTTTTTAAATGCATTATCTTTGAGAAAATTAACATATTGGGTGCCCTGCAGGTTTCTTTTATTGTCACTGTATTGCAGAGAAATTTCAGATGAACAAATTCATTCTTGCCAACTATTGTTTTTAAATGCATTATCTTTGAGAAAATTAACATATTGGGTGCCCTGCTGGTTTCATTTATTGTCACTGTATTGCAGAGAAATTTCAAATGAGCACTTTCCTGCCCCAAATCTTTAATATTATCAAATATTTCTGACCCAAACCAACAAATGTGAATGATATAACATTCCGTCATCATTCGTTCTTGCCAACTTTTGTTTTTAAATGCATTATCTTTGAGAAAATTAACATATTGGGTGCCCTGCTGGTTTCATTTATTGTTACTGTATTGCAGAGAAATTTGAGATGAACACTTTCTTTCCCCAAATCTTTAATATTATCAAATATTTCTGACCAAAACCAACAAATGTGAATGATATAACATTCCGTCATCATTCATCCTTGCCAAGTTTTGTTTTTAAATGCATTATCTTTGAGAAAATTAACATATTGGGTGCCCTGCTGGTTTCATTTATTGTTACTGTATTGCAGAGAAATTTCAAATGAGCACTTTCCTGCCCCAAATCTTTAATATTATCAAATATTTCTGACCAAAACCAACAAATGTGAATGACATAACATTCCGTCATCATTCATCCTGGCTAACTATTGTTTTTTTTAATGCATTATCTTTGAGAAAATTAACATATTGGGTGCCCTGCAGGTTTCATTTATTGTCACTGTATTGCAGAGAAATTTCAAATGAGCACTTTCCTGCCCCAAATCTTTAATATTGTCAAATATTTCTGACCAAAACCAACAAATGTGAATGATATTATAACATTCCGTCATCATTCGTTCTTGCCAACTTTTGTTTTTAAATGCATTATCTTTGAGAAAATTAACATATTGGGTGCCCTGCAGGTTTCATTTATTGTCACTGTATTGCAGAGAAATTTCAAATGAACACTTTCCTGCCCCAAATCTTTAATATTATCAAATATTTCTGACCAAAACCAACAAATGTGAATGATATAACATTCCGTCATCATTCGTTCTTGCCAACTTTTGTTTTTAAATGCATTATCTTTGAGAAAATTAACATATTGGGTGCCCTGCAGGTTTCATTGATTGTCACTGTATTGCAGAGAAATTTCAAATGAACACTTTCCTGCCCCAAATCTTTAATATTATCAAATATTTCTGACCAAAACCAACAAATGTGAATGACATAACATTCCGTCATCATTCATTCTTGCCAACTATTGTTTTTAAATGCATTATCTTTGAGAAAATTAACATATTGGGTGCCCGGCTGGTTTCATTTATTGTTACTGTATTGCAGAGAAATTTCAAATGAGCACTTTCCTGCCCCAAATCTTTAATATTATCAAATATTTCTGACCAAAACCAACAAATGTGAATGACATAACATTCCGTCATCATTCATCCTGGCTAACTATTGTTTTTTTTAATGTATTATCTTTGAGAAAATTAACATATTGGGTGCCCTGCAGGTTTCATTTATTGTCACTGTATTGCAGAGAAATTTCAAATGAGCACTTTCCTGCCCCAAATCTTTAATATTATCAAATATTTCTGACCAAAACCAACAAATGTGAATGACATAACATTCCGTCATCATTCATCCTTGCCAACTATTGTTTTTAAATGCATTATCTTTGAGAAAATTAACATATTGGGTGCCCTGCTGGTTTCATTTATTGTCACTGTATTGCAGAGAAATTTCAGATGAACACTTTCTTTCCCCAAATCTTTATGTAAGTAGGCAATTCCCCGACGATGACGTCATTCATTTTTTTCCAGCACATGCATTTGAAAGAGCGACTTTCACCAAGAAAACATGTTTCCCTTGTGAAGTCAATGGGCATTATACTTCTCCTTCATACTACAAAATTATATGAGAGAAGTGAAAGTTGCCCTGAAAAGATTTTTGGCAGGAAACTGCATCTCAGATTTCTATTGTAAAATGGAAATTGAAAAACTTTGGACTATTGTTGACACGTGACAGAATATTTCTGTTTATAATAAGACAAAGATTTTAATTACATGACTGTTGGGGAAGCTTGCACATGGATAGTATGAGTGTAGTTTATTTTTCATGCTGATATCTTCTATTATTCCTTCATTTTTTGGGGGTCTGTTAAAAATGCTTTCGGTCCAGCCATAAAAATCAGCATTGCCAGACCGAATGTTCGTTGAAGGTCTGGTGACCATTGGGAAGACTCCTACGCAGTATAATAGTGGTACAGTTGAAAGCAGACTGAAAACTGTGTTTTCAGTCATATCTCAACAATTCATATGAAAAATAGACTGGTTCCATCTCAATCTTCCAAACCGTCCGGAAAATGGCCACTGGACACAACCCTGGTCTGCCTCAATCAAGGTAGATGTACCACACACAGATTCTGACAAATTATCACCATGCTCTCTATTGGTGGGGGCCACTTTTTAGCTCTGCTGAGACTTTAGCTCAGAGCTTTTGGAGGGGGAAAATGTGTGTCCGTCTGTCTGTCCGTCTGTCCGTCCGTCTGTCAACATTTCTTTAAAAATCTTCTTCTCCAAAACTACCAGTACATCTTTCATATTTTATATAGAGGTAGATATATAGTGGAATTATCAGATTCCTTCAAATCTTAGTGATGTCACCATTGACCTTAGTGCAACACTATGTCATACAATTTTAGTCATGTGACCTTTGACCTTGACACATTGACCTTGAATTCAAAATTTGTGAATATGCCACATCACAACTATCAGAAGTGAATAAAAAACACTTCATATCTGTTATATACTAACACTATGTTTAAAAATCTTCTCCAAATCTACCAATAATATCTGTTTCATATTTAATACAGAGGTAGATAGAGAGTTGAAGATTCAGATTCCTTCAAATCGTAGTGATGTCACCATTGACCTTAATGCAGTGACCTTGATGTCACAAATTTTGTAAGGAGTATATCTCAGCAACTACTTATAAGAAGAAATTAAAACTTGGTATACAGAAATGTCTTAGGTCATAGCCGTGCCTCATCATACAATTTGAGTCATGTGACCTTTGACCTTGACACATTGACCTTGAATTCAAAATTTGTGAACATTCCACATCATAACCATTAGAAGTGAATTAAATGCACTTCATATCTTTTATATACCAACACTATTTTATACAGAGCTCGATAGAGAGTTAAAGATTTAGATTCCTTCAATTCTCAGTGATGTCACCATTGACCTTAGTGCAGTGACCTTGATGTCACAAATTTTGTAAGGAGCATATCTCAGCAACCACTTACAAAAAGAAATTAAATCTTGGTATACAGGAATGTCTTAGGTCATAGCCGTGCCTCGTCATACTTTCTTAGTCATGTGACCTTTGACCTTGACACATTGACCTTGAATTCAAAATTTGTGAACATGCAACATCTCGAGCATTAAAAGTGAATAAAATCTAGTTCATATCTGCTATATATCAACACTCTTTTAAACACCATATACATTTTATACAGATTTGACCCTTGACCTTGATTCTGTGACTTTGACTTTTGTGTTATTGTGCAGGCCATAGCTCATGAACGATGAACTGGAAATACTAAATATCTGTTATGTATCAACACTATGTTTAAAAAAAATCTTCTCCAAAACTACCAGTAATATATGTTTAAAGTTTTATACAGAGGTAGATATTGAGGTGAAGGTTCAGATTCCTTCAAATCTTAGTGATGTCACCAATGACCTTAGTGCAGTGACCTTGTGGTCACAAATTTTGTACGGAGCATATCTTAGCAACCACCTATTAGAGGAAATTAAAACTTGGTATACAGAAATGTCTTAGGTCATAGCTGTGCCTCGTTATAATTTCTTAGTCATGTGACCTTTGACCTTGACACATTGACCTTCAATTCAAAATTTGTATACTTGCAAAATCTCACAACCATCAAAAGTAAATAAACATATATCAATGGCCTTTGAGCTATGCATATCATTGCTTTTTTGTAATGTTTTTGAACATTTCTTCCAAAATGATCATTTAAATCCTTTTCAAGAGCAGAATTGAGCAGATAGTGATTTTGACCAAACAAAATGCATGTTACATATCAAATTTGGCCCCAACTTGTTATCTCGATTCTCATTGGCTATGTTATTCAAAATGGCAGCCCCCTTGACAACTTAGTGATAGCTATTAGATTTTTGAAAAAATCACAAATTTTGTGCATGAAATATTGCATTGGTAACATGATAATGATTTGCAAAATATTAATGAATATCTCATCAAAACTGAATTGGGATCTTGTATGGAAAATCATAACCTTGTTTGTTATTGCACTTTATCTCAGTTCATGTGTTTTCATTCAAGTCAGCAGAGCTATCAACCCATGGGGTTATGTTTTATATTCTGAAATAATCTTCTGATATTTTTTTCAAATCTGCCAATATATGCCTCCATTCCATTTATATAGCATTTGCCCAGCAAGGTGATTTCACATTGGTGCAACATTTTTACCCATAAAATTCTGATATTCAAACTAAATATAATTTTTGTTAAAAAAATTTATTTTTTAACAGAAATAAAACGATGGATTCAGAAAATATTGAGAAACTATTAAGGCATTTTAAAAAAAATATATTATTCATACTGTGAAAATCTCACCCTTCCATATGTATAGATACTTTTTCTACAGGCTTTCTTGTTTTTGAAAAAATATTTATCGACATATGAACTTTAAGGGCTTGTAGAGAATAGTCTATTCAATAAAAAATATCCAAAATTTCACCATTAGATTTCCCTGAACCTATTCATTATGAAGAGATATTTTTTCTTTTTAAATCTAAACTAAAAAATAGCTGAAATTGGCGGTAACACACATTTGACGTCATGCACACAAGCTACAACGTCACAACTCCATTCATTATACTCCAAGGTGTGATTAGGCCAGTGACCTATTTAAAGACAATATGATTTTCACACAGTGATATTCTCATGGTCACATAAAATATGGTATTTGCAAATTTTGTCCTAACACCAATATTACTTATTGCCAATACATGCGTCCAATAAAATATGTTCATAATTTGAAGAATAATTTTTACCAGACTATCCGTACCTGTTCCAAATGATACTGTTGCCAGTTGCTGTGCTATCTTCAGTTTTGTGCCACTCACAAACTATTTCTTTTCTTTCTTTTTTTTAGTTGAGTGTCTTACTGAGAAGAGAAGGAGTGCAAATCACCAAAAGAAGCCATCCAGACAGCAACTTAATGCTATGAAAAGTCTTTGCTCAGGTGATGAGTTGGAGCACTTCTATGATGACAGCCTAAGAAAATCTTTGGTGAAGCAAGTTGACCGTTTTATGGATATAGTTGTGGTTGACATGAATGGGATGGATGTAACAGTGCCTGCATCATCTATACATGTACATGGTATGGAAGTTTTTGTTTACTTTGTAAAATTGTACTTATTCTTCTTGATTACAATTAAAGAATACCATTTAAGTATTTCTGCATATTGATTCATAAGCATGGGTTTTTTATACCTCACCAAAGAATGGTGGTAATGAAGGCAGAATATCAAATAAGTTTGCCATTTGATTAAGGGGAATTTGAATACTGTAACGATAGAGTTGCATTTGTTGGAAGTATAAATTGGCCTGCTTCCCTATTTGCTGTGACTGTGTTCACTTTATATATGAGCTATGAGCAACACATGGTCCAGGCGAATCAGCCAGTGCTCAGTCAACACCCACAGATGTGTCCAGCCGAATATTCCCTGGACAATGCACAATTTGGGGACTAATATCCACATCTTTCAAAGATTTTAATTGTTTAGGCAAGACTCGGAGTAGAAGAATAAATACATTGCTAAAGTATAAAGGAAACTATAATTAAACATAGAAAATAAATTGTTCAGAATTATCTATACCTTTCTTGCTATAAATTTTAACTTTCAATAATTTCAGAGAAAGAACAGAATTGTGTTAAATGGAGACACAAATCAAAAGGCAACAAGAACAATAAGTGTCACAAATCTCAAAAGGTCAGTTATTTTATTTTAGAAATCATTGAAACATCTTTCAATAGGGTTTCTCTATCTCTATCTAGTAACTTCTCCAAAATATGAATTGTGAATCTCTCCAAGATAGTTTACTATATACTTCCTACAGGATAATGATGAGCCTTCCACCACTGCTATTGCAGGTCAGGAAAGAGAGCCTTCAGTGGGTAACCAGACAGTGGCCATTGCAGTCCCAAACACATCTTTTGATACACATATTCTTGGGGATATAATCTGCGGAAATGTATACAAGGTAAATGGTGCTATTAGAAGTAAATCCATAGTGCAGTTATTTCTTATGATTGTTGTCATTTTGCCAATTTCTCAGAAACTGCTGATGTGTTGCAAAGTGCTTCATAAACAAAGTTATTGGTATGTGCATTCATGGTTATCAAATCTGATTTATTACTTTTTATTCCCATGCAATAATGACATGTTATTCTGCTAGCCAGCCATGGTAATGTGCAATCAATGTCAAGTTAGAATTAATGCCTAACACATAAATGAGTACTCAACAAAAACTTTACCATGAAATTATTTCACTCAATATAAGGGTTAGGCTCTTTAGATTTGGTATGGCGATCTGTCATAAGGGGTTCTACAATCAAATCAAATTTGTTATAATTAACAGAATACATAAACATGATTTAGATCTTGAGAAAATGCCTTGCCTTTTTGAGTTTATGGTTTTACTTTGTATGATGAGGAGCCCAGCTGTATTTCATTATTTGTTTTTTGCTAGTTTATCAGGTTTAGCAGCAATCTGGTAAAATATAAAGAATGGTACATATTGAGATCAGCAACAAACAGTAGGCAAGACAACAAAAAGTCTTGAAAGGGGATTGTCTTTTTAAAAATATAGCATGCATAAAAGTCAACTTTGTAAGTTTGATATTGAAGGAGTTGTAACAGTTAAGTGAATGCAGTTCTGCATCTTTTGTAAAATGTTATTACTTTTCAATAACCTATGCACAGGTCAAAATTCCTTTAAAATAGGAATTGTAATGTCTGATTAATTTTATCAGATTTTTATTTGCTCGATATTTGTAGGTTTTTGATAGTACGGTAGTCATACGGACGATCGACATCCAAAAGAAAACAGCCACCTGTTGGTTCATTCATAATGGCATTGTCCAGCAAGATGTCGATGTCATAGTGCCAGTCAGCAGACTTGAAAGAGAACCAGAAATAACTCCTCTCAGCCGTTCTGATAAGAAGCTATTAACTAGTGTCCATATATCCACATGGAACTCAACAAAAATGAACATGAACAGTGCCCCTTTTCGACATATTTTCCGAGAGCAACAGATTGTTCATGCAATCAAGAAAGAGGTCAAGTCACAACTTTGTTCCAGGATCATTCGCGACAAGAGACATACTTTCACCTTGGGACCTGTTTGTCCAGAGGTGGATATGGAGTTGTTTGGGCTTTCACCAGAAAAACGTACTTTAGAATTTTGCTATGCAAAAAACAACATTCATAAGTTGGACTCTCTTCTTGGTATCAGATGGGATGTTGCAGCATTTGAAACTGCAGTACGTTTTGTGACTCGTTTACGTGTCCGTGTGCGCACTGACTACACATTAGCAGGCTCTATTGCTGTCGCATTCTGGCATGATGGAGTGTGGCCTGTCAGTGTACATTATAGACAGCAGCTTATGGACCATCTTCAGGATAGCATTCATGATGATGATAATGACGAAGAGGAAGAGGAGGAAGACACAAATACAGTGGGTATATAGTTTTTTTGGTTGAATTGAAATGTATAGGTTTTATATGAACAGAATGACATTGACAAAATCCTGCATATTGCTCATTGTCAGTCAAAATGTCATTTTAAACCTTGAATTAGCAAGCCATCCATGATATATATAAAAAAAGATTATCTATTGATTTTGATATAGTGGTTGCTGTTAGCAATATTTTTTACAGGCATTTAAATCTTTATTCAGCAGTGTTATGTTCAAATTAATGTTATCCATAAATGCAACACTCGGTGAATTCCATAATGATGATCCATAACTGATCATTTGTGTTTGAAAATGTGAGTGCTTACTGGTATATTTGTGTTCAGACCTTAAAAAAGACCTTGTTTTCGATTTCCCTACCTACCCCAGTTCTAACCAGCTACCATACTTTTTATTCTAGACTTTGGAGGTGAAAAGATAATTTCAGTTAAAATTTCATTTATATTCATACATTCTCAATATATTTGATCACTTTTAACAAAATAAAAAAATTAAATGGAACCTAATTCCTGTCCTATTCCTTTTCAGGACACTTATTCGAAAACAAGGTTATTGATTTTTTTTGGTCTTGTGTGCACTATAAAAAAGGTTCTTGTAAGTGCAATAAGTTATTCAGGAGCATGGATACTAATGGTAATTAACAATTTCCCAAAGTTTCCAGTGTAAAAACTTTTGTCTTATTGACCAGACTATGCTCAGAATGTATCAAACAATCCATTGATTGATATGATTAGTGTAGAGCTTGAGTGTAAATAGTGTATATGCAATTTATGGGCATTTTGGTGGTCTTTTCGCAGAATCATCGAAAAATGTAAAGGTTTATTTGCATTTTCCATAATGGCCTTATATAAAACAGCCTGCTCCCTACCTTTGTTGATTGGAATGTAAAAATTTCAAATACAAGGCTCCAGTCTTATTTTCATCTTGCCATTCTGAAAAATATTCTTTAGCTCTGAGCTAAGGAAAACTATGGTATCTAGCTCTGTGCATCCGTCCTGGACCCAAAGTTTAATTCAAATATATCACATAGAATAAAAATAAGTGTTTAAACTTTTTACTGCATTGCACCTTATAAAGCCCTGTGTGGGTTCGGGGCAATAGAATAGGCCCACTGTATCCCCTGCGTGTTGTAAGAGGCTAACTAATAGGGGGTTGTGTCTGCTTCTGGCAGAGAGCAACTGAAAGACCCCATTTGCATGGTGAGACTTCATTTAGTTGCAATGTCTCCCCACAAGCAAATGGACTCCCAGCCTTGGGACTTGTCATTCTATAGTTCATGTTTTCCTTTTGTTTTGTCACCATATGATCATTGCAGAGTCTGATATGAAGCCCTATTAACTTAAAACAGAGGATCACAGCTGCATGAAATGTGTTGTTGACTGCTGCTAAGATACCAGAAAGTAAGAAATCACCATTTCATTGATAAATTACCACAGCACCATTATGATGTAATTGCTCCTAGAACTACATAAAATAGTGTGCCTTTATTACATGCCAAAAGCAATTAAATAGGTAACATATTTCTGTTCAGAGGGAATCCATGTTTATATAAACACTTGGAAACCTTATTTTACAACTGCTGCATTAGACCTCATCACTGCCCAGTGATACAAATTTTGGAACTTGAATTAAGTAAAAACAATAGAAGAAAAAATGGCATTTTAGTTACATTTGCAGAAAGGATAGAGATAACTTTGATACTGCAGTTATTCTCAAATGTTTTTAATATGAATAAATAAGGCATTTATCTTTACCTAAAATAACGTTTTTTAGTTTAAATAGACAGAATTTTGAAAATTAAACTTGTAGATGTTCTAAATTTTGTCATTGATTCTCTCTGAACAGATAAATGCTTCCTATTAAGTTGGCTGTGGTGAGTTTTAAAGGTGCACTTTTTCATATAGTTGAAGGAATAGTGATGTCATTATGGTGCTGTGGCTATTTATCAATGAAATAGTGGCATCATACATTTTTGGTATCTTAGCAACAGTTGACAACATATTTCATACAGCTGTGATTCTCTGTATGAAAAGTTCCTGTCCCCTCCTAACTTTTAATTCAATCCACCTTTTAAAGATTATATTAAAAAACTTGACCTATTTTAAAACATAATTATTTTAAAGCAAATGGTTGTTAAATGCTCGTACCTTATCAAGTCTGCACAAACTGACTTAATGTTTTCTCAGTTTCCACCACGTCCGCCAAACTGTTTTACGCATTAATTTATTCTTGGACATCAGGAAGATAATAGAACATGATAATATGTAGGCCTGGAAATTTGTGACCTTTTCGTGACCAGCATGAGGAACTTCTCTTAAGTATGCTCTATTTTTATAACATTACAGCATTATTGATATAACTTGGTACCTTTAGATAATTTTGATATTGGATGACCTTGAGCTATTTTCAAGGTCACAGGAGCCATTTTTCTAAAATCTATCTTACACAATGTTTGTTCACATTTTTTTGAATAAATTATATTACTAGATTAATCTAACCTCCTTAGAGAATGAGATAGTGTACGACCTTGTATACATGAGATACTGAGCTGACTTCAGTGTTGTGAGACTTGCACAGACTTCATAGTTTTAATATTCATTTTATGCTTTTGGTTGTGGTTTATCTCCCACAAGAATATGCCATGTCACAAATTATCATTTCTTATTAGCAAAATGAGTTTTTCCAAATCATGCGACAAGACAGATTATCAAAAAAGCAAACAAGCAAATATACATTTCATCAATGGACTGAGATGCAGAGTACATGATCATGGACTTGGGGCTTCTTGTGCAGTGGACACATTAATGGAGGTTTTTCATTTTGGAATATTCAAAAATGATCCTAATATTTCGTCGTGTACTGCCAACCCACTTATAGCAGGATTGGTCAATACCAGTCTTGTTAGAGATGCTACTGGTCCCACGTGCGAGGTGAGAGAAGGTGTGTGGAACTATTTAGTTCATAACATACCTAATGCATACAGACCAAAGGGTCGTCATGATGCAGAGATTTTACAAGCCTTTAATAACTTTGGACACAATACTGGAAATAAATTTATTTCATCTTACTCTGATTTGTTTGCTTGTGTCCACTGTGGGAAAAATGATTATATCTATTCCCACACAGAACCAGTCATATATTTTGAACAGACAATTAACTCTCAACATGAAAATGATTTTCAGAGAGGTCTTGAAGTTTGTATGAAACGCCAACTCCAGAGACAGGTGCAGAACATAAATTGTACACACTGTGAAAAGCAGTTATGGCATGTTAAAGGTGAATACAGAATGGCTGATTTTGTTATGGTATCCTTTGGACTAACACAGGAGGCAAGAAATGCTCAGAACCCACCTGTAGTCATCCAAGAAAATATAACTCTTATGGGAGAAGATTACGCACTTGTAGCAGCCGTACAAATGGAAATGAACCATTTCCTTGCAATTGTTAAGAAAGGAGAGGGTTTTATGGTCCTGGATGACTGCCATGAAATCATTCATATTTTTCCTACATTTGCAGCATCTGTTTCACGGAATCCTTTAGATTTGTCCAGAAACAAGAAATTAGTTTCCTCAGAACGTGGTATACACATGTTATTTTTTGTCAAAAAAACTCTGTCTAACTCTGTATGTCAAAATACACCTCCTGTCATATCACTGGATGGTTTGCCATCAGTACCAGTGAGCATGCAGCCCAATATTTCACAACAGGAATCACTGGAAGCTCCTGAAAGTGCCACCAACTCTTCATCACTTTTACAGTCTATGACAAAATGTGTTAAATATAGTTCTGGGGATTTCCAAGAGATTGATGTATGTGGACATCCAGTTCACTACTTTTGTATCGATGACAGAATATATTTGTCATGTAAAAATACATTTAGTATTTGTGGAATATGGTCTTACATAAAAAATAGAGGTTATAGTAGAGTTATAAATATTCTCAATAAGAATAACTTTGTTTGTCACAATATTTTCTGTGTTAGTCAGAGAACTCGATGGATAAGGAGGGATGCACTTCTATTTCTTCTGCGTGACAACAGTTTTTTTCCTAGATCAAATAGAAAGAAAGCTGTCCTATATGATGAAGTTTTAAAGATGAAAGGCACTCTTTCAAATGAAAATGTTTTGAAGAGGAAGTTGGAAGATACTTACTATTATTCTGAATCACATTTTAGTCCAAAGAAAGCAATGATGTACAACAATGCTGACTTTTCAAGCTCTGCACTAAGTCAATTCACTGACTATCCAGTACATTTGAAGGAGGTCAAAGTTGACTCTCTAGTTGGCAGCACGCAGAATATCAATGCACATCACATTGACACTTCTGATGTCAGCATGCAGAATACTAATGCAGGCCAGATTGGCACTTCTGAAAGCCACATGCAGTGTAGCAGTGAGGGCCAGATTGATGTCAACACACAGAATATTAGTGCAGGCCAGATTAACACTTCTGAAAGCCACATGCAGTGTAGCAGTGAGGGCCAGATAGATGTCAACACACAGAATATTAGTGCAGGCCAGATTGGCACTTCTGAAAGCCACATGCAGTGTAGCATTGAGGACCAGATTGATGTCGGCACACAGAATATTAGTGCAGACCAGATTGGCACTTCTAGAAGCCACATGCAGTGTAGCAGTGAGGGCCAGATTGACACTTTTGATGTCAGCACACAGAATATCAGTTCAGGCCAGATTGGCACTTCTGAAAGCCACATGCAGTGTAGCAGTGAGGGCCAGATTGATGTCAGCACACAGAATATTAGTGCAGGCCAGATTGGCACTTCTAGAAGCCACATGCAGTGTAGCAGTGTCGGCCAGATTGATGTCAGCACACAGAATATTAGTGCAGGCCAGATTGGCACTTCTGAAAGCCACATGCAGTGTAGCAGTGAGGGCCAGATTGATGTCAACACACAGAATATTAGTGCAGGCCAGATTAACACTTCTGAAAGCCACATGCAGTGTAGCAGTGAGGGCCAGATTGATGTCAACACACAGAATATTAGTGCAGGCCAGATTGGCACTTCTGAAAGCCACATGCAGTGTAGCATTGAGGACCAGATTGATGTCGGCACACAGAATATTAGTGCAGACCAGATTGGCACTTCTAGAAGCCACATGCAGTGTAGCAGTGAGGGCCAGATTGACACTTTTGATGTCAGCACACAGAATATCAGTTCAGGCCAGATTGGCACTTCTGAAAGCCACATGCAGTGTAGCAGTGAGGGCCAGATTGATGTCAGCACACAGAATATTAGTGCAGGCCAGATTGGCACTTCTAGAAGCCACATGCAGTGTAGCAGTGTCGGCCAGATTGATGTCAGCACACAGAATATTAGTGCAGGCCAGATTGGCACTTCTGAAAGCCACATGCAGTGTAGCAGTGAGGGCCAGATTGATGTCAGCACACAGAATATTAGTGCAGGCCAGATTGGCACTTCTGAAAGCCACATGCAGTGTAGCATTGAGGACCAGATTGATGTCGGCACACAGAATATTAGTGCAGACCAGATTGGCACTTCTAGAAGCCACATGCAGTGTAGCAGTGAGGGCCAGATTGACACTTTTGATGTCAGCACACAGAATATCAGTTCAGGCCAGATTGGCACTTCTGAAAGCCACATGCAGTGTAGCAGTGAGGGCCAGATTGATGTCAGCACACAGAATATTAGTGCAGGCCAGATTGGCACTTCTAGAAGCCACATGCAGTGTAGCAGTGTCGGCCAGATTGATGTCAGCACACAGAATATTAGTGCAGGCCAGATTGGCACTTCTGAAAGCCACATGCAGTGTAGCAGTGAGGGCCAGATTGATGTCAGCACACAGAATATTAGTGCAGACCAGATTGGCACTTCTGAAAGCCACATGCAGTGTAGCAGTGAGGGCCAGATTGATGTCAGCACTCAGAATATTAGTGCAGGCCAGATTGGCACTTCTGAAAGCCACATGCAGTGTAGCAGTGAGGACCAGATTGATGTCAGCACACAGAATATTAGTGCAGGCCAGATTGGCACTTCTGAAAGCCACATGCAGTGTAGCAGTGAGGGCCAGATTGATGTCAGCACACAGAATATTAGTGCAGGCCAGATTGGCACTTCTAGAAGCCACATGCAGTGTAGCAGTGTCGGCCAGATTGATGTCAGCACACAGAATATTAGTGCAGGCCAGATTGGCACTTCTGAAAGCCACATGCAGTGTAGCAGTGAGGGCCAGATTGATGTCAGCACACAGAATATTAGTGCAGACCAGATTGGCACTTCTGAAAGCCACATGCAGTGTAGCAGTGAGGGCCAGATTGATGTCAGCACTCAGAATATTAGTGCAGGCCAGATTGGCACTTCTGAAAGCCACATGCAGTGTAGCAGTGAGGACCAGATTGATGTCAGCACACAGAATATTAGTGCAGGCCAGATTGGCACTTCTGAAAGCCACATGCAGTGTAGCAGTGAGGGCCAGATTGATGTCAGCACACAGAATATTAGTGCAGGCCAGATTGGCACTTCAGATGTCAGCATGCAGAATATAAATGCAAACCAGAATGACTCTCCTGTTGGCAGCATTGATACTCTGCCTGCTGCCAAATTTGACTCTCCTGTTTGCACAATGCAGAATATTAATGCAGGCCAGATTGACCAGGGTGTTTCGGGAGAAGCTAGTAATCAAGATGACTATGTTACTGGCAAACAACATGACTCTGTTGCCAAAGGAGATGGCTGTTTTAACTCATCGGGAGTAGAATCTGGTACTTCTACTGGTATTCAGTCTAATGATCAGGCCAAGGTGTGTTTTGAGGGCAAAATTAAACTGATGAGTAGAAATGTTATGTATAAAGCATATTGTGGAAAGATATTCCTGTCATTGTCAGTTTTACTGGAGGAATTGCAGCTCGAAAAACATATCAGAGTTCAAGGTTATAGTTTCATAGACAAAAGAATTGAAAAGTTAGGTCTGCAGAAAGTAGACTGTTTTCTTTTTAATGATCATCCTCTCAAAGCAAGAACCCATATATGGATCATGGCTATGTTTAAGATTCTCGACATTATGAAAATGGGTAATAAACAAAAAAAGATTCAACTCAAAAATGATATCCTTGCTGCTTTGGAAAACATGGCCATCTCAAACTGTGCCTATCAACAGAAATATAGAGATAATGACACCAATAAATCACAACTACACAAGTTTATATCCAAGGAATATGGCAAAAACACTAAAATGTTTTTTGATCACTTTTCTAAACTTATTGGAAAAGAAGTCAGTGGTGATATATTGTTCACAAAAGAAGACATAATGTACTTTTTAAGTGGCAAAAAACACCAAAAGACAATTTTAAAGGAATGTGTGATGGATATTTATTGCAATTTGTACTCTTTATCTGCAAAAGACATTGTGTATCTTGAAGTTAATTTTAGTGGCACACGTCTTATGGAAGAGTTGCGCAAAAAATTACCAGGAATATTTCCATCTCAAAAAGCAGAGAGACTTGCAAAGAAATGGTATGCAGAAACTTTACGTGCAGTATTGCTTCCTCGTCGAATCTCCACAGGATGGTATATCAACCCATCTCGCTTGTTGGATGTTCTTATGTTTCGTTACCCCTGGCTAGCTAGTCCACTAAAAATCAAGTTGTGTGGAGATGGTAGAGAGTATGGTGGAAGACACAGTGTTTTCATTGCCCTGTCTCTACTCAATGATGAGTTGGCATTAAATAATATTTCATACCAATCGCCCAAAGAAATTTTTGAGGTGGCTTTATTTTATGAGTCTGACTCAAGAGACAACCTTGAGCAAAATCTCACAAAGCCAAATTTCCTTGAACAATTTATAAGAGAGCTCGGTAGATCTTCAATTGACAGCACATGTACATGTGATGACAATTTATCTTCCTCAGACTCTGATATGCATGGCCAGGTTTCAGAGTTTTATCTAACAGGGGATGAAATGTTTAACATAAATATTCTTGATGGTGCAGCAACTCTAAGTCCATTATCACCAACTGGATGGAATCTCTATGGATATGCAGACATTGGTCAAAAAGGGTTGGTTGCCAAGTCTGGTTTCCGTACAGACTTGACACCACCAATGGATCGCATTCATAGAGACAGTATACTTCCATCTATTCCTGTGTCAAACATATTATTTTGTATTCTGCATGGCCTTGCCAGATGTGTGGAGAAGCTTCTTAACCTAGAAATTGGAAATATAATGTCTGAGAAAAATAAGCTGATTGAGATTTCTTCTTCACTTTCTGGTAACGATTTAATAAACAACCTTGAGACAAACATAAACCTTCGTGGAGTGAAGCAAAGCAATTTCAAAGTTCAATTTGATAAGTCTGGAAAACCAGAGCCAGTTTCTCTAAACAAGGACAGTGCATTTGTAGTTATAAGCCCTGTGCCTTCAGATCGTGGAAAAAGCATTCCTCATGTGTTACATAATGTTCTATCTCACAGAAATGTTAAGAACACTCTCCCCAAAAATGTGTGCGAGAAACTTGAAATCCCAGCTGACCTTACAGAATTCAGTACAGTTTCCACGATTTGGTTATGTCTGTACAATATGTTCTCAATTTTAAAGACAGAACCAATGACTCCACACGAGAGTAGAAGAGATGGAGCACCTGAGGGTTCCAAGCTAATCCAAGATTACATTTGGGGATATACCAAGACTCAGATAGATACATATATTCATAACGCTGAAAGGTTTTATCAGCTGTTTTGCTTGCGCTATTCATCTCGAAATTTGACGCCATATATGCTCAAATTTATTGATTACGGGCCATATTTTATGAAATCTTTATGTGTGCCTTTATGTAGGTTTCAGGCAGAGGGTGCAGAGCACCTGAATTATGAACATAATGTTTTCTATTTTTCTCATACTACCCGCCATGGTGGACAAAATAAGACTGATCCACTTTTGGCCTTGTTTAATAACACTTGGAAACGTGTGGCATATGGTATTGAGATTAACTCTGATGAGGAAACATCCCTTGCCTTTACCCAAATGGTTGCAAAACACAGAGCTGCCAGTGTAATACAGAAATATGTCCGAGGGTTTCAAGTGCGTCAGAAACTGGGACCTCTGTATACTATGGATCCATGTAATAAAGAGCAAAGATTTGTAAATTATCGCATTATAAGTGACCTTTTGTCTCCTGTTGCTGTATGTGTTGTAAAGCCTGGCTTATTCAGTGGGAAGACCTTTATTATTGCTGGAAATGTTCCAAAAACGGGATCCAAAAGATTGACCCATGCTGATGTTGAAAAAATCATTATACAGAAAGGTGGGAAAATCAGTCAAACTGTACCCGGTAAAAAAAAGGGAAGATCTACGAAACGATATATTATTCTTTTTGATAAAGGGGGCCCTAAAAGCAAAATCCCCATGGTTATCAAGGACTCCCTTAAAAGAAATTATCATGTGGTGTCTTATAAATTCATTTTTGACTGTCTTGACATGAATGCAGTCCAACCTTTTTCTGATTATATTCCCAATTTATCTAATCTATCGTCAAAAATATCAAAAGTTACACCACTTCATAAACAGCATTTTAATAGGGAAAAGTCAATGGTATCAATTGTGAAAGGTGCACGTAAAAAAATAAGCAAAAAGAATAAAACAATTGAAGGAAAGCGCCATTGGCCAAGAACTGCTGCAGTAATGTATGCTTTAGAGAAAAGAAGACATTTAAAAAAGCAAAAAACCTTCACCTTTAAAGAGAGTTATCAGGCATTTAGATATTTTATGCACAAGTGGCGGGAAATGCCAAATGACTGTGAAGAGAAAAAGGTATTTTTATTGAAATGGGCAGAGGCTAGAAACTTAAATATACAACAATTGGCCAAGATAAAGGAATTAAAAAAATACAACAAACTCACAAAACCAAGTTATGATGTTGTGATGAAAAAAATGTCTGGAGGAATTTGAATCAATGATTTTAATAGCATTTTAAATGATAAATAAAGGTATTTACCTAATCTTATCACAAATTTTGCTTCGTAGGTAGACTTTCTCCACGTCCTTGACCTTAATGTAAATATGGTACGCAACATGGGGAGAAGCTCTTATTTTTGGAGCGAAACAATCAGAGTATTAACTCGCATTGAAATATTAATATTGCACAAGGATGGATTCCTGATACTATGTAACTGAAGGTTTGGATACAAAGACCTAGTCTTATATTCGAGAAAATATGGTAATTAATTTATTATGAAGAATAAGTATTAGGTCCATTTTGTAAAAGATTTTGTATCATTTCCATTGCAAAAGAGGTTGTTTCTTCGAACTCCTAAATTTAGCTAAGCATGTCTGCAATATGTTCAACAATGACACTATACAGGTTTAAACCATGGAATTCTGAAGGTCAGTTCTATGAAATCAATACAATGGTTATGCTGGCACCCAAATATCCCTTTTGGTTCAAAGTGACTTTTATACCTAGAAAACATTTTAAGAATATGAGGAAACCATGCTTCCAGTGATGTGTCCCACTGCATCTCAGACCTATATTTATATTTGCTAATTTCACATGAGTGGGAGTTTCAAGGGTCTTGATGTGTCCTATAATTGCTTATTATTTGTAATATTGTGAATACTAATGATATTTCAAAATGTTAGCTGTATTTTGTATTGCATACATGTATAGCAAGTTTCACCATGATTGACCACATATTATCTTTAAATGGTCTCTGTTAGGGTAATTTTTTTAAATGCACACATCGTATAAGGACAATTGTTTGTTCCAAGATTTTATTGTGTGCTTAAATACATAAGGACTATTCAAGCATAACATGAAATACTGATGTTTGTGTACCAAACAGTTAAAAATAATATTGTGATTTATAAGGACAGTTATTTAAACATGTTGAGACAGTCAAAGAGAATTCAACAACTACAAAATAATTAATTCCTGTTTGCAATTCTGGTGAATAGACCTCCAAGTTACAGAAGGCATTGTAAAAATTTTAAAATCTGTTATAGCACATGCAAAAAAAAAAATGTTATGAAGCTTAAAGTAAGTAGAACTTTGCACACAATGTACACATCAGAACATAACATGTTTTATTTGTTAAATAAATATTTTGTATCAACTTAGCATTTATAAGCCTAAATGATGTGCTGACTTAATTATTTTTCATCAAATTGTGTAATATTTTGCTTATTTGGCTCATGCCTAGTTCTAAGGATGATATTTAAGGACTGTCTGCAACATATTTTTCTACTCAGTATCGATGTAGTCCACAATCATTGTTTCAATATATGGGATTGACATGGGTAATTTGCCAAAAGAAAGAGTTGCAGGTTTGAGAGGTTGGACAAGGATGTAGAAGGGATGTTTGTTTAATATGTGATTTTGAACATTTCAAGAAAAATGTAGATTATTGTGACAATGTCCATAAAATAAACTCATAAAGTTTGCAATAATGTACATATTAAGAAGGGAATAAAGGGTAATGACTCATAATAAATGGAAAATCAAATACTGTATTCTTAGAAATAAATTTTAAACACAATGTTTTGTTTTTGTGTTTTATGTTTTTGTCATATTCCCATTAAAGAAATCTAGGTCATTTACAATCTTGAGGCTGTAAATCAAAAAAGTTATGGCCCCACTTTTCCTCCCTACAGCAAATTACCTACTAAATATTATTTTCTGGTCTTTTACAGAAAGTGGAAAGAAATAGTTTTTATATTTCCCTATCAAATATCTCCTAAGTTGCACTGCCTCTTGTACACATGTAAGTCCTGTCTTGTTGGCTTGTGTCCCATTGTATTGTAGAAGAAAATTGTAGAACTCTTGTATTACTAGTCTTATCATTTAGAGGTCCACATCAGAAGTTTTTTTATGGTGATTATTTTATCAGTGTCTTCCCTTCAAAATTACTTCACAATATTTGAAGAGTTATCAGATAGCTATTTCCTGTAATATTATTCATGCAAAATAAACTCACCTCTTCAGTCATTCATTTTCAAATTTGATGTTTTTAAAGAAATATAAAAATAATTTCAATTAATTGAAATTATGATCTAATCTTCTCACTGATAAATCAAATTATGAGGGATGGTATTAAGTAATTTCTAGTGCTAGCAGGAAATCTTAAGACAGCAGAATAACACAAAATTATAGACTGAAATTTTCTAAAAATATTTATGTCCAAGATGGTATCACTATTAAGGCACATAAATAAAAGATAAGCTAATATCTTCAATTCATATTTTCCACAAACCTCTAAGATACCATTTTCTAGTTGATTCTCTACAGGTAGGTTTATAAGCTGAGCATGGATCTGTACACATTGAATATGAAATGTAGCACATTACATTCAGGCACATTATGTACATATTCAACTTGAACTTTACTCATACTGAGCAATAGAAATGGTATAAAAACATAGAAGTTCAGTTACTGGAGTGGTGCATATTTTTCTGGAGAAGTCATATGGAAAGTAGTCCGGTAGGATGTTAGTTTCATAGGAAGCTAATGTGTTGATATGTACTCAATGCATCCACTCATAACATAAATCAAGATGGCCGAATGCTGGTTGAGAAAGTGCTTGATTTCTCTTAAGGGAGGTACACGTCATGGAATGTTTAATTACAGAAAGAAAATATTGCAAAATGTTAAATGTCTTGTCTCTGTGAGGCTCTATAGACATGAAGTCGTTTTCAGTATTAAGTAGGTTGGTAAGGAGGGGTGAGGGTGGGTTAAGAGGGGTGGGGGTGGGTTAGGTGGGCTGAGGGTGGGTTAGGAGGGGTGAGGGTGGGTTAGGAGGGGTGAGGGTGGGTTAGGAGAGGTGAGGATGGGTTAGGAGGGGTGAGGGTGGGTTAGGAGGGATGAGGGTAGGTTAGGAGGGGTGAGGGTGGGGTAATGGTGCAAGGTTTGATGACAGACACCACCTCCAGGAAGGGGGTAAAATCCCAGATAAGCTGAAACTCGCAAAGGCATGTTATAAATGCAAACAAGATAAAGAAACCAGATTTACTGATAATTGATCTATCTCCTTATTACCTGATGTTTTTGAGTAGTTTAAAAAGGTTATAGTCAAACAAATGTTTCATGTTCAGTCAAACTAACAAGTTACCTTATAATAGTTTGTTTGGGGTTTAACATCACTTTCAACATTATTTCAGTCATTTTGTGATGAGATCTTCTTGTAGCAGATATAGTGCTGCCTCACTGAATTGTCATGTCGCAGTTCCTTGACATGACAACCCACCCGGTCACAGATTTACAAGGACAACGGGTTAACCCTTTAGGCATGGGCCTCAGCTCATATGGGAAATTGTATCATGAATTCCAGTGAATCTTAGCACATTTAAAGACAATGCATCCAACTATATTTGAGCCCAGACATGTTAAGCATAGGGGCTGACATGTGGCCTGACTGAGGCGAGTGACCAGGGGATGCCAGGTGACTGGGAGACTTTGGGTCACTGGACCCTGCACGGCCTGCATAACACCTGACCAGCTCATCGCAAAATGGCACTTAAACTGGTGCTTAAAGAGGGTGTTCAGATATTTTTTTGCAGATCACCCCTCTGCCGATCTACTTTCACAGATCACCCCTCTGCCGATCTACTTTCACAGATCACCCCTCTGCCGATCTACTTTCACAGATCACCCCTAGTTTAAGAGAAACGGCATTTGTTCCTCCTTATTCTCTTCTGGCTGGGCTGGTCGGAGCAATATGACCGTTTCAGTGTCACTCCTTCACCCATGAAGAGATTCCAAACCACACACCTAGTGTGACATTCCCGTGACATATGTGACTTGATAAATAAAATAGTTGATTTTCTGGTACCTTAAAATGATCAACTGGTTTTTTTCTATCTTAATATAAGATTATGGAAGTGTGATGCCAGCCGAAAATGACAAAGATCTCAGAACAGAAGGCAAACATTTTTGATATGTATGTCATATTGTGTCATGTGACCAAATGATTGGAGGTACTGACAGGGGTTCAGGAAACTTACACAAAACAAGTTGCAATTTGCATCTGCTTGAATTCTCCCACCAGAGGTTTAATAGGACTTATTCTTTGTTTAAAAGATATCTGGACCAAAAGCAAGCATGTATTTCACGTTGGTCAGCACTGACAGAATATTCTTTTACATGTGCAGACATGAAACATGCCAGAAAGCAAGATTAGATGTGTAAGACATTTGAGATTTCTTAATAATAAGTGTAGAGTGTGTGTGACTTCCACACTGAGGTCACGACACTGTTTCTCTTTACGAGGGATAGGGGACACCGCACAACCCGACATAGACTCCAAAGCTCTGCTCGCGCAAGTCGGGGTTCCACAACTAGATCACCCCTCTGCCAAACTACTTTCCTTTTATCCTTTTTAAATATTCTTTTCATATTTACATAATTGTATATTTAAATATATTTGTGTACAGATGTCATAAAATTTGTCTATTATAAAATAAGTGTAATCAGTCCTAGGCCAATTCTTAAACAAATCATGTATTAATTTCTCTGAAATAAATATGATGACTGTCTGGGTTTGTTTTGACCTGGAGCAGACGACATTTTATATTTGGGTCATGGGGACCTTGAAACACAGACAGGTGGGACCCATGTTGACAGAGACTGCAACCTTTTGTGGTAATCCCGAAACTAATGACTGTTCACCCAGTTGAGACAGGATTACATATTGTGCTTTATAGGTGGCCAAGCATGTAGTAATATAAAATTGATTATATTAAGTAAATGAGCTGAGAACTTAAATGAGTCACACACAACATACTTCTGCACTTCTTATCATGTTTTCACTGCTTTGCTTTGAAGATAAAGTTTATTGCAAACCCCATCTCTCTGCAGTGGATAAGTATGATATAAAGACAAGAACATGAGTTCGTGCAGTGTTCAGGGAGACAGATCTTTGGACTTTTGAGATCCTTTCACCAGAACCACCATGAGAGATCTGTCTCCCTAAACATTACACTAACATGTTCTTGCCTTAGTGTTGGGAATATCCAAACATAGCTTGATATGGGTCTCCATGGGCTGATATCTTCATTAGGTTTATGTGCACAACAAACTCTGTTTAAATGTTGCATCAAAATAAGACAGAATGAAATGATATCTGAGGTCTGAGTTCTGTGTATATCATGATGTATTGTCTGGTGCATCCGGTATATCACTTTGTCATAACACTTCATCAGATTTGTTGATTTTGGTTACAAAACCAACCTATAACAATGTATGTTGGATGATAAATGCTATATCAAATGAACTAAAGCTAAATCAGAAGGCTGGGCAGAAATTACATCATTTCCTTCCTGGTTTCTGGTCCCTTCCTGGTTTCCAGTCCCTTCCTGGTCTCCGGTCCCTTCCTGGTTTCCAGTCCCTTCCTGGTTTCTGGTCCCTTCCTGGTTTCTGGTCCCTTCCTGGTTTCTGGTCCCTTCCTGGTTTCCGGCCCCTTCCTGGTTTCCGGTCCCTTCCTGGTTTCCAGTCCCTTCCTGGTTTCCGGCCCCGTCCTGGTTTCCGGCCCCTTCCTGGTTTCCGGTCCCATCCTGGTTTCCGGTCCCTTCCTGGTTTCCGGTCCCTTCCTGGTTTCCGGTCCCTTCCTGGTTTCCGGTCCCTTCCTGGTTTCCGGTCCCTTCCTGGTTTCCAGTCCCTTCCTGGTTTCCGGCCCCTTCCTGGTTTCCGGTCCCTTCCTGGTCTCCAGTCCCGTCCTGGTTTCCGGCCCCTTCCTGGTTTCCGGCCCCTTCCTGGTTTCCGGTCCCTTCCTGGTTTCCAGTCCCTTCCTGGTTTCCGGTCCCTTCCTGGTTTCCGGCCCCTTCCTGGTCTCCAGTCCCGTCCTGGTTTCCGGCCCCTTCCTGGTTTCCGGCCCCTTCCTGGTTTCCGGTCCCTTCCTGGTTTCCGGTCCCTTCCTGGTTTCCAGTCCCTTCCTGGTTTCCGGCCCCTTCCTGGTTTCCGGTCCCTTCCTGGTCTCCAGTCCCGTCCTGGTTTCCGGCCCCTTCCTGGTTTCCGGCCCCTTCCTGGTTTCCGGCCCCTTCCTGGTTTCCGGTCCCTTCCTGGTTTCCAGTCCCTTACTGGTTTCCGGCCCCTTCCTGGTTTCCGGTCCCGTCCTGGTTTCCAGTCCCTTCCTGGTTTCCGGTCCCTTCCTGGTTTCCGGCCCCTTCCTGGTCTCCAGTCCCGTCCTGGTTTCCGGTCCCTTCCTGGTTGACCTCTGAATTTACTGCAATGTTATTCTGTAGTAATATTATTATATAACTATATCTTTAGATAGAGCGTTTCTTCATCCAGCAAATCTGTCACGATCTCTACAACAGTTCCATTTAAAAAAATCACTGTTGAAATAATAATGATACTTTCTTCGTCAGCTTAATAATCTAGAAAATCTCCTATGACAATGTTGGCAATAACATTCAGATTGAATTCAGAAAAAAGATTACTAAACTTTCATTTTTATATAATTGTCTTGTGGTTTTGATCAATACAGGAATACTTGTGAGAAATCCACCATTACTCCAAGACTACGATTTGAATTCCTGTCAGGTTGTATTCCCAGATAAGTCTACCGACTCGATGACGAGGTTCAGGTTGGATGTCCCATCTTCTAATAGTTTATTGGAATATGTTAAAGTCATACTACATCTTCAAGGAGAAGGTGTATCCTGCCAGGAGCCGGCTCTTGTTCTTCACACAGCATCACACGAGGCCACCAAATGCCATGTCCATCACCAGTGTGGGCTGATTCACCAATACGCGCTGGACTCTGGTCTCAGCAGATGTTTCTTCTCATGTCCTCGGCATTCACAGTTGTATATTGATGTCCACAAGGTCCACTGGCTTCTCAACTCCACTCACTCCTGGATGATCTGCGAAACAAGCTTCACATGCACAGCACCAGGTCCGTAAATCAACTTAAACGATTCTCCATCTTATTTAAAGAGTGATTAAAACCTTGGAGAAATTGCTGCAAATTGTCTTTTAAAATCTCCAGATTTTATACCTGTACAGTTGACTATTATTTACATGTTGCAGATATAGAAGCTGAGGTACATATTACCCTGGACAGCATCTTTGTTGATGGGACTGAGACTTTCGGGCAGGGCTGGGTGGGGGAGCTCCATTGCTTTACGGATCAGGACATGCCACAGATTAGCGATGACGGGATGTGTGAAAACTCTCTGAGTCTCATGAAATACCAATGGTTTAAAGTGAGAATAGTAAATGATGAAAGTTGTCTGGGGGACTTTAATACTTGCCAAAATGGTCTCACCTTTGCGATGTGGATCAAACTCAGACGAATGCCAGAGGGTTCTACTGTTTCACCAATTCTCTCCAATGCGGCGCTAATGAAAGGTTTTTCTGGTGTTGTTGCATATATTGACAGTCAAGGTGCAATAACAGTCCGAGTCTGGACACGCACCGGCTCCATCCAGAGGATGGTTCAAGTATCTGCCCTACAAGCCAATATTATGGTTGGCAAATGGACCCATATATCTATAAGCCATGGCAATAACAATAATCACCTTAATTCAATATATGTTGATGTTGAAAGAATGAACTTAGATATCAAAGAAAGCAAGATTGAACATAAACAGGCAGACGATAATTCTATTTTTTTCCTAATTGGAAAAATTGTAAATGATAATAATTCCTGGTTAGATGCCTTAGTGGATGACATTTACATAATAGAGAGAAAATTAACAATTTCAGAGATACGTCAAATTTATCATTAATGTGGGAACCAAGTTTTCATCCCTTACGTAGACATATTGTAAGTACGTCATTATCAATTCAATAGTTTTGATAATTATTGTCAGTAGATCCGTAACTCATTTAGTTGTCGTTTGAATGAATTTGTTGTGCTGCTATGAACTGGAAGTCACAGTATTCTCAGTTCAGGAACGATTTTGAACCAAAGACCAGATCATCTGACAAGACACAAAGCTTAAAAACCTTCAACTGCACAAAGCTTAAAAACCTTCAACTGCACAAAGTTTAAAAACCTTCAATTGCACAAAGTTTAAAAACCTTCAAATGCACAAAGTTTAAAAACCTTCAACTGCACAAAACCTAAAAATATTCAACTGCACAAAGCTTAAAAACCTTCAACTGCACAAAGCTTAAAAAACATTCAACAGCACAAAGCGTAAACACCTTCAAATGCACAAAGCTTACAAACCTTCAAATGCACAAAGCTTACAAACCTTCAAATGCACAAAGCTTACAAACCTTCAAATGCACAAAGCTTAAAAACCTTCAACTGCACAAAGCTTAAAAAACATTCAACTGCACAAAGCGTAAACACCTTCAAATGCACAAAGCTTACAAACCTTCAAATGCACAAAGCTTACAAACCTTCAAATGCACAAAGCTTACAAACCTTCAAATGCACAAAGCTTACAAACATTCAACTGCACAAAGCTTACAAGCCCTCAACTGTACAAAACCTAAAAACATTCAACTGCACAAAGCTTAAAAACCTTCACATGCACAAAGCTTAAAAACCTTCACATGCTAGGCCGTATTTAAATTATCTATGAAACAATTGTTATTTTGATTTCCACAAAGTGGTGTTGTGCCAACATTTAGGCTGGGTTCACAACAGATTATTAATAAAATGTAAATGTAAAAATCCTGCTGTACATCTGTTATAGTTTAAGTATCTTGTCACCAAATTAATTGTCAAACAGTCTTCAGGCCATACAATTTCTCCCTGATGTGAGTAACTATTCTGCCATTAGCATAAAGCTACCACAGTGGTGCTTTGACCCTAACACGTCTGCTTACAATAGCCAACCACTTACTATTGCACTGAACAATCTTAAACGAGGCCACCTGTTGTCAGATTTTTATAACTAGTGATTTTGTTTTTCATTATTACTTTCAATCATTTCAGTCATCATGATGACAAAATAAATCTACATTGTTGATCCAATATGACAATATAGCCTGACTTTATTCATCAATTCAAACTCTACTGAGTGAAATAACCCATTGAGCTTAATGACTATTCATAACACGGGTATAACTTAATGGACAAGTTCATGAAACTTAGTAAGTGGTCCAATTGGATAGCGCCCCCCACTATAGCATTGTAATTGTATCTCTCTGATTATATGAGCAGTTTGTTTCCTGCAAAATTACTGCGCAATATTTGTAAAGTTACCAGATAGTTACTTCATGTAATATTGTGAAATCCAAATTGAATTTACAAATTCAATAGATTATAAAGAAAGACGGGATATAATTTTGAGCAATTGAAAGGTACGATTTAATCTTTTCATTGGTAAATCAGAGAAATAGCCAATATCGTCATCATTAGTTCAAGTTATTTTATGAAGTATGCTATTCAGTGAGTTTCAGGTTCCAGCTGGAAATTTTAAGATTGCAGTCTAAGTTAAAGCTACAGACCGACTTTTTATGAAAATACCTATGTCTACGATGCTCTCACAATACAAATAAATCAAAAGAAGTTGCAGATATCTACAATTCATGTCTCAAATTTAAATCTTTGATACTGTTTTCAAGTTAATTCTCTGTGGGTAATCTTAGCATGGAATTATATTGAATATGATGTGTATCATATATAATGTCCAGAAACATTATATATATGACTTGAACTTGACGCTAAAACAAACCAAAAGAAAGAAAGTCACTGCCTTGAGTAATATCACTACTTTATTATTTATATATTTAGGCCAGCAGGATGTTGGTGTAAAGTAGACCAGCAGGATGTTGATGTAAAGTAGGCCAGCAGGATGTTGATGTAAAGTAGGCCAGCAGGATGTTGATGTAAAGTAGGCCAGCAGGAAGGATGTTGATGTAAAGTAGGCCAGCAGGATGTTGATGTGAAGTAGGCCAGCAGGATGTTGATGTAAAGTAGGCCAGTAGTATGTTGATGTAAAGTAGGCCAGCAGGATGTTGATGTAAAGTAGGCCAGCAGGATGTTGGTGTAAAGTAGACCAGCAGGATTTTGGTGTAAAGTAGGCCAGCAGGATGTTGATGTAAAGTAGGCCAGCAGGATGTTGATGTAAAGTAGGCCAGCAGGATGTTGATGTAGTGTAGGCCAGTAGTATGTTGATGTAAAGTAGGCCAGCAGGATGTTGATGTAAAGTAGGCCAGCAGGATGTTGATGTAAAGTAGGCCAGCAGGATGTTGATGTAAAGTAGGCCAGTAGGATGTTGATGTAAAGTAGGCCAGTAGTATGTTGATGTAAAGAAGGCCAGCAGGATGTTGATGTAAAGTAGGCCACTAGGATGTTGATGTAAAGTAGGCCAGTAGGATGTTGATGTAAAGTAGGCCAGTAGTATGTTGATGTAAAGTAGGCCAGCAGGATGTTGATGTAAAGTAGGCCAGTAGTATGTTGATGTAAAGTAGGCCAGTAGTATGTTGATGTTAAGTAGGCCAGTAGTATGTTGATGTAAAGTAGGCCAGCAGGATGTTGATGTAAAGTAGGCCAGTAGTATGTTGATGTAAAGTAGGCCAGCAGGATGTTGATGTGAAGTAGGCCAGCAGGATGTTGATGTGAAGTAGGCCAGTAGTATGTTGATGTAAAATAGGCCAGTAGTATGTTGATGTAAAGTAGGCCAGCAGGATGTTGATGTGAAGTAGGCCAGCAGGATGTTGATGTAGTGTAGGCCAGTAGGGTGTTGATGTGAAGTAGGCCAGCAGGATGTTGATGTAAAGTAGGCCAGTAGGATGTTGATGTGAAGTAGGCCAGCAGGATGTTGATGTAAAGGAGGCCAGCAGGATGTTGATGTAAAGTAGGCCAGCAGTATGTTAATGTAATGTAGGCCAGCAGGATTTTGATGCATCCTCAATAACTCCACTCATTATATAAATCAAGATGGCTGTATAGAGGCTGAAAATGTGCTTAGTATATCTTAAGGGAAGTACACATCATGTATTGTGGGAATAATGCAGAGAAAGCTAAAATGTTGAAATGCGACAGCAATAAGTCACTATTCAGATCATTAATGATCCAGAATTGGAAATAATGACACATGCAAGTTGTATTGAAATACAAACAGCAGTGTCATATTTCTTTTTTTTTTTTTTGGTAATCATTACATTCGCAATTATACACACAATATCAAGAGATAAAAAGCCTCTCACCTATGTAATATAAACTGAAATAAATAAATGTAATGACATTTTCTGTATGGGCAGAGATCTTGAGATTGCCCTCAATCAGCATAAAGGTCCGAAGGCTGTCAATTTCCACACCTTTTGACTATTCAGGATGGAGGGGCCGTCATGGAAATATCCACTGACTATTGATGGTGATTGGGCAAGGATAGAGTGCCAGCAAATATCATTTCCGGTTAATTTTAATACTTTTATCTGTGTAAATGTATGTGATTTATCAGAAAATTATACAGTGCATTATTTGCACTAATTCACAGTTAATACAAGTATTTAAAGTAGTCATTTATTGAAGTAAACTTCATCTGCCTATAAAGTCCTCGGTGCCTGGATGGAAGTTTTGTCCTATTTGTCCTATTTGAGTGTGTCACAATAGATATGGGCACTGCACAGCCACCTGAGCACTGACCACATACACTGGACACCACTAATTATTTCAGACATCAGACAGTCTAAAGGTGCCTTTCAGGAAATTGGAACAAATGTTCAAAATTGGAATAAATGTGACTGGGATATAAGAAATGATATATGCATGACAAGAGCCACACAAACTGTGTGCCAACAAACTGTGTGCCCATTTATTGTAGACAAGGAGCAGGACAGCAGACATCTTAATTATTGGTAGGTCAGTAGACCAGTGCCTTTAAGATATAATTATAGTGAAGTTATTGCAAAATGTCAAACATTTTGGTTACAATATAAGAGGTCACCCTATTTAGGCTTTCTTGGGATGCATGTGTGGTATAAAATGTGAAGCCTGTATCTTAGATTGCTGATAAGATAGCAAAATGTCAAAGTTTTGTTGACAAACAGTCCCATGGACCCATGCACAAAGCCCGTTACTATGGCCCCATACACCACTCAGGCATTGAGAGCTTAAAAGTATCAATAAATAGTTATGATTGTTAATGACTTGACTTCAAAGCATTTCTCTGCCGAGTTAACATAAAGGTTTGGCTTTACAACTGCCCAATTTAAACCTTTTTCAAACATTGAAATTGTTTTACACCTGCATTCAACTCAACAAAATAATAAGTTGAATATGTTGAATATGTGTTATTAAGCAAATGTCATTATTGAGATATCATAAATGATGTTAAGTTAAGAAATCCAGACTATGAAAGTCTATGTTTTGCCCAATAATGAATGTTAAGTAGAGTAGTCAAGCCGAACGTCTTGTTAGTGCAAAAGATAGAATCATATTTGCAAAAATTGTATCTGACAGCAATATAACATTTATTATTGCTTTCAGATTGTATGTCATCCAAAATGTTGTATGTCATCCAAAATGTTGTAAATTGTACTTTTCTTAAGGTTGGCATTCTCATTTTTTTTTCCATCATGCGGTCTCACCGATCTTTTTCTATCAACTTTCCTCCACCCCCCTGAATGAATAATGGTCTGCCCCTTACTCTAAATGATGCGTGCTAATAAATAGGTCACATATATCACTTGCAGCAATTTGAACTTTGACCCTGGATACTTCTTGACCTACCTGCGACGACCATTGAACGTTATGACAATTGAGCAAAACACATATGGTACAGTGCAAATGGGCTGTTTCATCACTGAAACGTTACCTTGACCTGTTGTACTTCTGCTATAGTTCTGCTCATATTGCCACATGAATTGTTAGCTCACTGTAATGTTTGAGGAGCAATATTTCTTTTCTGTGAAAAATAAAAGAATCAGAATTATCGTCTTTGTTAACATTCTTCCACCCTGCTATATATATATATATATATATATATATATATATATATATATATATATATATATATATATATATATATATTATATTTTGCTGGTGGTCAGCGTGGCACTGGATGACCGCACACATAGCCATGTAAGAAGGCAGCCTTCTCTGGACCCCACACAAGCCTCACATGCAGTGATCCATCTGCATACTCTGAATGACTATTTTGTACATGCCGCTTTATTCATCTATTTAATGATGCCTGGTAAATAATTTCTGTGAAATAATTCTCAAGGAGAATAGATGTGGTTACTGAATAATAGCTTGAATAATAATGTTCAAGGTCATTGCAGTAAGTTCAGGTGTTCAAAGTTCAGTTTTATTTGGCGATGTTCACATACCCTTTGAAATATTCTATATACTGAAGATAAATTATACCTCCTATTCAATATTGCTGAGGAAAGGACCTCAAATAGTGTGCCATATGTGATCATATGTTGCCAACATTGATAATTCGCCAAGGTCGACCCTCTCAAAATCATCCAAGCTCTTTAATGGAGTAACCTAAGTTCCACCCCTGAAAATTGAATCATTAGAATTGACCAATCAGAGCAAAGCAGCCCAAAATTGCAAAATATTTCAGTAAACGGAACGAACAGATTGTGGTCAGACAACCCAGTGTCGCCACACCAGCCCCCTCCCCCCATATCAGGGTTGGCAAATGGACCCATATATGGACCCATAAATGGACCCAACAACAGTACTCATTATTTCCTGTTGAAAATTGCATATGACAAAGTTTCATGTGAGAATGTTAGGTACAGTATATTAAGAAAACTGACATATGAAAAGACCACAAATATATGAATAATGTGGTGAAAGTGAGCAGGTATGAGAAACACAGTTGCGGGGACCTGACAGTGCCATTGGCAGTACCCTGGTTATATCACGTCTATTTTCAGATCCTTCAAGCCTATAAATAGACCCTATGACGTGAATTATCTATATCGAGGCCGGGTTTCACATTTCTATCCACTTTCTTGGCATGTCCATATGGGATAAAGAGCGAAATAAGGGGTGTATCTCGTGTCAGTCTGTGTGGACCTTGGCATGGCTTCCCATCTGAGCCCCACATATTCTGTGTTGCAATGCCAAATTAAAAGGTAAACTCACACGCACACAAAGAACTAAAAGAAAACATGCATAAAGTGTGGTTTGCGAAATTAGGCAGCATTATATTACCCACCTCAATGCTTGTGATGAGAGATACTTCTGCTAATCTTCACATGTTTATCCCATGACAATAAAACATTAAATATACATGTATGGATACAAGGACAACTGATTAACCCCTTCCCTAAAGGAGATACCTCAGTGAGGACAACTCATTAACCCCTTCCCTAAAGGTGATACCTCAGTGAGGACAACTCATTAACCCCTTCTCTGCACCATATACATGAAAGAAAAACTCATATTAATTGACCCATTTGCATGTGGGCATTCAAAGTCTATAAATGATAACTGATTTATTATTCTTAGTCAGAAAGTAAGTTGAACTGGTAATTGACTCATCCAATGTTTGACACATGATAACTATTTTTCTTATTGTAGACAGACTGATCTGGAATATCAATTGGTCTATTGTGTTCTCTGTTGTCATAATCTGATTCACTGACACATATAACACTATGTTTCATTTGCTTCCAAAATATATTGTGATTATGTTAAATGCTTGAATGACCATTACATGTTTTCCCCTTAAACCAAAATATCTGACAGAGGAAGAGGAAAGTCTCAGGTCAGGGTACCAGTGGTGGTAGAGATTAAAAATATGAGTAGGTGTCTTGCTGAGAACACTTGCTTGTTGAGATTAGTACTCAGATCACATGTCTTAAATAGTGGGCAAATCACTGCACACACATCGGAGCATTATTACTACACATATTTCTTCATTCAAAGTGTGGTGCTAGATGACAATTATAATAAAAAATGCAAGATTTGTTTTTTTTTAAATATAGAAATTCTATTGTTAATAGTGTTTAAACAACTGTGAAACTAGTTGTGTGACCTGTGACCTGTTGATTTCCATCATGACTGACATGGTCAAATATTGACAATTCCATATTTTGAAGATCTTGAATATTGTTTCTGAATAAATAATATACCAATCGGATGGAATGTATTAAAGAATGGGCATTGTTTGCAGGTATGTGTTAATTGTTGATAAATTGTTATAACAAATTGGATAGGTTAAGTCATGTCTGTATTGAAACGTGGATCCATGCAAAATGTTGAGTGAGCAATCCAGCCATAAAAAAGGTCAAATCATATCATCAGACCTGTGAGACACATGCTAATAATGAAACATTTGGAACTATTGCATTGCACTGTATATTCATACATGCTCCAGGTTGGCCTCATGATCAACTTACTCGAAGTTTAAAATTCATGAAATCTTGAAATTGGCTCCATGCTATAGTTTCTTTGTAAACATGTCTGAGCTCAAATACATTTGAATATGAAGGTGTAAAAACATTTTCAATTCTATATGTTCTGACATGTTTATAGCTCAAACATTACCACAATGTGAAGATTCAATATTGGTTTCCTGTTTGAAGTCATTATTTTTCATGTTTTCTGTGTTTGCAAAAAAAGAAAGAAACAAAAAAACAAAACAAATATATTCTCTATGTATAAAAAATAATTGAATTCTTCTGATGCGCATATTACTCAATTAGAACACCAATATAAAGATTCCAGTTTTTTTTAAAGTATTAAGTCATTTCTATTATTTTATATTTTTCTACATTTGCAAAAAACACAAAGTTAGATTTATAGATTAAAATATTCCAAAAATATGTTTGTCTAAGATCATACCAAAAGTAAAGCAAATAAATCAAGTAGATGTCTGAAACTCATGTCTCGGTTAAAGCTGTAAAGCAAATAAATCAAGTAGATGTCTAAAACTCATGTCTCAGTTAAAGCTGTAAAGCAAATAAATCAGGTAGATGTCTGAAACTCATGTCTCGGTTAAAGCTGTAAAGCAAATAAATCAGGTAGATGTCTGAAACTCATGTCTCGGTTAAAGCTGTAAAGCAAATAAATCAAGTAGATGTCTAAAACTCATGTCTCAGTTAAAGCTGAAAAGCAAATAAATCAAGTAGATGTCTAAAACTCATGTCTCGGTTAAAGCTGTAAAGCAAATAAATCAAGTAGATGTCTAAAACTCATGTCTCGGTTAAAGCTGTAAAGCAAATAAATCAAGTAGATGTCTAAAACTCATGTCTCAGTTAAAGCTGTAAAGCAAATAAATCAAGTAGATGTCTAAAACTCATGTCTCAGTTAAAGCTGTAAAGCAAATAAATCAAGTAGATGTCTAAAACTCATGTCTCGGTTAAAGCTGTAAAGCAAATAAATCAAGTAGATGTCTAAAACTCATGTCTCGGTTAAAGCTGTAAAGCAAATAAATCAAGTAGATGTCTAAAACTCATGTCTCGGTTAAAGCTGTAAAGCAAATAAATCAAGTAGATGTCTAAAACTCATGTCTCGGTTAAAGCTGTAAAGCAAATAAATCAAGTAGATGTCTAAAACTCATGTCTCAGTTAAAGCTGTAAAGCAAATAAATCAATTAGATGTCTAAAACTCATGTCTCAGTTAAAGCTGTAAAGCAAATAAATCAAGTAGATGTCTAAAACTCATGTCTCGGTTAAAGCATTCCTGAAATGTGGTCCTTGCATAATATAAATGTTTATACCCCAAAACTTTGTAATCAAAGTTATTACCCATAATATTTCCCCTACATAAATTTATGTGCCATTTGAAAGTGGATGGGTCATCTGCTAAAATACAAATCATCCATTGGACACCTTGTCGACAAACTTTGTTTAGCTGACCAGTGATTTTGTACAAAAACCTACTCAACGTCTTGCTAACAGTAGGGGCACCTTCAGATTGGGACAATGACGTTATTTGGCTTACAGAGCCCTGTTTGTACATTAATGTTTGTCCAATGGCACAGGCCTAATACCCTGACAGACCACAATATAGGTCACATGATTGTATACATGTGGCCACCTGGTGGTCAAATGAGTACAGGCAGTACTTGGCACTTTCAGCAAGTTATTTTGGTTAATTTTAGTGAGATAGATTGTTTGTATGACAATTTTGTGACCACACATCATTTAAACATACCCCAAACCTCAGTAAAATTGCCTGTGACCTATGTGGTTTCATGAATGCTTTATATCAACGGCACCATTTTTAGTTGATTCTTTGTAGTAGGTATATATTTGTTTGTTTGTTTGGGGTTTTACATCACTTTCAACATTATGTCAGTCAATTCGTGATGAGACCTACTTGTAGCAGATATAGTGCTGCCTCACTGGATTGTCATGTGGCAGGTCCTTGACATGACAACCCACCCGGTCACAGATTTACAAGGACAACGGGTTAACCCTTTAGGTATGGGCCTCAGCTCATGTGTGAAATTGTATCATGAATTCAATCTGGGCATGGCTGGGGATAGAACCCCCAACCTTTGGATCACTACAGAGGAACTGGTGCTAATAAGCTGGCGCTCTAACCAACTGTGCCATGGCCTGTGGCCTAGGTAGGTATATAAGGTTAGCATGCAATTATTTCATTTGAATATGAAGTGTGTCATATAATACCCAGACCCATTTTATATATTTAACTTGAACTCATGAAACAGAAAATTGTAATAAAAAAAGTCAGTGACTTGAGTGGTGCATATTTTTCTGGAGAAGTGATATGGAAAGTAGTCCAGGAGGATGTTAGTTTCATAGGGAGCTAATGTGTTGATATGCACTCAAGGAGTTCACTCATAACAGAAATCAAGGTGGCCGAATGCTGGTTGAGAATGTGCTTGACTTCTCAAAAGGGAAGTACACGTCATGACCCTTCCTTTGTAAATGATCGCAGTGCCAGATTATGATTGCTTTCAGGCATTTAATCCCAGGCATACAATAATCAACCTCCAAAATATGATATCCATCAAATGAAGAAAATTGTCTGCAAAAGATATAAAGTTCTGCCTTTAATCACAAATATTGTATATAAAAACCAATATCAGAAACCTAAGTTAGTGAATACAAGAATGGCTGTCATGCAATTACCTTAAAACCTACCAAGGCATGAAATGATATCTAGAACAGCTTACTGAAGATTTGGTGGAAAATATCAACATATTATTTGTCGTGAAAATATTTCTTTTCAAAATGTTTTTATTCAGTGGCCTTAAAAATAATAGAATGTTTTCATGATTGTTTTGTGTCCTAATTATTAATTAGTTGATGTTTTATTTTATGTCTGGTCAGGTTCTCATCACTGATTGGTCAATGTTTTATAATATGACTGGTCAGTGTTCTCATCATTGATTGGTCAATGTTTTATAATATGTCTGATCAGTGTGCTCATCACTGATTGATCAATGTTTTATAATATGACTGGTGAGTGTTCTCATCACTGATTGGTCAATGTTTTATAATATGACTGGTGAGTGTTCTCAACACTGATTGGTCAATGTTTTATAATATGACTGGTGAGTGTTCTCATCACTGATTGGTCAATGTTTTATAATATGACTGGTGAGTGTTCTCATCACTGATTGGTCAATGTTTTATAATATGACTGGTGAGTGTTCTCATCACTGATTGGTCAATGTTTTATAATATGACTGGTGAGTGTTCTCATCACTGATTGGTCAATGTATTATAATATGACTGGTCATTACTTATTGGTAAATCTGAGCAGTTAATAACTTTGTCAGATGGAATTTAGAATAAAGGCAAAAGGTGATCTCGATTTAAACAGTAGAAAACATATTTCACGTGATGTCAAGGCCTCACTTTTGTAGTTTTCTGAATTATTGACAAATGGAATATGACAATGCGCCTCTTTCAGATATCACCATTTTCATATTGGTGTAGGTGGCCTCTTGTTTTATGATTGAGCAGAAACAATCTATGTAGCGCATTCAAATGATTTTTAGAATGGTGTGAAATTTAATCTTGAGAACAATTTTTCCCTTTGCTTTTTGCCTGCAGCCAGAGAAAATGTCTGACAGAAATTCAAATGACTACACGATATGACATGCACTTAAATCTATGAAATCTGCGAATATATTACCAAACCTCACTTTGTCTCGCCAGAGTGAGAACTTTAACACTTTCTTGTCAATCAATAATTGAAATTATGCGATAGAACTGCATTAAATCTGACAAGATCCCTAGGTTATTTCTGCATTTTTATAATTATTTGCCACTTGCCGACATGTAATTAACAAGACATGCTATATTGTTAATTTCCCGGTAATTGATTACTTGTAGTTCCCGGTAATTGAATGCTGTCCTAGTTATTGCTAATACTGACGCGGTCGCCATTTCAACGCATCAAGCTGAGAATAAGGAATTTTAAGGCTTGTTTAAATAACAAGTCTGAGATGTTAAATAAATAAAGATTTTTTAATATAAAGTGTTTTTGTTTTTCCAATCTGAATATGTAGCACATTTTTGTAATTTCTCGTCAAGAACTAAAATTGTGGCTTTCTTTCTTAGTTGCTCAGTTCACATAGCATAATCCATGGTGCCTCACTTCAATGATTCACCAGCAATAGTCGCATACTAAGATTATACCTCAATGTCATTTCCTCTCCTCTACCTTTCTTTTTTTCTTCGATATTAAAATTCTCCACATCCTATGAATGTAAACTTTCCTTTACTTATTTAATTCAATTTGTCCTTTCCCTGTGATATTCAACTGACCCTTTTTCTGTGACATTCAATTGTCCCCTTTTCTGTGATATTCGATTGTCCCCTTTTCTGTGATATTCGATTGTCCCCTTTTCTGTGATATTCGATTGTCCCCTTTTCTGTGATATTCGATTGTCCCCTTTTCTGTGATATTCAACTGTCCCTTTTTCTGTGATATTCAACTGTCCCCTTTTCTGTGATATTCGATTGTCCAATTTCATGTGATATTCTGTTTTCCAATTTCATGTTTTATTTAAGTTATCCTTTTCTTTGATGTTTTATTTGGTACTTTAATAGGTTTCTCTTTCTATGTCATATATATTTGCTATTTATTAGCAACTGCAATCTATAATACTAGTTCTCTTTGATGATGACAATTCAAGCAATGCTCAATTCAAAGGCAATTTTTATCACTTTTGCAGCTTGTCTTTACAACCATGCCTTGCACGTTTTACCGCAATGCACTGGAACTAATCACTAAAAATCTTCAAATAATCTCCAGATAATGGAGAAAAGGGAAAGTATCTGTATGCCGCCTGTTTGACACTGATCTATTTTATAGTGTGTTTGCTTTACAATGGAAGGATGGCCATGCAATCTCTACCACAGGTCATAAGTATGCCCGTCAGCCTTGACCTACATTTACACCAAAAAGGTCATAAAAGCAGGTCATAAAAACAGGTCATAAAAGTAACTTATGACAACATTGATAGTTGCTAGGATCCACGAGTGAGGTGGTATGTATACATGCAGGGCAGCAGTGGACAGTGCCGGGCAGGAGTGGGCAGTGCCGGGGAGAAGAGGGTCAGAGCGGGAGGAAGGCCAAATAACGTGCAGTGATGTACACCACAGCTCCCCCTACTAAAACACTTGTCTCTAATAGGATACTAGCACTTGCTCGTTTAACCAGCCTCTTCACACGCCACCACACATGGGGGGGATCTTTACAGTCCAATAAAATAGCAGTTTTTGCTCTCTATATGAATAAAGTGCAGTAATTGCAGAGATGGCGCCCTCTAGCGGTGGCGTCTATATCGCAGAAGGTCACACATTCGGCGGAGAGTTGCTCATAAGAGCGCGGCGCACATAGGGACGCGCCTTTTCACGATGGCGTAGGGATACATTGATGGACGCTGACGCGTAACAACATTAGACGCTCTTTATTTCTGAATTACTTTGCCATTATAATGTCACAATAATTACCATTGTAAATTACAGAGCCCGCTATCTTATTTTGCCCGCCATTATTTAAGTAACAATAAACACTTTCTATTGTCATGTTTTATGGGGCGTGAGATATTAGAAAGTGCTGCTTGAGATTTTCTCCAGAGCTACAATATTAAAGTTGTGGTATAGATCGCTACTAATGCATTATGGGATACAGGGGAAACAGTTCCACAGACACTTGACGTTTTGTCTTTAACCCTTAAACAGAATTCGCCAGAAATCTTTATAGGATATACACTTTGACTCAATTATTTTCTTGTAGATGTCGATTTAACTAGAAATTTGTTGTGAAAGATGGCGATTTACAGGCCTGCGGCTATAGAAATGGCTGAATCATATTTACAAGGTCCTGCTTAAACTCGGCATCCCTCGCCTGCCTCCCCGCACCACCTGCTACGAGAAGATAATGCAATAGACGACAACTCAACTCATTTTTTCTCTCTGGTTCTCTGTGTCTGGTCAATATTTGGCAGTGTTTTGTCTTTGGTACCAATATGTTTGTAGTAAGTTTTTATTGTAGTTGCCCAACGAACCTTTCTCCATAAACTTGCTATCCAAACTGGCCAAACCAAAAGAATAATTATGTAAAAAAGAATCTGTTGTGGCTTGGAGTAACCGTGCCTGCTCGAGAGCTGACTTTAAAGTCTTTTAAGTTCCTCTTTTCAATTTGTTCTGAATTTTTCATTTGTGGTTATTGATTGAAACTGGATGAGTTTATTGATGGCATGAGGAATATTTTTTTTAAATCGCATTTATCTTTACAGGAAGAAACACAAGACCTTGTGGTGGAAATTAAATTCACTGTAGTCTTTGTTATCTGTAGATCTGGCTGTAGCATTTGTGACTTGACACGGTTGCGCGCCCCCTGGTGTTTATGAGAGATCGTGCTTCCTATTGATTCCGTCTCCGTGTAGACGAGGTACTTTAATTGACACAGTAATCACATAATCAACACCCATCACAAAGTCCACTCTCTAATTTCAAGTCTCCCGCAATCCATTCATTTTTTTCTTATAAAGAAATCCCATCCATTTTGGTGGAGAAGAGTTTTAAAGGATGGCGTGTTCCGCATTATAACGTCTCTCTGCCTCTCCGGGGTTTTCCCCAAAAAATACTTTATCCTGGTGGATATTTTTTCTCAGACACCAGCATCTATCACAACTACAAAAGCCATCTTTGCCAGAAATGGACCAAGCCATGTGCAAAATGCAACCCCAAATCCCTTTGTCTTTCTTTATTCATACATGAGCAATGGTGAGCGATGGGATAATGTTACACTTAGTCAAAATACCACCCTTCATAAAGAGCGATCTCCATTAACCACCCTTCATACAGAGCGATCTCCATTAACCACCCTTCATACAGAGCGATCTCCATTAACCACCCTTCATACAGAGCGATCTCCATTAACCACCCTTCATACAGAGCGATCTCCATTATTTCTTCTCAAAGATATCTGTCTTTTATCTTCTCACAGTGTATAAAACAAGATGGGTCATAAGAGATTTAAAATATTCGCAATCCTACTGAATGGAAACATATTTGAAATCAATTCCCAAGAGATTAATCATGACGTATTTTTTACCCATAATATCCCTGACGTTGGAGGTGACACACAGGAGTAAGGGTCAGTCATAGGGGATTAGAAAGGTCAATAGGGCAGAGCGGCTAAAGCATTCGCACGTATTGAGTTACCGGGAAAATCATTTGTGATAACTGTTGTTAAGCTGTGAAAGCACAAAAACATGTTGGCTCTAAGTTGGTAGAATACTGTACTAAGGCCCCACATGAAATGACAAATGTAATATTTTCCATTATCAATGACCATTGATTTCAAAGTGTATATATTCCCCGGCTTTATTTGTTAAAGTATGAAATCATGGAGATAGTAAAACATTTATAACATTTCAGGTTATTATCGCTTATATTTCTGTTACATTGAGAACAAACTGGATTCAGGTGTGGTACGTTTTTATGGAACAATAAATGGCAGTAAGTCAGTGGTGGTATATCCAGTATACTTGAGATAAGTCTGGAGTTGCTTTATAGCTTTATGAGAATGTTTTACTTGGCTTGGTAAAGATGATATTTGAAAGCAAAGTCAATAGTACGCGCCACACCTTTAATGTGTGTGCCATTTATTTTGATAAGAAATGAAAATGTTTGTGCCAAGATGAGGAAATTCGAGGCTTTTTGCCGCAGTTGGCACAAACAGAGGCTGCGATTACCCCAGGAAAACAAGCTATTGAGTGCTCGCCAAGCCATCAGTTGTGAAACACAAGTGATTATTGAAATCTAAATCATCTAAGACTTGTTGGGAATGGAATGTTGCCTTTGGAGAGCTTCCAGTTATCGAGCCCGTTCCACCAGCTCTGGCGTCACTTCACCATTGTATCAACCATGTGAATTCCAATATTTAGTAATTATGGCGGTATTAACAATGCTGCACCACAACTAACGCTTTCTCTACCCACTCTGAGGAATTGACAAGTCGGGTGAGACAAACAACAGCCTCAAGTTTGCAACTGATAATGTTACCATGAGTTTTGATTTAAAAAGAATGAAAGCTCAATGCAGTGAATGTAAACAACATGCTGCTAGTCTAATAATTAGATCGGTGAAATAGATCACGTTTCATCATTTTTAACATGGCTACACAGGGTTATCGCAGATATTGGCCAGAAAAGCAAAGTGCAATATGAATTGATATTAAACTGCTCTGCATTGATATGAGAGATATTGAATGTTACCTGGGTGCGCGCTCTCCAGGCAGAGGTTAGACTCAAGTGTGGCTTATCAGACCAGTTTAATATCACCCTGTCAGTCTGCCTGGTCTGACCACAACCACGCCAACAAAACTCTTCTCAAATAGCCGCTTCAGGTCAGTTATAGAATTCAGTCATGTTTCAATGAAATGGGAGAGAAATGCAACCAAGGGAAAGATTGCGAAAATCAATTTTTCAATCGGTGGGCTCCGAACTGTAGACCCGCCACTCCGTCCCATAAAAAAGTTTGGACATTGCTGATCAATTTATTCCCGGGTAAGAGAGTGAAATGACTGTGAACACACAAGAGCGGCGATGCAGTTTTCATCAGCACTGATAATGGACGTAGCAAAGCCTTGAGCCGTTTTTCAAGTTCTTGTCTGACGCGTATTGATGACTTTTACGGTGACCAACCACGGGGACATAAACACCAGCCAATCCTGAAAGAGTGTTTTGAGGCCGAAGTAAAATACGAGAAATGACAGGTCTGGTGAAGGCGAGACTTCAATTTGTGATGGTACATCTGGAGGGCTGGCGGGAAAGTCGACACTCTATGCTGCCTGGTATAACCTGCACCTCCCAAGATGATGGAAGTTTGTTTGTTCAGGGGTTACATCACCTTAAATATTATATCAGTCATTTCATGACGAGACCTACTTGTAGCAGATATACTGCTCCATTACTGAATTGTCAAGTCCTTGTAAATCCAAACAGTCACAGATTTACAAGGACAATGGGTTAACTCTACCTGCACATGTTCAGCTCATTTGAGAAATTGTAATATGAATCCAATCTCGGCGTGGTCGGGAATTAAACCCACGACCTTTAGATCATCAGAGAGGAACTGGGCCATAGCCTTGAAGATCGAAGACAAACACATCCAGAATTGGGGGACAGAGAAATCTAGAAATGGAGGACAGGGGCCTCTAGAAATGGAGGACAGGGGCCTCTAGAAATGGAGGACAGGGGCCTCTAGAAATGGAGGACAGGGGACTCTACAAATGGAGGACAGGGGCCTCTAAAAATGCAGGACAGGGACCTCTAAAATGGAGGACAGGGGCCTCTAGAAATGGAGGACAGGGCCTCTAAAATGGAGGACAGGGACCTCTAGAAATGGAGGACAGGGGCCTCTAAAATGGAGGAAAGGGGCCTCTAAAAACGGAGGACATGGGCCTATAACATGTTTGAACAGACCTACAAAGAAGTAAGACCAAACCTTTAAGGCTAAAAAGACAAGACCCGGAGGGTTAAAAACCTCTAAAATGGAGACGTGGCCTCTAAAGGAGTAACCTCAAAAGAGAGAGAAATGACCTCTAAAAACAGAGATCTCCAGAAATAGTAGAGAATCTATTGGGAGCGTGCTACCGCTCTTACTGCCTCATTATTATCATAAAGTGCCCTTCCTACACAACTGTAAATAGCAAGATTACGGCGAAATCGCATCATACAAACATCTCACAGTGGAATTAATATGAGATCAACTATGGTTTTCTGAGATATAAACGGGTAAAAGATCGGCTTTTTGTGGTTTGCCATTTACAGTAGCAGTGTATTTTAAGTCTGAACTTTATAAGTCTGAATGTGCACCTCAGAAGCACACCGACAATGGCACTGTAATGATATGTGAAAAATCATTTGATGTAAACTGCAAGCACGCACGCACGCACGCACGCACGCACGCATTCACATATCCAGATATATATATATATATATATATCCAGATATATATCCAGATATATATCCAGATATATATATATATATATATATATATATATATATATATATATATATATATATATATATATATATATATATATATATATATATCCAGATATATATCCAGATATATATCCAGATATATATATATATATATATATATATATATATATATATATATATATATATATATATATATATATATATATATATATATATATATATATATATATATATATATATCCAGATATATATAGATCTTAAAAAGTTGCCTTTTTAGTCTAGCTTAATCTAAGAGTCGGGAAAAAAAAGATATGCAAAAACCAATACATATATTCTTATACTTATAAGGAGAATGAAAATTAGTCTGATCTAATCCATCATAGAAATAAGAGTGAACAGACAGAGCTGAACAATATTTTTCACCAGGTATTTTCAATAATAAATAACATGTCATAAGAGAGTGTTGAAAGTACATGACGTAAGATAGGAATTGCTAAGTGACTGTACAGCATTGGGGGGCATCCTGGAGCATCCTGGAGCATCCTGGAAGCCAGCTGGAGCATCCTGGAGCATCCTGGAGCATCCTGGAAGCCAGCTGGAGCATCCTGGAAGCCAGCTGGAGCATCCTGGAGCATTAATTTGCGTCCCCCAATTCGCCAACCCCTCAGCAGTACCAAAATGTAAATAAACTGTCCAATGCCTTCAAACAACGAGCACTTCTTTTTCAGAAGCCCAACTCATTTGGTCGGAAGCCAAACAGATATGGACAAATAACACAGATTATCGCCCTATGTACTCTGCACTATCACGTGTCAGCGACCTTTTTGTCCCATTTACACTCTTCCTCGCAATGGCCCAATCCCCCATCGGATGCACATCCCATAATTTTCCAGTCCCATCATGCTTTGCTGGTCAGCCTCTCTTATTGATGACACAACTTGACATGGGATGAGAAGATACCATTATGGCTGGCCGTCATCTGTGCGTGTTGATCGGCGGCAAGAACTCAGTTTGTTTCTCCTTACGCTGTGAATCATTATAGCTGTATTATGGGCGATGAGATCACGCTGATGAAATTTCATCCCCACTCCTTTGCCGGCAGTGATAGTCTGTGACAGTGTTAATACATCTACGTGCAAAAAATACTTAATCCAAAGTTGCTTTTCCCATGGCAATAGAATGATGTTATAGGCTGGTGCCATATCATAATATGATATAAGTTCATTGACCGGTGCCCTTTACAACAAATTGGTTTATTTTCGGTTTGCTGATTTTTTCCATCTTTGCCTTACAAGTATGAATATTTGGACATATTAATCAGTACACTGCAATATCGCAGTATTTACACTTGGAAAGTAGACCTCACATTCCAGTAGTGAGAAAGATCTTTGAAATTGCCAGGTAAAGAAAACCAAAAAACAAATTTGCTCTATTATAGAATAAGAAGAAACAAGGAATCTGTATATCCTGTATACCTGTATATCCTGTATACCTGTATATCCTGTATACCTGTATATCCTGTATACCTGTATATCCTGTACACCTGTATACCTGTATATCCTGTATACCTGTATATTATTTCAGTCATCTCATGCTGCCTCACTGAATTGTCACATGTCCTTGACATGACAACCAACGTGGTCACAGATTTACAAGGACAACAGGTTAACCCTTCAGGCACGAGTCTCATCTCATACGGGATATTGAATCATAAATTCAATCTCGACACGGTCGGAGATCGAACCCACGACCTTTGGGTTATCGTAGAGGAACTGGTGCAAATACTAGTATTCTTGCATTCTAACCAACAGGCCGTGGATGTCATCTTTTGACATGATATATACATGATGGTAAGGTCATAGTCTTGTGACCATTACATATGTATTAGTGACGAATATTGGGATAGTTTAAGAATGTTGTAGACGTTAAAACTGGTAACCAACTATAAATGGTCTACTTATGGTAAGCCACGTCCGGAATTGTAAGAACAACGTGGAAAGCAGCAAAAAAAGCAAGAAAAACAATGAATATAAATGAACAAACAGAAGAAAAGCAAGCAGACTATACACTCTATAGACATGCAGTCCATTTAATCTGTTATGGTCTTGTCTGATCTGGAAATTGTCTGGATATATAAGACGATGTGTCAGAGTATACATTACAAAAGCCCATTCCTTTTCAAATAGCTACTACATACATGTATACACACCCCCAGGTTCTGCAAAACAAAGAGGATGCAATGCCACAACAGGAAATAGAGAATCGAATAACGCAGGTGAAAGGATTAGCCCAGGTAGAGAGCGCAAAATCTCTTAATGCCCACGCTTCAATCAGGTCTCAAATCTCAGACTAACATCAAAAACCAACTTCCCATGATATGCTACTTCCTGGAGAGAAAACTCTGCTGCCATATTTTGTGACTCCAACCATTGACAGAAGTGTAGGTGGACGATTAGGATATACATGTAGTTAGAAATAGTAATCCCCCGTATGGCTGGTTTAATTGTGGTGCCATTTCTTATATAAATGCCAAATGTATTATATAATGTACAGGCTCTTAATGCCAGGTTCTCGATTTAGTGTACCAATTTAGGTTGTTTTTATGATGTACCTTTAAATATAGTGATTGAACACATATTTGTCTAATTTTGTTCAGGACAGGTCTTTAACAGGTCTGACCACCCTTTAAAATTGGTCAAAGATATTCGCCATACATCTTTGATATATAACGTACATAACATTCCAAATCAACCTTCAAAAGAACTTCTTTGTCACAAACCAAGATGTCTAAAACATAGAGTTGTCTGGTGACAAATGATAAGAACTATTTCATTATGTTTTGAATAAGCAGGCATATAATCTAAAATTTCTTTTTAAATGATATTTATTATATTTTCCTCTGAACTTCTTTTGGGTGCTGAATTGTTACATTGTTATACGTTCATCATTTACAGAGAAGTTTCACATGTCAATATGAGATTGAGATATGTCATTTTGACGGTGTATATATCACATGTGTCATATCACATGTCCATTACAGAAACATATTTGTTAATAATTACCCCAGAGTCTGAGTAAAGTACACGGGTTTATAGTTTAAACTGTGCTGTATATTAAGTTATATCCCTTCTCTCCTCCAGTATACTCATATTTCTGTCTCTACTGCAACATTCTGATTAAAGATATTTACAGCATCTAGGCCAAACCTAGTTCTGTTGTTTTACACACTTTCTGCTCTTAGTTCAAGGACGCCTGACTGGTACCATCCCTTAAGGACCTTTCTATGGACCTTTCTATGGACCTTTCTATGGACCTTTCTATGCTGTGAGGTCCATACTCTCATCAACAGAGCGGCTGAAGCTCAGACAATAAGGAAAAGTGCAAATTTAAAGCAAAATATATTTATTACTATAGCAGGCACAATAGACAGTGCGTTACCTTGATGACCGATACTCATGTTAATTGAATACTTATGAGACAGATTGATATAGAGAGAGAAATTATTCATTTTTACTTACAGGTTAGCACCCTGCATCACGGTACCAACATGTCAAAGAAATACTTAACATGAGATGGTCTGCAATTTGCCTCTCTTCTAATCTTTGTCACAAAAGTTGTAAAACCAAAATATTATTTAGCCTGACATGACAGCCACGATATATAAGGTTTCATAATACCTATACCGCGTCCCTTGTTGCGTCCTAGTTGAGAAAGAATCGGTTTTGTTTCTGCATATTAACATTAGGCTATGGCAAGATATAAGAGTGCATAGTGATGCAAGATAAAATACATCAACCAAAAGTTTAATATCCTGTAGTTTAACTGTCATAAATCCATGAACTTATGTACAACAGAACAAAGCAAATAAATAGTTATTCAGTTGCCCCCATAGCAACAATGTAAATGAAAGTGTTAAATATATTGTCAGTACGGAGCTGCACCAAATATGCGCACATTATAAGGAGGAGGGTATTATTCTATGATCTGCGCCTGATGCTCAGATCCCCGGATGTCACGTGGTATGGTACAGGCGTCAGTCACCTGTAAATGATTACAGTATATGTAGAGTGACATCATGGTCCTTCAGTATATGCAGAGTGACATCATGGTCCTTCAGTATATGCAGAGTGACATCATGGGCTTTCAGAATATGCAGAGTGACATCACGGGCCATCAGTTTAAAGAGGGACATCAGGAGCCTTTTCATCATAATTGACATCAGGTTTCATCATATTGACATTTTAAAATTTAGACTGTGACATCATGTTCTTTCAGTGTTGAGAGTGACATCACGTCTCACCAATGAAAACTCCTTCCATCACTTACGGCGTCTGCCACAACTTCCGGCGTCTGCCACAACTTCCGGCGTCTGCCACAACTTCCGGTGTCTGCCACAACTTCCGGCGTCTGCCACAACTTACAGCGTCTGCCACAACTTACAACGTCTGCCACAACTTACGGCGTCTGCCACAACTTACGGCGTCTGCCACAACTTACGGCGTCTGCCACAACTTACGGCATCTGCCACAACTTACGGTGTCTGCCACAACTTACGGCGTCTGCCACATCTTAACACTAGCATTGTGCCTCACTTACAGCAAAATGCTGACTGGATTCAGTTGATAGCTTCTACGTCAGGTCTGCTGTATAACCCATCAGATCCATGTTTGATATCACGCTTACAAAAGCCTATCTGTTCACTTATACATATTTTATATCATTGACAGGCATTTTACACATTTTTTGTGGTAAATGCACCAGAACATTCAATAGAAAAGTCTGGTAAATCAGATGAGTTGCTAAAAGGGCCAAAAAGTCTTATCTGCTGGGTGTTAGGGACCCACTCTCTCTTTGTACATCTACTCAGCCAGGCAAATGTCCAGTGACCTTGGTGTGTGATATGTCACACAAGGTCACATGGAGGTCATAGATGAAAGTATTGAAGGTCGTGGCTATGACACATGTTAGCTACAGCCTCCGCCTAAATGGAGGCCACTTATCCCACAATGAGAGTCGGCCATCAGGGTTTTTTTAAGTGAGCCGTGACACATAAAAGAGCAGCAAATGGTCAGGTCTTATCTGCGCTCAGGCAAACATCAAAATGTGGCCATTTTTATCACATTGGTCAGCAACCAATCAGCGCAGACCGACCCATTGCATGAGGTTTGTAGACGCCAAAAGTGGAGAGTTCTCTCAAACAATGGACATTCATAATGAAAAGTTGTAATAGCCCTCGTAAAACATGAAATTTGTTTTCCTCACATTTCAAGAATCCACTTTTTACAATACACTACAATGAGAAATGGGTCAAGGCCGTTATTCATCACATTTAGCTGAGAATGGAAAAACTTTAAACTCCAAATTTTAGTGGGCATCAATCTATCAATGTGGAAAAAGTTCTGTGAAAAATGACATGAAATTGTTTAATGTAAGCGATAAAGATAATTTGAAGTACAAAATATAAAACCTTGAATGTAAAACCTTTTAAATATTTAAATTGCATGACTATTTATCATGAGCAGCGGTTATGGGATTTAAATCTGCGTTAATCCGTGGATATCTCGGCATTTGTGAATAGATTTATTGCAAATGGCCGCCATAATGCAGGCTTATTGTGTTTCATCAGTGATCATTTATTATGATCCATTAAATCTTTCCTTTTGCAGATTTAAAAAAGTTATGATTAAGGATAATTGTTAAAATTTTGATTAAATCCATCTCTAGTTTCTCTTTTCTGTCATCAATCTCATATTTTCCAAATATCATAGCGAATTAAAACTGTTGCAAAAAAATGAGAAAGGTTCAAATGAAACTTGGGAGAGACATGTGAGCAGCAAGATGAATATAAGTAGCCTAAGATGGCATCCACGCTGTGGTGTGACTACTAAAATGGCAACCACACTGAGGTGTGACTACTAAAATGGCATCCACGCAGAGGTGTGGCAACTAAAATGGCATCCACACTGAGGTGTGACAAATAAAATGGCATCCACGCTGTGGTGTGACAACTAAATTGTCATCCACACTGAGGTGTGACTACTAAAATGGCATCCACACTGAGGTGTGACTAAGTGGCATCTATACTAATGTTAGA